>VDFB02270651.1:328486531-328941525 GCA_007258455.2 Sequoia sempervirens
AAAAAAAAAATCAAAAAAAGTTCAAAAAAAAAGAAAGAAAGAAAGAAAGAATGTCATAGGGTGAAAACCTGGCAACAGGTAGTCTATTGACAAGAAAAATGCAATAAAAACAAATAGTGAAAATCTGGCAAACAGGCGCTATTTGTGGCCCTCCATCTATTAGTTCATGTCCTGCACTTAACTTCTCAGTATTCCTTTCATGCATCTTTCCCATCATCTTGGGGCCATACCAGCATTCTGCTGTCATCATTTTGCATAGAACGACAATGTTTTACCATGGCTTGATTATTGTGCATATTTATCTTAGTAAGTTATGTCAATACCGAGGTAAAAATGTTGACATACTGGGGGCAATCAATTTTCAGGTTTTACCAAAACAGCTAGACAATGACATCAAAACCAATCACGCGAACAAAACAATCAAATCATATACCTATCCAATCATTGATCCATCTCATAACAGTTTTTCAGCTATGCACCTTATCATGACTCATATTTAGATGATCTATAATCTAAATAATGTTTGGAATCACAATATTTCATTTTGGAACAATGGTTTAATTTTTAATATCATCTCTCTAGAGCACACTCAATGATGTATTGAACTAGAGTGGCAAGGAAAGAGAATGATTTTTCTTTGTCTGCTATCTTGAGATTAATCATTTATCTCTTGCAAATATGTCGTGAGATGTGATGATTGAAATTTTATCATTGATGACAGTCCCAAATTTGCATCAGCAGGTGGTTAGGCTTTGTCTGTTTATGCAAGAAATGCTCAGGTCATCTTGGTTTAATTATACCTCGATGCTTGTGTTTACTTGCTATATCAAAAATCATGAAAGTTGTACTCAGGTCATCATTGGTGCTAATTTCCCCTCTGATGCTTGTACATACTTCCAACATTTTAAAAGTGCTCTATGATGATTCCAGAAAATATAACAACAAGCTCAACAAATGGTTCGTTTCATTTAGCTACATTTCATTCTAGATCATTGTACATGTCTGCATAGTGGATTTGCATCAAAGTTTTGAAAGGATAATAATAACATCAAACAGCTGCCATGTCTCTTTGGACTATTTGTGGAGGATATTCAAACATTTATTTCATCATTCCTTATCCTAATCATTTCATTTCATATCCACTATCATTTCATTTCATATCCATTACCATGTCATTTCATATCCATTATCATTTCATTATCATTTTCATATCTTTTATCATTTCATTTCATTATTATTCCATTTACCTCTTATCATTATCATTCCATGTGCATAGCATTTCATTATCATTTCATATTCATTATCATTTCATCAACATTCCATTTGCATTTCAATTTCATTATCATTTCATTTCATATCCATTATCATATCATTTCATTATCATTTTCATATCTTTTATCATTTCATTTCATTATTATTCCATTTCCCTCTTATCATTATCATTCCATGTGCATAGCATTTCATTATCATTTCATCAACATTCCATTTTTATTTAATTTTCATTATCATTTCATTTCATATCCATCATCATTCCATTCGCATTTCATTTTAATTCATCATTATCATTTCATCTCCATTTCCATTATCATTTTCATTTCATATCATTATCCTTTCATTATCATTCCATTTCATATCATTTAACATTTCATTATCATTATCATTTCATCATTTCATTATCATTATCATTTCATTTTCATTCATTCCATCATCATTCATTTCATTTCTTTCATATATATTATCATTCTCATTCCTTTCATTAAACATCTCATTTCATCTCATTTCGTATCTTATCATTATCATTCATTTCATTACCATCTCATTTATCGTTATCATTATCATTGTTATCATCATTCATTTTATTTTATTATCATTAACTATCATTTCATTTCCTTATCATTTCATTATCATTATAATTCCATTTATCATTTCATTTATCCGTTCATTTTTATTACAAATTATTATATTTCATCACATATCATTTTATCATACATCTCATCACTATTTACTCATCTCACTTCCTATCAATATTCATATCATTTTACATCATATCATATCATTTTATCATACAAATTCATAATGCATATCATGAACATAACATTCATTTTTCATCATATTACCATCATTTACCTCCATTGAAAAAATCCAAAAATAAACATTTCCATACATAAATCATAAGTCATCCACCTGCATGACATCATTAGTACACATCATCAAATCATCATCATCATAATAAAAACATCATATCGAATCATCCTGCATATCATATTAGTCATCCAATCGTTCAAATACATACCAAAATCTGTAACATAGAAATAAATGCATATCACATAATCATCTCAAAAATGCACATCACATCATCAAAAACAATCATCACTGTTGCATATCATCATTCATCAAAAATGATACAAATGTTCAAATATCCGATGAAACTAGAATATCCAAAGGAAAATACATGAGATATGATCAAAAAAATGATACACATGTGTGAAATGTATCTACTAGTTGGTCAATTCCCCCGATGGAGCTGGTCCGGAAGGAGGTGGCCTGCCACTGGTGCCTGCGTCTAGATCCCGCCGAGGCCCAGTCACTCCCATGCTCTATGTATGTGTCTATGATCTGCTCCTAGTCCTACTGGGAGATCGAGGAAATGGTTCTCTGTGCTCGGGAGGACACAGCTCATCGTACCTGACTCTGTAATACTCGGCCTTCTCGCCATCTCCATGCCCTCTGCAATGGCATCTCACAATGATGCGCTCTCTACCGTTCCCATGAGCCTCTGAGCGATGCCCTCTACCTCCACTGCTCTCCATCTGAATGCATCTCTCTCTATCATCACCTGGGCTAACTGTGGGTCTGGGGCAGGTGCCTGTGCCTATGCCTGTGCTTGTGCCTATGCCAGCTATGCCTGTAGCTGTACAATAAATCCCTATGACTATGTCAGCTGACTCTGCAACTGTCCCTGTTGTCCCTGCAGTGTCTGCACCTGGGCATGAGAGTAGCTATCTTCCCCTACTGATATGAGGATCCCATCCGGATCACTGTCTGTCACCCAATCCCTGTCCTCAGCCGCTGCATGATCTGGACACCCCTCAGAATATCCAGCCTCGACCTCCCCAACACCTGTTGCTCATCCCCGCCATCATCTCTATCATCTCCGTCAGAACTCTCCTCCTCCTCTCCACTCTCCACCTACCCCCTCCTCCTGTCTCACTGCCCCTGGCTGTGGTACTACCAGAATGGGTGTTGGTTCATAGAGATTGGTAAACCGTGGAAAGGGATGTGTGTGGTAGTATAGAGAATACTCATTAGACATACTAACATCAACAATGTCTCGCCTGTCATCCCATGCCTCGGGTGCTAATGACCTGAGCTTTGTATATGCTATCTGATAGGAAATACATGGCCCCCATCCGGCCTCATCTCTGCTCTGGGCATAGTGTGCAACCCCCTGTGGCATCCCCTAGGTAAACCCAAACTGTCTCTGCACCCGCAACGCCAGAAACCTTTCAAAAATAAAAGGAGTCCTCCCTATCAGAAACCAAGGAATGCATACAAATGGAATCTCTACATCATCTGTATCCCATGGCTCACAATCAAGATATGGTCACCATACCACTATATCCATATCATCTAGAAGTCGTCCCCAGTAATCCACCTTGCCCAGCTTGGGCTGGACAAGGAACATAGCATACATATATACATAGGGCCTACCTGGAGGCCTAACTCTGGGGCACACTAGTCTCGTCACAGCAAGATGCTCCCATGCCCAGATCTGCAGCAATGTCACACTACATGACAAACTGGAAGCACCCCTGTACACCACCTAATGCAAATCATGATATAGATGCGCTAACATGCAACTCCCCCATGCACATCTCCACGGCTGTAGCAACATTTGCTCCAAAATCCTGCCCCATCCCACTAATAATCCCTTTGCCTGGCAATCCGGACAAAGGAGACCTCCAATGAACGCACCCAAAACTACAGGCAAGGCTGGATATCCTCTAAAGTCAGCCCATGGTACCTAGTACCCAGCTATATGTGCATCACCAAACACCCTCCTCAACACATCTGTACCCCCGAGCTCCTTGTGATCATAGAACACAAGGGCACCAACCACTGGGATACCTAATATCCTATATACATCCTTCGGAGTCACCGTCACCTCACCAGTCGGCATATGAAAGGTGTTGTGCTCTGAATGCCATCGCTCTGCCAATGCCGTCAACAATCCTCTATTGACCCGAATCGGCGGCATAGCCAACAAGGATCTCAAACCACATGTATCTATCAAAGCTATATTAGTAGGTGTCAACTTGGGTATCCTATCCCATCCCGCCGAGTGTCGTTTTCTAATCTGGAGGTTTTTGAAAACCTCCTATTTTTATTTTTGGCTATCACAAGGATAATTAATCAGAATCATACTAATCATTCAATCTAAATCAATCAAAATCAATTAGACTCATATCTATCAGTGACCTATATCAAGTGAACTATATCAGTGAACTATATCAAACCCAGATCAATGACTCGTATCAGTGCATCATATCCTATCAATGACCCATATCACACAATCAATCCTATTAGGAAAACCAATACATAATCTATCTATCTGGATATCATATCAATCTGCTCTACCACCAATTACTATTTGTTTTCTATCGCAGAAAGAAAATTTATCAGAAGTCATATCAATCGTTTATCTGACAATTACTCTTTGTTTTCTACTCAATCATCAAATTATTCTATCATTTCTATCCATATCAGTATGATGACATGAAAATTTACCTATCTATTGACTAAGAAAGCAATGTACATCATCATTTTCACTTTCCTATCATCAAATCATACTTTTGCCTATTTTAACCAGAAGCGCCACTCTGTGGTCTCTATGCGCTAAAACCCATATGCGTCGTTCTTTTCACGAGATGCGCTCAAACAATTCCCCTATGCGCTATTTCCCTCTATACACTAAAACTATCTACCTAAGTGCTACTTTAGTTACCGGATGCGCAATTTCCCTATATGCGCCACTATTTTTGTTCAATGCGCTATTTCCTATATGCGCTACTGTTTCTCCTATATGCACCATAGTCCTAGATTTTTGAATGACACCCTATATGCGCTATTGTTTTTATTGAATGCACTACACTGGTTTTACCCTAACTATTTCAAATCTAGCCTGTATGCGCTATTGTTTTTACCCTAAGCACTGGAAAAATCATCAAAAGCGCTAAAACTCTCCTAAAAGCGCTAAAATGACATTGGCATATCTAAAATCCAAGGAAAAATAATGCAGTTTGATTTCAAACGTAAAAATTTTCAACTTAGGTGGTTAGATCGACTCACCGGTGGTCCGTATGCTACTGGCCTCTGGTATCAGCGAGATCTCTCGAATCGGTGGCGATGATAAGGAATCTCCATATCACAAGGTCACTCTCAGAGCTACAGTATTCACAAAGTCAAAAAGTGCAAATGACTTGTCTCTTTCTACTTTTTTACCTTTTAGAGGTCAAACAAGGGTAAGTTTGCTGTCTTTTGACTTTATTTTCATAATGGGACATTTCTTTTCCATCATTTGTCGAGAGCACTCTCTCTATCATCTGTGATTTACCTCCCAAGGGGGCATCATCAGCAGCAACATCAAAAGCATATCAGGGAAAAAATCTTATTTTTCTTTGAAGCAATGTGTTACACACATCACTTCAAAGAGGGGCAAAATGTATACATCTAAAAATGGTCATGATTAAGCTTGTTAATTAATTAAATATAAATTATTTAATTAATTTTTCTAAAGTCATCTACATATAAATAAATTTAATTATTTATTTATATTGTTCATTCTTATAATTCTTCTACATTAATTAAATATAAATTATTTAATTAATTTTCCTAAAGTCATCTACATATAAATAAATTTAATTATTTATTTATATTTTTCATTCTTATTATTCTTCTACATTAATTAAATAAATAACTTTATGTAATTAATTATCACCTTCCACATTCCGCTTAATTAAATTAAATAAATTTTCATAATTTATTTATATTTGATTATCATATTATTCTAAAAATTGAATATTTAAATTCAAATATGGAATATTCTCTTCATCCCATAATTAAATTAAATATTTAATATTTAATTTAATATTTTCTTCTCACTCCACAAATAATTAAATATTTTTAAAATATTTAATTACACTCTAAATTCACTTCTAAAACATAATTAAATATAATTTATTTAATTATGAGAGTTTCTATATCCATCTTCACTTACAAATTAAAATAAATCTATTTTGTTTAATTATAAACTCATTCTAAACTCATTCTTCGAAATGGAAAATTCCCTTCGGATCTCAATGACGAAAATTGAAGGAAAAGGGAAACCTTCTATCTCCCTCTCCACTTACGAAAATCTTCCACCGTCCATTCGAACAAGCTTAATCCGGGCCGTTAAAACATGTCATCCAATCGAATCCTTTCTAAGACTCTATAAATACTGGTACAAATCCATGCATTGGTTACACACAGATACACGCATATACACGACAAACATATATGCTTATGCATTCACATCATTTTCAGCATCACAGCGATATTGTCATCTTAGCATAGCCTTGCATTTAGCATAGTGTGCATTTTCAAATCTTGTTCTTCAGTTGTTTATTTTGTTGAGCTTGATCTGCTGATCTGAGAGCCATTGGAAACAACAAAACGCTGGAGTTAGAGAGAGATAAGACGATTTCGAGGAAGTTGTAGTAACAGTTTGCTTATTCTGTTTTCCTTTTCAGTTTTCTTGATTTAAGGTCTTATTGATATGTGTTTGAATTCCTTTATAATTGATCCAATTTTCACACACACACCAACATTTCAACTTCCACAACCAACCAAACAGTTAACAGAATGCCGAAGAGACCAAGAAACTACGTCTCTTTGAATCGACACTATCACTCTGACACACATACAACTCCATCCCATCAGGATGTCAAGGATACCTTGTAGCATCCAAACAAGTTGTTCCCACTGCCTACGCGACATCCACATTACCAACATACAACTGATGTCACCAGTTTTCACCTCAATCGACACCTTGTGAGTTCCACTCTATTGGCACACTGAGAGGACCATAATCTACATCTCAGTGATGTCCTCCACTTCCACCAAAGAAGATATGTTCACATCTATTTCACTACCAACACCCTCTATCAAGATGTCAAAGGGAAATCCAAGTGACTCCCTCTGATATTGACCTATCTTGCCTACGAAGCTTTATCGCTAAAGAAAACTCGAAACACGCCTAGCAATCAGGATGTCGAGGAGAGTTGTCTCTTGGTCTCGTTGAAACTCAACTATCAATCTGATGAACTGGAAACCAATGCCTTCTAAGCCAACAAGTTTGAGATATTTTTCTCAACAACCTTCATTCCTCTCCACCATGTGAATGTTTTGGTGTTGATCTAATTTGAATTTGCACATTTGAGGTGCATAGCCAACCTTTAAAAATGTTTTTAAGGTTGTGGATGGTATAAAGTCAAGGTGAATTATTAGCTAAGAGTGTGTAGGTGCAAGGATGTGTTGAGATGTGAATTTAATAAAATGCAGAGATATGAACTATGAAATTAATACCTATGACTCCAATGCAGTGAGCATAAGGGTCTACACTTGCAGAGTACTTGAAGTTTTTGATATTAGTGAGCTAGAGGACACTGATGGTGTAGAGTTGTAGTGGTGGATCTTTTTTGTTGCTCTAAAATGTATTTCTCATTGTAAGAATCTTTTATTTTCTTCTTTCCAATTTGGAAATGAGCCCCTCTTTCTTTTGGGAAGTGATCCCTCCGGTAGTGAGCCTATTGTATTCAATGTTGTAATTAATTTATATTATGAGCCAATCCTCACTGTGGTTTTTCCCTTCTTGGGTTTTCCATGTAAATTTGGTGTTCTCATGTGTATGGATGTGTTTTCATTACTGTTTCTCATGTTTATATTTTGGTAATGCATGATAAGGGTTTAAAAGTTGTTAATGGTTTAAGGATTAATGTAGATCTAAATGTCAATGATGGTTTTGATGTTTTAATAGACAATTGATTCACCCCCCCTCTCAATTATATTATGTATTCAACAATTGGTATCAGAGCAAGGTTCCTTAGAAGAAATATTGACCTGTTGAGGTAGATCCGATGGAGCACAAGAATGTGGCTCCTCTATTTGATGGATCTGATTATGCATTTTGGAAGACAAGAATGGAAGGTTCCCTTGTTTCCCTAGGTTTTGGAGTTGGAAGTCAATTGAAGATGGATATACAATGCCTATAAATGAACCATCAACTAATGATGAGATCGAGGCTTATGAGAAAAATGGAAAAGCAAGGTATTCTCTCTTGAGTGGTCTTTTTAATTCAAAACTTATGAAGGTTATGAGCTATAAATCTGCTAAAGAAATTTGGAAGAAACTAGAAAGTGTCTATGAAGGAGATGATAAGGTCAAGCAAGAAAAGATGCAAAATATGAAGACTAAGTTTGAAACCCTAAGGATGATAGAAGATGAAGATACTATAGGCTACATGCATAGAGTGGAAAAAAATTTCAACTCCATCAAAGGCCTTGGTGGAAAACTTGAAGAAGATGAGGTGGTGAAGAAGGTATTAAGAACTCTTCCTAAATATTATAGTCATAAGGTTTCTACTATAGAAGAAGCTTAGAATTTAGATCATTATTCTAGAGATTAGTTGTTTGGTACATTAACTACTTTTGAATTGAGAGAGTTTGGTCCAAGTGATTCAAGAAAATAGACTACTTTTAAAGTTGGAAAAGCATAGAAGAATGAGGAATTTGATCCCAATGAGTTTGATGAGTTACAGTCAAATTTTGTGAGGAGATTGAAAAAGGGCACTAGAAAATACAGAGGTAAGTTACCTTTCAAATGCTTCAATTGTGGAAAGATAGGTCATTATGCTTCAATATGTCCAATAAAAACTTCAAATGACATATTTAAGGAGAATATAATTAAATCAATTAAGAGAATTTATTGTGTTAAAGAAGATGCCAGTATATCTGATGATGAATCTAATTACTCGAATGATGAAAATGATGAATGTGTGTTCATTGCTCTAAATGTTAGAACTAATTCTGCTAACTCTAAGAGATGAATGAAGGAAGTTGCTTCGAAAGTGGGTCATAATGGAACTATGGTGATTGTTTTTCATGCAAGAGAGGACAAAAACTATTGTATTATTGATAGAAGATGCTCAAATCACATGACAAGTGATAAGAGTAATTTCATTAAACTTGAGAAGTTTGAAGGTGGTCTTGTTAAGTTTGGTGATCATACATTTGCTAAGATATGTGGAAAAGGTTCAATCAATTTTGATGGAAAGCATAATATAGATGATTTTTTTATGTTAAGGGTCTCTGACATAATCTTATAAATGTAGTACAAATGTGTAGCAAAGGATATAATCTTGTATTTCAACATGGTGGTTGTGAGATCAAGAAAGGCTTCAGAACTCTGGTTGATGGAGGAGGAATGACCAATGAAAATGTTTATCAGCTTAAGGGTGTTAATGGTATGTGCTTTATGACTCAAATAAACAAAAGTTGGATATGGCATAGAAGAATGTGTCACATAAATTTTGATAGCCTAGTGAGGATTAGCTCTACTCAAGTTGTGAGAAATATACCAAAGATTACAAAGCCTATAAATTTAGTTTGTAAGGAATGTCAAGTTGGGAAGCAAAAACTTAGAAAAAGGTTCAATGTCAAAGAATAATCTACCGAAGGACCTTTGGAGTTGGTGCATACAAACCTTTGTGGACCTACAAGAATAAGAATTTTTCAAGGTGACATGTATTTCATGTTATTGATTAATGATTGCTCTAGAATGACTTGGGTAACCTTTCTTAAAGAAAAATTAGAATCTCTAGATAAGTTTAAGGAATTCAAAGCTATGGTTGAGAATGAAATGGATATTAAAATCAAATGTTTAAGATTTGATAGAGGTGGAGAGTTAACCTCCAATTATTTTAGTAGTTTCTATGAAGATCATGGAATAAAGAGACATTTTCTAGCCCCTAGGAGTCCTCAGTGGAATGGATTTGTGGAAAGGAAGAATATGACTGTTCAAGAAGCGGCAAGGACAATGATGAAGGAAGAAAATATTCTGGATGTCTACTGGAGAGAAGCAATTCATAATATAATTTACATACTTAAAAGAGCACAAGAAAGGAAAAATAGTTCAAAGGCTCCCTATGAATGATGGTATGGAAGAACTCCTACTATCAAATATTTCAAAGTGTTTGGAAGTAGGTGCTATATCAGAAGAGATGAAGAAAACTTAGGAAATTTTTATGTTAGATCTAATGAAGAAATATTCCTTGGATACTCTACAAAGAGAAAGGATTACAAGTGCTACAACAAGAGGTTAAAAAGGATTGTTGAAATTGTAAGTGTCAAAGTGGATGAAGATTCCATAAAAGAAAATGTAAAAAGAATATTTAGATACTTAAAGGGAACTCTAGAATAGGTTTATGGTATCCAAAGGGAACTTATTTCTCTCTAAGTGCTTATACAGATGCAAATTGGGAAAGTTGTGTAGATGAAAGAAAAAGTACAAGTGGTGGTACTTTCATTCTTGGAAGAAGGTTGGTATCTTGTCTAAGTAAGAAGAATTATTTAGTGTCTTTATCCACTATAGAGGTAGAGTACATTGATGCAACATCATGTTGCACATAGGTGTTATGGATGAAGCAAACATTCAAGGATATCAGAGTGTCATATGATGAACCAATTCCTATCTTATGTGATAACACAAGTGCTATCAATATTTCAAATAATTCAATAATGCATTCAAGGACAAAACATATCTCAATTCGGTATTGCTTTTTGAGAGAGAAGGTTGCAGAGAATGAGGTGAAGCTAGAGTATGTGCCTACAAAGGATCAAGTTGCTAATATATTCATTAAGGATATTCCTAAGGATACTTATGAGTATCTTTGGGAGAAGTTGGGGGTTATTACCCCTCCTTTTAATTAAATGAATAAGGCTATGCATTAGTCCAATGGATTACAAGATTCATTCCTTATTCTATACTAATGTTGGTGGCTACCTCTCAAGGGAGCAATCAGTGACCTTGTTGGTTGTTGCAGTCAGGGGAAATAAGTTTTGTCATTGTGTGGGAAGAGAGTAAGCAAACAAGAGTTGTCCTTTGTCAATTGTGTCAAACCGTATGAGAAAAAAAAGGAAAAGTGTAGGTCGCAGTGGTTACTAGTTGATGCAACATGTGTACTCCTAAGTGGGAGTGTACATAAAAGTGAGTTATAGAGCAGGTTTATGTGTGATTAATGTCAAAAGGGAAGATAAAAAGAGATGTGTGTTACCCTTTTCCATTGATGTCAAAGGGGGAAATAAATTTAGTTGAAAAACCATATGAAGAAAGGGGGAGAGAATTTTTATAAAATAGAAAGTGTTGAAGAGTGTATATGCCTGTGTAAGGGGGACTAGTGTGCACTAATGTGTCGTACATGTGTTGGTGATCAAAGCTATTTTTGTTATTGATGGTTTTTTATATCATGTGTTTCCATCAATGACAAAGGGGGATATTTTTGGAAGTTTGTGTTGACATTAATGTCAATAGATATCTATTGTTGCATTGATGTCAATCTATGCAGATGTATTGATTGGTTGCATTATGATGTCATTAGTAGTCTCACTGATGTAAACCTCTAGTGTTCCTTTGATAAGAATATGTTTGTGGATGTTCAACCTCTTGTGTGGTTGAGATTTTGAGAAAGTGTTGCAGATGTTGAGATGGTGTTTGTGGTTCTTGGTTTCCAAGTGCTTTTGAGAAAATTTGAATAAAGGAGGAAATAGTGTGGTAAAGAGTGTTTAGTGTGGAAGAGTAGTGTTTAGTGTTTTCATCCACATTTCTTCAAGGTTGAAGATCTACAAGTTTTATGGTTCAGATATTTTGATTAGAGGTGTTCAAAGGTGTTATATCTAGAGTTTTAGGTTTTGGATCATTTGACAAAAGAAGTTGTGTTCACGAGTGTGTGAACTATGAAGCAGTGTTGTTATGGAGAAATGGTTTTTTTTGGCATTTCTCCACATTGTAGTTTCTAGTGTTTAGATCTGGAAGTGTCCTTATATTGTTCATATCTATCTTTAGTTTTATTTTTTTGATTTTTTTTGCTCCGCAAGGTTGGATTCATGAGTTACAGTGTGTAGAAGGTTAACTAGGTATACAAAATGAATATATCTTTCAAGTGTATGATGTTTCGAAGGATTTTTTGGATTTTAGGGTGTTGATGGAATATTCTATATTATTTTTAATTATTTAGTGTGGTTTTCGAGTCATATTTGGATTTGACAAAGCATGTACTTAAATGTTTAATGGTGTTAACACAAGTTTGGCGGACTTAGGTGTTTACACTTATTACAGATATGCTTTGGTGCTTGTGGAAGCGTGGTATGGCATGTATATGTGGATTTAGGTCCAAGTTAAGTTTTGATGTGGTTCGCATTCATTCCTCTCCATCATGGGAATTTTTTAGTGCCGACCTAATTTGAATTTACATATTTGAGGTGCATAGCTGACCTTAAAAGATGTTTTTAAGGTCGTGAATGGTATAAAGGAAAAGTGAATTTCTAGAGAAGAGTGTGTAGATTCAAGGATGTTTTGAGATGAAAATTTAATCATATGTGGAGATCGAAAGTGCGAGCTTATTACCTATGACTCCAATGCAGTGAGTAGAAGGTTCTACATTTGCAAAGTACATAAATTTTTTGATGTTTTCAGAGTTGTAGTGGTGGATCTTTTTTGTTTCTCTGAGATGGATTTCTCATTGTAACAATCTTCTATCTTCTTCTTTATAATCTAGCAATGATCCCCTCTTTCTTTTGGGAAATGAGCCCTTTGGCAATGATCCTATTATATTCGGTGTTGCAATTACTTTATATTCTGAGCTAATCCTCACCGTGGTTTTTCCCTTCTTAGGTTTTCCACGTAAATCTAGTGTTCTCATGTGTATGGAGGTGTTTACACTATTTCTCATGTTTATAATTTTCTAATGCATGATAAGGGTTTACAGGTTGTTAAGGATTTAAGGATTAATGTAGATCTAAATGTTAATGAGGTTTTTGATGTTTTAATAGACAACTAATTTACCCCCCCTCTTAGTTGTCTTGTGCATTCAACATTGTAATCTTTTCCAAATCTCTCATAACATCAATAGAATTGATCTTTGCTAGGATATCAAAATTGATGTGACCCATTCTTCTATGTTATAGCTAACTTTTATGAATTTGAGACATAAAGCATTTAGCACCACTACCTTTGAACTAATAAATGTTAATTTTTTTCCCTGTCCCTACAACAACCAAAGTTTTGGAACTTCCTTTTTTGATTTCACAACCTTCATCTTGAAACTCCAAATTGTATCCTATACTAAGAAGATTATGTTAGAGACCCTTTACATTAAGAACATTTTTTTTATGCTTTCCATCAAAACTAATTGAACCTTTTCCACAAATATTAGCAGATGTATCATCAGCGGGTGATCCCACAAAGCTGGTTTACAATTTCTGGGAGATTCTGATTTTTGCTAAAATCACATATTTTTAGAAAATATAATGATTTGAGCCTTAAAAATTTTCATTTAAAGAATTCCAATTGAAGATGGTTTGATCAAACTACCTTAGATAAAATCCCCTTGGATAGAACCTCGCTAGTTTTAAACCATACCTATAATGGAGTCTCCTTGACACCTATCAAAATGTTGATAAAAAACCACTTTTGATTTACCTTCTGGGGGATCAAATGAATTCATTTAAAATTTATTTTTTGTATGTAGTCCTTATTATAAGCTTTCCAAAAAGTATAATTTTAAATAAATTTAATTTTATTATTATATTTATTTTTTATTTCTTGTTAATGTAGGTTTTTCACCGAAAATCAAGCTCTTTGTTCTACACGTGGAAAAATAGAAGATTATAAAAAAAAATTTGAAAAATATGAGTGCACCAGATATTGAATTCCTTGATCCAACAAAAAAAAAATTGAATTTCGATACATACAAAAGGTGTATATGATATCTATTATTAGTTTGTTGACCAGGTTGTCATTAGATATGGTGTAAATCATTGAAGTGTGTTATACGGTGAGCGTCACTCCTTAAAAATGGTGTTTACTAAAAAAAACTAATTTTTAAAGGAGATGGAAAAAGAAGTGCAATTTGATTCCAAAATTTTTGAATAAAATATATTTAGAATCTACAGAAAAAATTTAAAAAATCACTAGTTTGCATCATCTTCAAATTCCTCGCGGTTTAGCCGCTATAGGTGCCTAAAAGTGAAGATTTAGTTCGAAAAAATCAATTCAATGTCTAGTTTGGCCAAAAATTGTAAACCAGTATTGTGGGATCACCCCACCAAACTTAATAAAACCACCATCATACTTTTGAAGTTTGACAAACTTAATCTTATCACCTATCATATGATTTGAGCATCCACTATCAATTATCCACTAATTTCTTTCTTCTCTTGCATGAAAAGAAGTCACCATAGTTCCTTCAATGTTGTAACTTGTTATCGAAGCATTTTCCTTCACACATCTTTCAAAATTAATAGAATTAATTCCAACATTTAAATCCATGAATAAGCATTCATCACTATCATCATTAGGATAGTTTGATTCCTCATCATTAGATACACCATTGTCTTTTTCAACATAATAACTCTTCTTGACTTGAATTTTCCTTTATGATCCTTAGGTTTGTCATTTGTAATTTTGATTGGACATTTAGAAGCATAATGGCCTATCTTTCCACAATTGAAATACTTAAATGGTAACTTACCTTTTTATTTGTCAATACCCTTTTTTAGTCTCCTTACAAAACTTGCTTCCACCTCATCAAGATCATCTAGATCTTATTCATCAACCTTCTCTTCCTTGCAGACTTTAAAAGAAGTTTCTTTATTTATACCATCTTGACCAAACTCTCTCAATTCATAATAAATTAAAGCACCAAACATCTTATCTCTAGAATATTGATCTAATTTTTGAGCTTCCTCAATAGTAGAAACTTTAGAACTATAAGATTTAGGAAGAGTTCTTAATAGCTCTTTCACCACTTCACTTTCTTATAGCTTACCACCAAGACCATTGATGACATTGACAACTTCATCCACTTTGAGCATGTAGGTTGTAATATCTTTGTTTTTAGATATCCTTAGGGTTTCAAATTTGGCTTTCTAGTTTTGCATCTTTGCTTGCTTGACCTTATCATCTCCTTCATAAATAATCTCCAACTTTGTCCAAATCTCTTTTGTAGTTTTCAAACTTATCAACTTTCCAAGACCTGAATTAGAAAGTCCACTTAATATAAAATTCCTTGATTTAACATTGTTCTCATATTCCTTGATCTCATCATCACTTGTCAGACCATTAGCAGGCATAGTATATCCTTTTTCAATTGATTTCTAGAGACCAAAAATGACTCCATTCTAGCTTTCCGATAAGCATATTTTTTTTCTATTGAACATAGGATCTTTGATACCCTTCCACCATCTGAATCTATCTCAAGTAGTTAATTTTTCTCCAAGGAACCACAACTCTTATACCAATTTTTAGATGCACGAAACAACTGGGAGGGGGTAAATCAGTTCTACATTAAAACATTCAATCCCTCATTAACATTCAAACTCTTGTTAGCCTTTAAACCCTTATCATGCATTAGTAGAATTTAAACATATGAAACAACAAAGAAAACACATTCAAACACATAAGAAAACTAGATTTATGTGGAAAACCCAAGAAGGTGAAAACCATGGTGAGGATTAGCTCACATATATATGAATAGCAACACCAAATACAATTAGGCTCACTACCAAGGGCTCGCTTCCAAAAGGACTTATTGTCTGGAAGAAAGAAGAATAGAAGAAACTATTATAGAGAGATTCACTATCTCAGAGCAATAGGAAAATCCACCACTACAACTTTCCACCATCTACAACCTTCGGCTCACTTCCTCCAACAACTTCAAGCATGCTGAAAATGTAGACACTTTATGCTCACTATATTCGGAGTCATAGGCATTTAAGCTTGCACTCAGATCACCATAGTTGATCAAATTTACATCTCACACTTTCCAGTCCACTCAACACAAACTGCATCTTGCATTTTGTATACATGTAAAAATACCTAATGCTATAGTTTTGAATTCATTTTATATAGTTTTGTTTCAATTGATTTCCTTGAATTCATTTCTTCGTAGTTTCATTTCATGAGTAATGAGCATAATCATGATATTAGTTTTGAATTAGATTAGTTGCTAATTCATTCATTTGGATCTTATTACACACTTGATTTCCCCCTTACACACATTTATACCATCCATGACCTAAAAAATCTCAATTATGTTAGCCTTAATGAAACATATGCACCTCAAACGTGCATCACGAAGATAGGTCAACACCAAACACTTATGTGTTGGAAAGAAGTGAAGGTAGACCACATTGAGGGTTAACTAGGACACAAATATACATAATCATGATATTCAACACATTCATAATCCATGAGGTACCTCCATAAATAATGCTAGCACGCCAGGTTAGCCAGACTTGAACTAATGCTACAAGTGACCATATACACGCTTCTCCAAGTCCAAAAACAATATGTGGACCATGAAGAAACACTTCACAACATCTATACAACATCCCAAAATATTCTTGCATCATCATAATATTTTGCAACAATACCACAACCATCTAAAACAAAGATTACTTTCATTTTATGCAACCAGACAAACTACCACTAAACTTCAACATAAGAACCAAGATTGTGGACCAACTTAAAACTTAAAAATCCAAGGGAAAGTATATACAAACAATATAATCATGTTCTTGAATCCACAAGAAAACAAACGCCACTGTAGAGAAATGCAGAGCAATCTCATTTCTCCCAGACAACCTTTTTTACAAACACACTCTGTCAAACACAACTTTCACTTTCGTACGATTTAGAATATGACACTCTAGATATAGGACCTCTGAACACCTTTGATCATCATATCCAAACTGCACAAGCATATCTTAAACTGTGAATAAATTCAGAGCACAACACTGAACACACCTCTATCATAGTGCACACTCTTATATTCAAATTTTATCAAAAGCACTTGGAAACCAAGTGAACTTACTACAACTACAACACTTATCCATCAAAACCATACAAGACACCAATGACAACATGGATGACAACACCACAACAATTTCTTATCAAACCACAACACATCCATACTAGCACCAACACTTAACAACACCAACAATTTCCATATTGATGACATCAATAGAAACACCTGCAACATACTTGCAACAACAATAAATACACCATTGTTGAGTTTCAAATAGGTCTTGAAGATTGATTTTTTTAACAATTCACTTGTTTATATGTGTTTGTTTTTTGGAGAACAAAGGTATATTTTTAAGTGATTCAAATCAATACATCCATGGTTGTGTTATGAGTGAAATGAGGTAATTATGGTAATGCATCGACATAGAATTCATAAGTAGTGATTTTTAATATTGCATCATATTTGGTTTGAGATAATATTCAGTTAAAAATTTGTAGTCCATGTTGCATATGCTCAACAATTTGTCTATATTTATATGCAAGTCTACTACACTCAAGTTTGTATCATGAGGAGGTTACAATTACAATAAATCCACCATTGTTGAGTTTCAAATAGATCTTCAAGATTTCTTTTCTTAACAATTCACTTGTTTATATGTGTAGGTTTTTTGGAAAATTTTAAGTGGAAAAAAGGCTATTGAGATCAATAGTTATAACTTTTACATTGGTCACATATCATTCATAAGGTGCCATCCACATATAATTCTTAAGTAGTGATTCTTAATCTTCTATCACATTTGGTTTTAGATGATGTTTAATTAAAACTTTATAGTTTTTGTTGCTTTTGCTCAACAATTTGTGTATATTTATATGCGGGTCTACTACACTCAAGTTTGGAGCATGAAGAGGTTACAATGATAATAAATCCACCATATAATTTTTAAGGTGACATCTACGATAGAATTATAAGTAGTGATTCTTAATATTGCATGATATTTAGTTTCTAGTTCATTTTGCTTATGCACACCAATTTGTCTATGTTTATATGTAGGTCTATTTGTTTTTTGGAGAAGTGAGTGAGGATGAGTTGCTTCTACAAAAAAAAGGACAAGGATCACCTTAGGATGCTACAGATGAGAATGACATGTAGCCATAGAGAGAAATATGATATACATAAAATTTGTACACTTTAGGATGGTAGAGATGAGAATAGCATGTAGCCATAGAGTGAGAAATATGATATGTATAAAAAAATTATACATTAGGGTGGTAGAGATGAGAATGGCATGTACCCATAGAGAGGGAAATATGATATGCATATGATTTGTAAACCTTAGGCCAGTGCTTTGATGTATTTATACATGAGGACATGGAAAACATGATATGCATGTTATTAGGTATATTAACATGATGGATGTGATGTTTTATGTGTATGCTAAGAATGCACATGGTATGTAGCTAGATTGACAATGAATGTGATGTTTTATGTGTATGCTAACAATGCACATGGTATGTAACTATATTGATTAGATTTGGATTTTCATAGGTAAACAACTTCATCTATGTATGTATATTCATGAATCTCAAGTGTAATATCATGTGTATGTATGTATGTTCATGAATGACAAGTGTAATATCATGTATATGTATGTATGTTCATGAATGAAAAGTGTAATATCATGTGTATATATGCATGTTCATGAATTTCAAGTGTATTCTTGTTCATCTGTATGCTCAAAAGGCTTGTAAGAGACTTTGTCAAATAGTGCACTCTAATTTGATTGGGTGACTTGGAAAATGAACAAAGCCCTTTTAATTTTTCTGCCAACTTGGATGTGTTGGCACAATCTGTTTTGGTCCAAGAAGAAAAAAGTAAAAAATGTGCTTCTTTCCAAATTTGCAGACAAAACATTGTTAGGTGCCACAAGCTTCAAGAACTAATCTGTCATAGTTTGGCAGTTTTTTGCTCTTAGGGATCTTAAGAAACTACATCGGAATAATGCACTCTGAAATGATTGAGTGAATTGGAGAACAAACAAATCCCTTCCCCATCATTTAGCTGCCCAGTTGGATGTGTTGGCACAATCGGTTTTGGTCTTGGAAGCACCAAAAAAATGCTTCTTTCTAAATTTGCACTACTCTCTACTAACACTTTTTGCAAATTTCCATTCAATGATGGCATAGACAAATAGTGTTGAGTTGACCAAAAATAAGAGAGGTTTATATGGAGGGATACCAAATGGACTTTTACATGTAGAAGAAATATATTTACGTGACACGAACTCTGAGAGCCACTTTGTCATAGTTTGGGAGTTTTTTGCTCTTAAGGCTCTTAAGAGACTACATTGGAATAGTGCACTCTCAAATGATTGAGTGACTTGGAGAACCAAAAAATACCTTACCTAGCATTTATCTGCACACTTGGATATGTTGGTGTAGTTTCTTTTGGTCTACTCTATGATGCACGAAACAAAAAAAAATTATTGCCAAATTTGCACTACTCTCTACTAATATTTTTTGCAAGTTTCCATTCTAAGTTGGCAAGGCCAAACAATGTTGAGTTAACCAAAACTGAGAGAGGCTTATGTGGAGGGATGTCATATGGAATTGTACATCTAGAGGAAACATTGGTAGGTATCATGAGCTTTGAGAACCACTCTATCATAGTTTGATATTTTTTTGCTCTTAAGGCTTTTAAGAGACTACGTCAAAATAGTGCACTCTGAAATGATCAGGTGATTTGGAGAATGAATAGATTCCTTCCCTATCATTTAGCTTCCCACTTGAAACTATTGGCATGGTTGGTTTTGGTATAGGATGCACCAAACAAAAAATATTTTTATTTCCAAATTTTCACTACTCTCTACTAACACTTTTTGTAAGTTTCCATTCTAAGTTGACATGGAAAAAGGGTGTTGAGTTAACCAAAAATGAGAGAGGTTTATGTGGAGGAATTTCATATGGACTTGTACATTTAGATGAAACACTAATAGGTGCCACAAGCTTTGAGAACCACTCCATCATAGTTTAGAATTTTTTTGCTCTAAGGGCTCTTAAGAGACTACGTCAAAATAGTGCACTCCAAAATGATCGGCTAACTTGGAGAATGAACAGAGCCATTCCCTAGAATTTAGCTGCCCACTTGGATGTGTTGGTGCAATTAGTTTTGGTCTATGATGCATGAACCAAAAAATAATCTTATTGCCAAATTTGCACTGCTCTCTACTGAAGCTTTTTTCAAGTTTCCATTCTAAGTTGGCATGGTCAAACAGTGTTGAGTTGAAAAAAAATGAGATATTTTTATGTGTAGGGATTCCATATGTACTTTTACATGTAGATGAAACATTTTTAGGTGCCATGAGCTTTAAGAACAACTTTGTCATAGTTTGGTGGTTTTTTGCTCTTCTGGCTCTTAAGAGACTAGGTCGAAATAGTGCACTCTAAAATGATCAGGTGAGTTGGAGAGTGAATAGATCCCTTCCCTAGAATTTATTTTTCCACTTAGAAATGTTGGTGTAGTCGGTTTTGGTCTAGGATTCACAAAACAAAAATATGCTATTTCCAAATTTGCATTGCTCTCTATTGATTTTTTTTGCAAGTTTACATTCTTAGTTGGCATGGCCAAATGATGTTGAGTTGACCAAAACCGAGAGAGGTTTATGTGGAGGGATTCCATATGGACTTGCACATGTAGAAAAAAAAAAATTAAGTTCCATGAGCTCCAAGAACCACTTCGTCATAGTTTGGCAATTTTTTGCTCTTAGGGCTCTTAAGAGACTACATTGGAATAGTGCACTCTGAAATGATCAAGTGACTTGGAGAATGAACAAATCCATTCCCTAGAATTTAGTTTCCCCCTTGGACATTTTGGTGTAGTCAATTTTGGATTATGATGCACAAAACAAAAATATGCTTATTGCCAAATTTGTATTGCTCTCTACTGGTGCTTTTTACAAGTTTCCATTCTAAGTTGGCATGGTCAAACGGTATTGAGTTGACCAAAATTGAGAGAGGTTTATGTGGAGGTATGCCATATGGACTTGTTCATGTAGATGACACATTGTTAGGTTCCATGAGATTTGAGAACCACTCTATCATAGTTTGGCAGGTTTTTGCTCTTAAGGATCTTAAGAGACTATGTCAAAATAGTGCACTCTGAAATGATCGAGTAACTAAAAAATGCAAGTAATGATGATTATGATTAAAATATGCATAGACTAACAAATATTATACAAAAAATAATTTTGTGTAGTAATTTGGAGAGATATATTTACAAGTATTTAATGCACAACTAGTGAAATTATTTTGGGTTTTTGCATAGCCATTTTAAATATCAATTTTTATCATTGAAATTTTTCTCCACCAATTTATTAAAACATTAAATATAATTTATGAGAATTGTAATGCTATCCATTGGATTATTATTATTTTTAAGTTTATATTAATATTTTAAGTTATTATCCATTCATTTTCTCTTTAGATTGCAAATTCTTTTTACTGACGGATTTAGTATGGGCCAACTACACTTGATCCATGAGGATTTGAAGCATAATTGTGCCACTATACATCAATCCAATAAGATCAATCAATAAAAAATAGACTAAGAATACATTAAAACTTAACATATTAAACTAAAAAAGCTTTAAAAACACCTATTCTAATTCATTGAAACTTATCCTATTGGGGGAGTGGTGTCGCATTGATGTGGAATGGCAACCCTTGTCCAATCCCATGGATAATGAGCTAGTTTCGATTGATTCTATTGAAGAGAATCAATGAAACCGGTGAGAGATGTGCATGAAAACATGATTTAAATGATAATTTAACATGATGCAAGCTATGTTAACATGATGTAGAATAAGATGATTGAAATGGGTGTATGCAAAGCTAATCTAAATGGATTTTAAGTTAAAAAGATTGAAACTCTAATTACACAATACTAAATGGATGCACTTATGTTATCATGGAAGCCATTAATGGAAGCTAAGCTAATATGCAAGTAAATTAAGCTAAAATGATATTAAATTTTAGTGCAAGTGAGTGATTTTAACAACATAAGTTTCATGTTAAAAGATGGATCCATTTGTCTCCAAATAGTGACCTATTTATAGGAGGACAAATGAGAGATGAAGGGTTGAGATCAAAAAGGTTAATAAATGGTCAAAGATGAAAGAAAGATGAAACATGGATTAGATTCAATGATCACATGGATCAAGGAAAGAATCAAGGGTTGATATTCTTTCAAACAAACACACTCAAAACTTGCACAAGAAGTCTTGTAAGTTTGTTAGGAAAAAAGAATATTGAATTTTTAAAATGAGTGAGGAGAGAGGATATTCTTTGGAATATTCTCATGGGTGGGGGGAAATTAGATATTTAGCAAATTAAAACAAAGTTTTAATGTGAAAAAGGGGAAGGAATATTCCATGGGAATATTCTTTTTGGAGGAATGTGCAAAGGAGGAATATTCCCTTGCAAGTGGGGGGAATTAGATTTATTAGTAATTGGATAATTAAAACAATGTTAATTATGAAATTTTTAGGAGGGGTTGACCCCATAGTGTAATGATTAAGTTGCAAGGGTAGCAGTTGAGCTGCCTAAGGTTCAAATCCCAAGAGTGGTTTGTGGGAATGTTTGTTGTTGCAAGTGGAAAGCATTGTTGTGGGGTCAGCGAAGGAGGCGCTGAGGCAGAGAGAGATTGCAGGGAGGTTGAAAATGGTTGCAGGAGGTTTGATGGAAATGAAGTAGACAGAGGATCAGAGGGTCAGGTTGGTGGTAGGTTGGGTGGCAGAATCGGTGAGTACTCAAGGAACCTAATAGATGGCGGGAGGAGTAATGATGGAGGAGTAGTAGATGCACGAGGTTCGAAGGCCGAAGGTGCCAAGGTGGAAGGAGGGAGGAGGAGAAGAAATGGAGATCTTTGGGATGAGGTCCCCCATATGTGGCCTCACTAGTTCATTTCTCCAGTCAAAAGCATAGGGTGTTGCCCCTTAGCAGTGATTTATCGAACAAAAAAAAATTATGCAATTTTTAGAAGAATTATATGATATTCATTAAATAAAGTGATTAAATAAAAAGGGGATATATGATATGAAATTTAATTAAATAACTTAGGGTTATTTAATTAAATAGGAAGAATTTAGGGATTAAATTAAATAACTTGATATATTTCATTTAATAGGATGAAATGTTAGCATGAAAGGGGGGGAATTAACTTGATTAGATTAATTAGGTTAATAAATGTAAATGATTAATTTATTAAATAGCTAGGAAAATTTAATCAATTAAGCAAAAAGAGAATGGGTTTGAGGATGAAACAGTGTTAGTATATCTAATTCGAGTGCATTATATCATTTAGGACATTTTTAAGTGTCTACAATTATAATGTTATAATTTATTGAATTATTTTATGATTATATTTATATATCTTGTAAATTAGTAGAAATTGTAATGCCAATTATTTCCACAAAGCTATTTCATACCTACAAGCTAAGGTGGTTGGTTTTAATCACATATTCCAAGTCTTAGAAGTGAAGAAAATAAGGACTACAAGTGATTGAAACACTATATTTAGGGTAGTATTGTTATATTATGCTAACAAAAATCTAATTATATATTTTTTTGCAATTGCCTCCCCATTTATATTAATTATATAATGTGGTTGTGAAAAGGTTACATGGGATTGGTTTTCCTATGATGTTGTGTTGGTTATGTCTAAATGATTCGAATATACCACATCATCATAAACCTAATGGATGATGATCAATGATACTTTTTATGAAGGTTGTAGGTAGGTTTCATCTTTATGTGGTATTATTATCACCTATGTGGTGTGTTTGCAATAGTTATATTAGATCACCTTATTGAGGCATACCTATGCTTGTGGTGATGTGGTTTGGTCATGATATTTCTTGCATGCTTCCTACAATGTACTCCTAATCACTAAATTATTCTAATGGGTTTGGGATTTTATTTGTTGGTTATGGTTTGTGGTAAATACTCTCACTTTCATGGTGATTGTCTCTTGTGTATATATTTTTCTCATGAGTTTCCTAATGGTTCATAGTGCAATTTTGTGGTATAGTGGTTCTATATATATTTGTAAAGGTTGGTTGTCTTTATCATGGAGGTGTTAAGTCATATGGTAGTTATTGTTCACCTTATTAATTTGTTTCATTCCTACGGTGGCATTCTTTCATTGAACATATATTATAAAAATAAAATTATTAAAATGATACTTGATTCCTTGTGTTGAAGTTATAAATATTATCTTCATTAATTATACTTTTATGGCATGATCCTCTTGATGACATGCCAATAAATTTTTATGTTACTAATTTATTCAGGACCCTTGTATATTTAATTCTTATGCTAACATATCCTTATCAACTTGATATCTACCACCCAATACACCATACTTTCATATGTTTTATTGGTATTCAAATAGAGTTCAACTATTTTACTTACTTACTAAACATTATACACCACACATACCTTGATCAATTTCTAGATTTATAGGTCCTTGTTGCATTTCTAGATGTAAGGTTAGCACACCTAGGATTACTAAGCATCCATGTTATGATTGATAACATTATAAAAATGGTCATAAATTTGGTTAAGTTTCCCAAGGTAACCAAATTTAACACTAGCACAGATGGATTACCAATTGTAATTCATAAGTTCTATTAAAGTACAATTTCATTAATCTATAACATGTTATTGATCATAACTTAACCATTCTAAACTAATTATGCATTCCAATTTTAATTTTCAAAGAAGAAAGACATGCACACAAGGAAAAAATTAGATTGAATATCAATTTTGATATATAAAATTATAGAATAATTATTTATGTGCATATACAAATTTGGCATATATGCCAACTCAAAACAAGTTTTACAAAATGTGGCATATGCCATCTCAAGATCTATATATAATATACATATTGAGTAGCTATGTATCAATCCCTAAATGTCCACAATGTGTCTATATCAAATCCTAAACTTGTGTTGGATCATCAAAATCAAGCCTCCTCAAAGTAATTGATGGCTTTGAAGTTGCTTGCACAATAATAATTCAAACCACAAATTAGATTAATTATGTCAATGGTTGAAAAGTTAGACTACTAAAAATACTTATATACTATAATTTAGAATTGTCAAATTAACATCAAAATCACTATATTGAACTATAACTTATCTAAAATGGAATTCTTGATTACCTCAAGTCTTGCTCATTTTTCTAAAAGAAGTTATGCAAATGATTGTCCCCTAGGACAACTAGGAGTTCTAACATATTAAAATGGTTGTGGATTCATTACATTGCTAAATCGAGAAAAAGGACTATAGCACTTGTAAAATAAAATTACTCCTATCTAAACGTATATATAATATAAAATAAACAAATACCTCCTATGATGCTTGTTCTCTTGTTGTAGAAGGGCTCATCATGGATGAACCAACTATGATGGTTTCTTGTATAAAAATGACAAGAATGTAAGACTATAAATACCCTCTTGGACCTATGTATTTTAATTATCTGTCATCAACTATTAAATATAGCACATAAATATACATTAGTACTAGTATCTCTTATAAAATATTGATTTAAGATAAAATTCACAATGAAATTAATTTAAGTCTTACCATTGTATGTTGTTGATAAGATCCAACATCCTCCTCATCTCTAGCACCTGATGACTCTTTAGGATCTGCTCTGGTCTTTGTTGTCCCATCTCCTACATCTAACATTTGATGGGCCTCATAATCAAATGTGTCCATCAAAGGCTTAGTAGGATATGCAAGAGGACCTAAACATATGTGGTTATTGTTGATGACAATGTCACTCGCAACAACAGTGCAGATAAAATCCTCATAGGTGAACCATGAAGAACCTATCTTTACTTGAAAGAATGAACCAGGGCAACCTAAGGCGTTCATCTAATAGGAAAAGGTTGACTTAGCTTAATCCCAAGGCTCTGGTAGTCAGGTCTCAACCATACTAGGTTTGCTTCAGGGTATGATGTGATATTATTGTTAATCTCAAGGGGTCTAAGGTTATCTCTAGTTTCATTAAGAATCATTAGCATTAGATAAAATATTTTCAATTTGATCATAAAATAATCTCATGAAATCAATAGATTTACAATAATATTTCATGAACATCAAACAATTTTACTATCACTTAAGTAGATTTATCTTTAACCATTCAATAATTTAATAGAAATGAAAGATTTCCAATAAATTTCCATTCATTCATCTATTTTTTGGAACATTTTCTGAAATTTAACATCTAATCTAAAATAAAGCATCAAAATACTGAAAAAATAAAATTTCTCCTAGTTATTCTCCATGCATGCCCCAAGATTTAATCAAATCAAATCAAACCACTTTATACTTCACCAAATTGCTTCATAGCTAGGAAAAAAATGGTGTGAGCTTTTAAAGAAGGGGGTTTAGTTTGCACACCAAGTTGGTTCTGTATGCACCCTTAAATGACATGACACATAGTTGTTGATGTGTTTTTTTTGCACTTCTCAACACAGGCAGTGCGTAGGTGCACTACCTCTCTTGAAAGACAATCTTCCACAATCAGATTACAGAAGACTATCCCAAGGTCTCTAATGTTAGGTCTTGACAATGCTTGGAATATCTCAGTTGATTTATGTGATTTGCTGTAATCACAAGGCGGACTTATAGATGAGTAACAAAGTGTGGGAGGTTGGGTTTGCAAATGTAGTTTCAAAGTGCTGGAAGTGAATGAACAGTGGCTGTCCACTCAAAACAGCAAGTTAAAACTCATCAAGTTCATCTAATTTAGCTTCATGGTGATGCTTTGGATCCTAATCTAACCAAGGATTAAAAGAAATAGCAAAAGGAGAAGGGTTAAGAAAGTTGTTCTAATCCTAAGCTATGAATGAATAGTAACAATGGTGGTTGCTACAATAGAAAAACTCCCTAAACTGGTTTTTGATTGGCCAAGAGAAACCTACAGTTTCACAAAACCAATGCAATCTTCTAAGGACTGCATATTTTCATATTACATACACACATCATATACATGCAATCGAACTAAGTTTCAGCAATAAAGGAAAGAGGCTCAAAATAGCTTTTCAAAGTGATTCATCATCAATGAACCACAAAAAGCATGAGCTGGAAATTCATCAAATACTAAAACAACAAACACCATCACCACTTCCATTCAAAAAACTAACACCTAAACTAATAGGGAAGTTGAACCATGCATACATAAAGAGAAAACTCAAAAGGAACACCCATAAATCATGAAATGTTACTTTCTATTGTTGTTGAATGTCTTTACATTAGTTCTCCAACCCTTACAAATGAGGGGAAAGCCCCTATTTATAGTTTTCCAAAGCCCAAATGAATGGCTAGGATTGAATTACATCAAATGGACCAAATTTGATTTACATTAGGGTTTCACCTACTCCCCATTATCTAGCAATTTTAAAATACATATTTGTCTTTTCCTTGTTTTGTCATCTAGTGCCAGTCACTGTAGCAATTTTGTCATTTAGCTGATTGACCTTTTACTATAGCTGAAACTGCCTGAAAGTTGCCTTCTTACTTGATGTGTTTGCAATGTTCTTCCTTGGATCAAACAAGCTCGTTGACGATTGGAATCAATGGATTGGTTGCCCCTGATTCGAGCAGACAACTCATCATCATCTGGTGAAAAGTAGGACAACTCCTTCATTCCTTCTTCAAGGCCACCCCCTTGCATTTTTGTCCTTGACTTCCTTGGCACAAGACTTCTTCTAACGCCGACCCTATTGGTGGGTGCGAGGGGGAGAGGTGAACATGAAATGAATGGTGATAGGAGCGATGTGCTTTCCTTGTTCAACTTTCTCAATGGGTCTCCTAATGGACCCGCAGTAGGCTTCTTAAATCCTACATACATGAAGTGTCGTAAGTGCTCTCATACACAAATCAAGGAAAATGTTAGTCAAATCTTGCAAAATCCTTGTTCGATCCATCCATGCATCATCAAAAGATCATAATATTCATATTTGGAGCTTATTTGGACCATAAAAATTAATGCGGGCCCAAGGGGGTGGGTAGCGAACAAGGGACATCAAACTAGAAGGGAAGTTCCCAGACCTCACAAAACTTAGCAAAACCAAGATTTTACAATTATAGCGTATGGGAAAAGGGGAAGGAAGAGTGCCCAGAAAAACTTCCTTAAGATTGGACTCATTTGACAAAAACTAGAAGCTCAAAATGGCCACAGAGGTGCTGGGTCCTGGAAATGGCCATGGAGGGGTCAGGTTCCAGAGGCCGGGTCACCAGGGGCCGGCAAATGTTCAAAATGGCCACAGAGGAACGAAGTCCTAGAAACGGCCATGGAGGGGCCAGGTCCCGGAGGCTGAGTTGTCAGGGCTCCACGGAGGGACGAAGTCCCAGAAATGGCCACAGAGGGGTTGGGTCCCAGAGGTTGAGTCGTTGGGGCTCCATGGATGTTCAAAACGGCTACGAAGGGAGGGAGTCCCAGAAACAGCCATGGAGGGGCCAGGTTCCGGAGGCTGGGTCACCGGGGCTCCACGAATGTTGAAAACAACCACATAGGGATGGAGTCTCGGAATCAGCCACGAAGGGGTCGGGTCGTCGAGGCTCCATGGATGTTCCAAAATAGCCACGGAGGGGTCGGGTCGCTAGGGCTCTACAGATGTTCCAAAATAGCCAAAGAGGGATGGAGTTCTGAAACCCCCGAAACTTAACGAAACATTGACGAAACCTTGGAAGTTCACTTAAGCACCACAAAAACATCCCAAATCCATCAAAAATTTGTCTCCAATGTCAAAAATGTGGAAACCGGACCGGCGGGGGTCCACAAATGTTTCTAAAATAGCCAAAGAGGGAGGGAGTTCTGGAGGGAAAATTCTGAAACCACCGAAACTTAACGGAACATTGATGAAACCT
Organism: Sequoia sempervirens; assembly: GCA_007258455.2. Lineage (NCBI taxonomy): Eukaryota > Viridiplantae > Streptophyta > Pinopsida > Cupressales > Cupressaceae > Sequoia > Sequoia sempervirens. Next base: position 328,515,592 of record VDFB02270651.1, read on the forward strand.
TGGCATTTCACTTAGCCACCACAAACACATCCCAAATCCACCAAAAAGTTGGCACCAAAGTCAAAAATGTGGAAATCGGATCGTCGGGGGTCCACGGATGTTTCCAAAATAGCCAAAGAGGGAGGGAATTCTAGAGGGAAAGTTCTGAAACCACCAAAACTTAACAGAACATTGCCAAAACCTTAGTAGTTCACTTAGGCACCACAAACACATCCCAAATCCACCAAAAATTTGTCCCCAAAGTCAAAAATGTGGAAAGCAGATCGGTGGGGGTGCACGGATGTTTCCAAAATAGCTAAAGAGGGAGGGAGTTCCAGAAGGAAAGTTTTGAAACCACTGAAACTTAACGGAATGTTGACGAAACCTTGGAAGTTCACTTAGGCACCACAAAAACATCCCAAATCCACCAAAAAGTTGAACCAAAGAGTTAAAAATGTAGAAAATAGCGAATTGAGCGATCAAGGACCAAGCCAGCAAGAACAAGACAAAAGGCAGAAAAGGGACGGGGGACTTTGTTTCTCCCCAGACTTGAATACCCCAAGTAGGTGAATTTGGTCAAGGGGATTTGATCGTTTGAAGGCACATGACCAATTTGGGCTTGGAAAATGGGGCACGCAAAACAAGATAGGAGCAAAGTATCCTATCGAGAGCAAAAAAAAGCGGGTCCCTATCTACGGTGGGGCATGTGTGCAAAACATGCACAAGAACAATCTTGTTCGACTGAACTAACAAACCAGCTACAAAAATGCAAGAGATAGATAGTTATCAAATTGGCTTCAATATTGATTAAGTTCTATGTACATACAAGTTTTTAGATCGAAATGATTCAAAAAATAGGAAAAAAGAAAAAAACTTAGAGAAGTTTTGGCTCTTCCGACATCCACAAATTTTGAACTTAACTTAAAAAGAAGTATCCCCTGGCCTTTTATAGAAGTAAGACACATTCAGGATAAGACAAATACATGAGACGAAATCTAAGGGATGAATCACATCAAGGCATGTGGAATGTGGTGACTGGTAAGAGAATTGCAAATGAAGTCAATGAAGCTCAACCTTCATCTGCATGTTGATGTCCTTCGGGTTTTTCATCTTTTTATTATCAGGGTTCCTTCTTGGAACCAAACAAATCTGCCAATTATATGTAGGAATTTCCCATACATACAGAATGATCAAGTGGAATTTTTGTTCCTACACTCAAATTCTGTCTCAGTTTGAGCATTCCCAGGAATGAGTAATTCTTGGAATGAATACACTATTTTGATGTATGCTTAAAATCCAAAGTCTCGGTTTCCCGGTATCCAGTGTCCCTTTACAACAAACTCTATTCTTGCATGAGCTTCCAAAGCGTACTGTTGAACTTGGTAACACCATCGGATCTGCCTGCAACCCTAGTTTTCCTAACCATCCATACCTGAACTTTGCATCACAATCTGCTTCTCCTGCAATCACAATTTCCCCCTATTAAATCCCTTTTTACAAAAACACATTTATAAAAATTTCATGTAAATAAAATCATCATTAATTTGTTATCATTATAAATCCATCATAAATAACACACTTTTAGATATTCTTGCATAATTATCTTTTACACCGGGTTACTGGACCATCAGACCTCTTATATAACCTTAAAATTTTAAAATTTTGCTTAGTATTGTTACCCAGTACCGGTACTCGTTATTCAGATTTACCCATGATTTTCCCAGACTTCAGTTTTACTAGAACTTCCATATTTACTAGACCTCAACTCTCAAACTAGAACACTTCACTCAACACTTTGCTTTACCTTTTACATTTCAAACATTCCCATTTCTTGATACCTAGTACCCAAAACACTTGAATTATATACTCTTTCAAAAATATTTCTCTTTACTTTTCACTTTCGGTGATCTTTCCAACTAGCATGCACTTGCCATAAGCATTAGTTTTCACTTGAGGTCCCCAAGTCTTATAGTCTTGGGGCATGTTGTGAAACCACACAAGAACTTGCAACCAATAAAACTAAATTTAAACCAAAACTTGGGATTAAATCATTAGTCGAAATTATAATTTATGCATATTTTAAAACAATAATTATTTACCTTTACCTAGATTCTAACATAAAAATAGTAAAATTTCTCTAAAAATATCCATGTGTGATTTGATTAATTCCAATTTTTGGAACTCAGTGAAAAAAAACAATTCATTGACATTTAACTACATAATTTGGTAATCCTCCAAAGCCAACCAAGGATAGAGCCTTGATGCCAGTCAAGCGTCCATATCCTTGACAAGGTTATCCCTGTAATTCCCCCAAACATAGCTCTACTACCAGCCAAGCATCCATAGCCCCGATAGAGATATTTGGATAGCCTAAAGAGTTGATATATGCTTTTTTTTGTATATCTCTTTTGATATTTCATTGATAGCTCATTTTTCTTTTGATATTTCATTGATAACTCATTTCAACTTGCAAGCAATGAAGCCTGCTATTAGGTTGGGAATTATAGTGGCAGCAAAGGTTACCTTTTGATTTTTCTTTCAATGCAAATCCCTTCATCATTTCACCATTTCCCAAAAACCCATTTAATAATTCCCTATTGGTGTGTATTCTCAGCTAAACTTTACCACTTTTATGCCAAATCCTAGCTAACTGCAACTTGCTATATGTTAGAAGATATGCATAAATTAAAATTTAGTAGCAAACAACTTAATCACCAAATTTAAGTCTAAATTTAGAACTATTAGCTACCACCATTCCAATCAAATTTTATGGCAACTACTAAATACTCAACTAGCAATTTTGATTAAATGGTGCTACACAGCATTAATGGACCAAAAATGTCATGATGACACTTAAACATGATCATGCAATTCTGCATTAAATTCACATGCCTCAATGCACATGTATCATTTCCTTCAAATTTCCCAAGTGATGAGGTGTTATGCCTTACCAACTTTATTTTCCTTTCCACTTTGCACACATGAGCACCTTCATGATCAATACAGCTTAGTAAAAAAACATAATGAAATGACCACCATTAATTTCAAAATCTTTAACTTGCTTGATTCACAATCTTTGTACTGGCCAAATTTGAAGCAAATTGTCACTAATTGTGCGTAAAAATTAATTTGATTTAACATTCTTCTCTAGAGAAAATCAACCAATTTCCACCTTGCTTATGATTTTCAAGACTTCGATCTAGGAAACTATGTATAGCAACTTCCTCACGGTTTTCTATAAATTCTGCACTTCTCTCTAATTCTTCACACTTTTGCTTTTCCTTTTTTTTAAATTTTCATTTTGCATTTTTTGTTCTACTAGTGCTTTCTTGCTTCTAGGACATGGATACTCCAATTTTCCTAACCTGCTCTCATCGCCAGAATGTTTTCATGGGTCGTATCATGACTCAAAGGCTTGAAAAGTTTTTCTTCATTCAGACTACCAATTTCACTGTACCAAATTTGTGCTTAGTCCTTGGGGAACAATCTATGGAATCTAGAGTTTACTACCAGTTTTATTTTGACTTGGCTTCTCACTTTGTAGCATGACTCCTGGACATTGGGCTTCTTGTTGAAGATGTTTGCTTAGCTGTGAATATGATAATGTGGCCTGAATATTTGGAGAATCTGGATACTATTCTATCTATTGCACACCCAACCATTGGAATGCCTTCCATGGATTATATTCTTGGCTTCCTAGAACATGGGGAAGTAGTTCCACTCCAACTATTCCTGACTGACCTCCATACTCCTGACTTTGAAGTTCACCGAGAAATTGCCTACATAGGTGTATAGGAGTAAATTTGCACACAATGTGAAAATCCTCTTTTTTCCTTTATCCACCTTAGAAAACCAAGTTTGGAGGCTTAATTCCAACTAATCCAACTACTTTCATCACACTTGGCACTTTTTTTGAGCGTCGGTGGAGGCGTTTCTATTGGGGATGCCCGCGTGGCACACAGACGTCTGTGTGGCATGCTTACATCCCTAGTCGATTCTTGTGGCTGAACTTGCAGAGGCATTACACTTCTCATTGGGAGTCAAATTGTAATGGCCCCTTCAGTCAATCGACCCGAATATGGTCGTTTCTTTCATTCCCTCCTTCAAATTCATTCCTTCAACATGCATTCTAACTTTTTATGATCCTTCAAACATTCATTGACAAGCTCACTCTCAAGCTTTCAAGCAGCATTCTTGCACTCCATTGCAACAAATCCATCACTCCATCACTTCAGTAGAGTAAGTTGGGGACAAACACCATTGAAGCAAAGGATCAAGTACTCTCATTTTCTCCCCCAAGCATCCTTGAGTGCTCTTGGTGGAGGTGATAAGCTTCCCTTTCCTCTCCTCTATCACTTGGTTGAGTTAGCATACTTATTGTTTTGTAGTGCTTTTTTGTTTTTTATTACATTGGTTTCTTTATCTCCCTTTCTTGGCTATCTATGGAGGTGGAAACACCTAAATGGTGGTCTGACTGAGGCAGGAGCCTATACAACCACCCAACATTTTCCTCTCCTTTGTGCATGTAGGTGAACATGCTTTCGAGGAGCTAGCTAGCAAACAAGTTTCTTTGTGAGATCCTTCTTGTCACCTTTACTCTTGCATTTTTGCTTTATCACATTAGGGAATATTTATTTTATTTAGTTGCATTATTTTGGCCCTTTAGTGGTAGTTAACTAGGACATTAGTCATTTTTTTAGGTTCTACCTTGTCTCTGTTGTTGTCTGGTCGTACAAATGCCAGCGCACTTTAGAGATGCCAGTACGTCATGCTGTCATCCAAGGACCACGCTTTCTTCCTCGGGCAGAGAGCTTCCTGAGGTATAGTGTTGAACCTAAAGACTGGCTTGCTTAGCCCCATTTTTCATTTCAAGTCTGTAGAGTGGTTGAAGGACCTCATAGTCCTCACCATTCCCATCTTTCTTCTCCTAACACCCCATTTAGTTGAAGTAAGTTAGGGCAGCCTTCTGCATCTTGGCCCTCTGTGACCTAGGGCTGTGCACATGGTGGTCCCCCTTTGTTACATTTTTGGTGAACCCGATGTGAACCATTTTGGTTCCATTCTTGCAATACTGACAGCTCCTTTCTTCATACTCTAGGAGTGTTGTAGGTGCGAGTGTTGTAAGGTTATTTCCTTGCAACCCAACCTGCAACCCCTAGTTGGCATAGTTGGAAGGTTCCAAAGGTATTGCATAACAAAACCTGAATTGGGTCACTATTTTATCCTTTTACCTTTAGGGACTCTGAGAAAGTATTATCTAGTGTGCACCATGGCCTTCTTCTTGCATCAACCAATCCCCTTTGCGCAGCCTGTAGATAGAGGAATTAGTATAACCTTCACTTCACATGACCTGTCGATGGGTTTTAACAAGGAACCATATCCTCTTTACATCCCTACACGGATCAATGGAAACATCATAGCAAGTGTTCTCATTGATCCGACATCACAAGTAAACATAATAACAAAGGAGATTATGCTAATGAACTTCCTACACAAGGATGGGTATGATGCACTTGTGAGTACTATCCACACACACAACGGGCTTTTTGTGCCCCCTTTGGGTAGTATTGTCATGTTGGTCTTGGTCAGACCTAAATCCATGAAACTCTTGTTTGACATCATCCATCGGTCTAAACTCTTTAGGTTGAAGTTGGGTATCCCTTGGTTGGTAGCTATGAATGCGGTCCCCTTGGTCATGCATAAATGTCTAAAACTTATCCATGGGGGTTCCATACATGTAATTCACAACACCGGTTACATACCACTGGTTGCTCGTGAAAGCTACTCCTTGGACCACTCTTGGCCTACACCTATTGGTCCTCTTCTACCTAGGATAGACCTTCTTCACCGAACATATCAGAATTATAAGAAAGGGTGCCTGAGGCTGAAAGTGAGATATCCTCCCTCACCTTATGTCATTTCACATAGGGCTTGCTTAAAAGCTAGTAGTGATGCCACTAAGGTATGAAAGAAGGAAGAAGAGAAGTGGTCTCGCGACCCTCCTTCTTCCTCTTCCACTGGTCAGTTGGGTGCTTCTTCTCAATCTGCTATGGTACCATTAGGTTCTACTCCTCATTTGCAGGAGAATCCTATGGTTCCTGCTTGGCGAAAGCCTAAGCATCCTGCTTTTGAACTCCCCATTCTACCGTCGGAGCCTAGACCTATTTGGTATAACAAGAAGAAGGTCTCTTGGGTAGAGTCCTCTTTGTCTCAACCTCCAAAGCCTCCCACCGCTCCTACTCCTAAGGCAGTGAGTGGGAAAATTCCCATTGTTGAGGCTCTCAAATCGATTCCTCCTACCGCTCCTCAGCCCATTCCTCCTACTCTCGTATAGGAACTTGTCCCTCCGTCGAAAATGGTTGGGGTGGACATCCCCATGGTTGAGCAAGAACCTTTTATTCCTTCACAACCTCCAGCCTTTAGCTCCAAGAGTCCTAGAAACCACCTTGTGCATGAGCGCAAGCACCAGTGAAAGGCTCTTCTGGCCATGCAAGCCACCTCACAAAGGAAGGAGGAAGAAATGGTTGCCCCTGCTTCAAGGCCTCCCGCAGTGTCTTCTTCCTCCCTTATATTTCTCTTCAGTCTAGTCTTGTACTACTCCCAGCTTCCATAGCGAGTAAGAATGCACCTAAACCCAAGCAGGTACAGGTTTTCATCGCTCCTTCGATGGAGCCTCCTTTGTTGATCTTCATTCTAGATATCCAGCCTTTCTTGAAGCCCATGGATATGATTAATACCTCAATTGTATCCATTGCAGTTATTTCTTCCTCTTCCTCCGTGCCTCTAGCCTCATCTGTGGGGATTTCATCTCCTTTGACAAAACAAAAGGTGGACTATGGTCCTTCCAGCAGCAAAGGACAAAAGAGGAGTCTTCCTTCTCCGCAAGGTGGCCCTGCGTTGACTTTTTCTATCTTGGTGATGGAACCAATGCCAACCTCCCTTGAGTTTGTCACCACTCTCGAATTATTCAGCGAGCTTAGTGGTGGATCTTAGGCATAGCCTACCCTATCCACTAAAGTTAGACACGACACTCCTATGGGATGCATGTTTAACTCCATGGATGAAATTTTGGCCTTGTCAGTGATCTTCGCAAAGTCGCTAACCTTACCTCCACAAGAGCTCGATGAAGAAGACCTTGTAGGGGCTTCTTCCTTGGCCCTTGTTGTGGGAGGGTTGAACACTCCTCCTCTTAACATCCCACCATTATAGGCTCATCCTCCTTCCCCTTATGAGGATTTAGATTAGGAAGTGGATGACCTCTTGGTCGATCAATGTTAAGAGGAGACTCCTTCTTAATCTTATGTGTGTGTGTGTGTTTTGTGATGTGTTCCCCCATGCTCGTGCTATGTGTGCCTAGATGACCCTCGTCACCCCTATTGGTTCTTGGATATAGGCATGATTTTTTTGTCATAAACCTTCTTCTATTTGTATCATTATTCTTCCATGTTTGTGCTTAGTTTTTGATAAATTGGGGATGATGCAAAGCGTTGGGAGCGTTTAGGCTTCCCTTCCATGTTGACCCATTTTTTTATTTTTTACTTTGTCTTCTAATGCATTTTTCCTGATCTAGTTGGGGATTGATGTTCTTTCACCTTGCACCGCAGTTACTTATTATTTATATGAGCACGGACAGATCTGAGCCCACCAAACCAGATCCCCCTATGTCCTTTATTTATGTTTTTCTCCCTTTTTCTTTACCTTTACCTTTTTCTCTTCTTTGATTGATTTGTCCCTCTCATGTGAGACAATGCTTTTCTTCAACATTTTGATTTTCAAAAAATGCATTCATTGCCAACAAATCTTTTCTCAAAAATCTTTGTGAACTTTTTTCTTTGGAATCACATTCTCAACTTGGAACCCTAGCGGAATGTGTTTCCTTCATCACAGGTTTGTAAAGAAAGCACTTGAAAACCTTCCTCCAAAGTGAGAACAACTTTAATTTTCCCCTCGTGTAGGGGCACATCCTTCCTTTTGAATTCCTTGATGAAGTGAACATCTTTCGAAAGGATCCCTTGATGGCAGATTGCTCTAAGAAGGAACGTCTACTTTTGAACTAGGCGTCCCTTGAGTAGACCCCCCTTCTCTTCACAACGAGTTCCCAAGGGATTCTTTCACATCTAGCTTGGGGGTAGCCTGACTAGACCTATTTCATTTCTCTTTGTGTCTAGCTTGGGGGCAGCCTAACTAGACCTCATCTTTCAAACAACATGTCCCTTGAGTGGACCCCCTCTCCTTTTGAAGGGTTCCTGAGGGACCCCTTTGAAATATTTCCAAATCATCAACAGTCTACACGACTGTCTGCTTACTTGGCTACATGGCCACTTCTTGACTCTACGGAGTCCGCTTCCTTTGGGTTTCCTCCATGCAAGAGTTTTGGGGGATACCTTCCTTGCGGGTCTATAGGCCTGTAAGGCGCTTACTTCATGGGGCTTCCTGCATGTGAGAGATCTTAGGGGTCACCTCCTTGTAGGTTTGCAGGCCTATAAGACACTTTATTTTTCCAACTTCATAGTTCTGAGCAGCTATGGAGTCCTTTGCTTTCCCTGCACCTTCAAGTTCGCTAGATTGTGGTCCACTTCCTCGACGGTTTAGGTATACATTTCTAAACCTTATCTCTTTCTTGATCTACTTTACCAAGCACTCATCAGTATTTGTGCTGACTAAAGAGGGGGAAAAATGTATAGGAGTAAATTTGCACCCCACATGCAAATCCCCTTTTTTCCTTTATCTACCTTAGAAAACCAAGTTCGAAGGCTTAATTCCAACTAAGCCCAATGCTTTCAATACACTTGGCACCTATTTTGAGTGTCAGTGGAGGCATTTCTGTCAGGGACTCTCACATGGCCCACAAATGTTCACATGGCATACTTATGTCCTTGGTAGATTCTTGCGACTAAACCTACAAAGGTGTTACACTTCTCATTGGGAGTTAAATTGTAATGCCCCCTTCAGTTGACCGACCTGAATATGGCCATTTCTTTCATTCCCTCCTTTAAATTCATTCCTTCAACATGCATTCTTTCTTCTGATCCTCTAAGCATTCATTCACAAGCTCACTCTCAAGCTTTCAAGTAGCATTCTTGCACTCCATTGCAGCAAATCCATCACTCCATCATTTCAGTAGAGAAAATTGGGGACAAACACCATTGCAGAAGAGGATCGAGTACTCTCATTTTCTCCCCAAGCAGCCTTGAGTGCTCTTGGTGGAGGTGGTAATCTTCCCTTTCCTCTCCTCTATCACTTGGTTGAGCTAGCATACTTACTATTTTGTAGTGCTTTTGTGCTCTTTATTACATTTCTTTCTTTATCTCGCTTTCTTGGTTGTCCATGGAGGCGAAAACAACTAAATGGGGGTCTAACTGAGGTAAGCCCCTATATAGTGGCCCAACATTTTCCTCTCCTTTATGTGTGTAGGTGAACGTGATTTCGAGGAGCTAGCTGGCGAATGAGTTTCTTTGTGAGATCCTTCTTGCCACCTATACTCTTGCATTTTTTCTTTATCACATTAGGGAATACTTAGTTTATTTAGTTATGTTATTTTGGCCCTTTAGTGGTTGTTAGTTGGGTTGTTAGTCATTTTTTTCGGTGTCACCTTGTCTATGTTGTTGTCTGGCCGTATGGACACTACCGCATTGCACTGTCGTCTAAGGACTGCACTTTCATCCTCGAGCAGAGAGCTTATTGAGTCGTAGTGTTGAACCTAAAGATTGGCTCGTCTAGCCCCATTTTACATTTTGGGTCTATAGAGTGGATAAAGGACCTCATAGTCCACACCATTCTCATCCTGCTTACCCTAACATCCTATTTAGTTGAGGTAAGTTAGGGCAGCCTTCTGCGTCTTGGCCCTCCATGACCTGGGGCCTTGCATGTGGTGCTCCCCCTCTCTTACAGTAGGGTATCTATCCCTAATGGATGAGGCATCCCAGATTGACTGAATGGCTACCCCTATCTATAGCTCAACTCCCTCCTTTTTCTTTTTTTGATCCTCTTTTATAGCATGAATCTTGATACTTATATGTATATACGCGATACACACACGCACACACACACACATATATATTTAGCTTTGTCATACATTTTAAAAGCACGTATTTATTGTGTATGGTTTTATCATTTTACATTTCACAGCACCATGTTACAAATGTTTGAATTAACTCTCATGAGTATGATAAGAAAAATTTTCTAATGCAAAGGGACAAACAAAAAAAAGGAGAAAAAAATATGGGAAAAAAAATGAAAACAAACCCTACAAAAGAAAACTAATCGTAACTAACCAAAATTTACCCTAAAAAATGACTAATCCTGATAAAACAATTTATTTTAAGCCCAATAACTATTTTCATTGTTGGTTTAGTATGAATTACAGTAGGTTTTTCCTTAAATTCACTAGAATAAATTTCAAATGTCCTACTGTAACAATGAATTTCTTTTATTTTTTTGAGTTTAACAAACATTAATTCAAAGGCGTACTTACCAATAACTTGGATCATATGTATGAAAATGACCTCATTAAAGGTTGATTTCACACACTTTCTCTAGTTCATCAATATTCTACATTCTTTCAACCTCGTTCATGGTTTTCCTCTTTACTTTGTTCAATTCCATGAATGGCTGTGTCCATTTCTTGATTTTCTTCTCCTCTGAAAATTTTTGCGTCTTTGGCCCTATCTTCACTTTGAACTTTGTTAGACCAAGCAATATCACAATTTATATTGTTATCAAAGAGAGAAAAAGTAAAAACTCGATACTCTATATCTTGCATAAAATCAAGAAAATTTCCTTTTTTAGCTTGTTAATTTTTAGTTTGGAACGAAAAACACGCATCTCCCGCTTGATTTTCCCACTCCTTCTCTTCACTTATGTTTTCCACGTATGAAGAGAATAATGACTCATCGATGTCATTTCCTTAATTTTGGTGTAATATTTCTAAGTCTCAGCATTCTCGCCTATTTTCTCACAAATCCTTAAGATTTTTTTCATAACAATTGCAGTTAACAAACCGTTTTGATATATCAGTTAATTTTTTAACATTTTCAATTCCACGAGGGTTATACTCTCTTTTAGGATTCAACATATTTCTTATTAACAGTTCCTTTCTTCTAGTAGTCAAAACTTCTTTTGTTAATGGAATCGCCTATACATAGCCAAACTTACCTTAGTTAAAAATATTTCACAATCGAGTTCATCGTGATTAGTTGTATTATGAATTCTACACTTAGTGACTCTACCAAAGGTGAATAAACTCAAAGGACATAATCTTTGGTTAAAAAATTTCTATATTTTTTCAACTTCCATTTTTGAAATATTGGGTTGCATTAGACTTTCACCTTACAAGCTACCTTTTGAACTCAAAACTAGTACAGATTCCTAAACAAAACAAAAAGAGAAAGATATGAAGAAAAGTGAGAGCGAAGCTACCCTCCCTTCTAGCGCCAGTTCATGTTGATAGTTATGTCACTCACAACAATAGTGCAAATAAAATCCTCACACGAAAACCACAAAGAATCTATCTTTACTTGAAATACTAAACTAGGGCAACCTAAGGTTTCCATGTAATAGGAAAAGGTTGACTTAGCTTAATCCCAAAGCTCTGGTAGTTAGGTCTTGACCATACTAGGTTCACTTTAGGGTATGATGTGATATTGTTGTTAATCTCAAGGGGTCTATGGTTATCTCCAATTTCATTAAGAATCATTGGCATCAGATAAAATATTTTCAGTTCAATCATAAAATAATCTCATGAAATCAATAGATTTGCAATAATATTTCATGAACATCAAACAATTTTGTTATCACTTAAGTAGATTTAGTTTTAAGCATTCAACAATTTCATAGAAAGAAAATATTTTCAATAAATTTCCATTCCTTCATCTATTTTTTGGAACATTTTCTAAAATTTAACATCTAATCTAAAATAAAGCATCAAAATACTAAAAAAATAAAATTTCTCTCGATTATTCTCCATGCATGGCCCAAGATTTAATCAAATCAAAGCAAACTACTTTATACTTCACCAGATTGCTTCATAGCTAGGCATAAAATGGTGCAAGCTTTTAAAGAAAGGGGTTTAGTTTGGACACTGAGTAGGTTTTGTATGCACCCTTAAACAACGCATCACACAGTATTGTTTGGTTGAACTAACAAACCAGCTACAAAAATACATGAGATAGGAAGCTATCAAATTGCCTTCAATATTGATTAAGTTCTATGTGCATACAAGTTTTTAGATCAGAATGATTTAGAAAATAGGAAAAGGAACAAAACTTAGAGAATTTTTGGCTCTTTCGACATCCACAAATTATGGACTTAACTTAAAAAGAAGTATTTCCTGGCCTTTTATAGAAGTGAGACACAGACAAGATAAGACAAATACATGAGTGGAAATCTAAGGGACAAATCACATCAAGGCATGTGCAATGTGATGACTGGTAAGAGAATTGCAAACAAAGTCAATGAAGGTCAACCATCATTTGCATGTTGATGTTCTTTGGGTTTTTCATCTTTTTATCATCGGGGTTCCTTCTTGAAACCAAAAAAATTCACCAAATATATGTAGGAAATTCCCATGCATACAGAATGATCAGGTGGAATTTATATTCCTACATTCAAGTTCTATCTTAGTTTGAACATTCCCAGGAATGAGTAATTCCTAGCATGTACACTTTTTCTCTACATGCTTAAAATCCAGAGTCTCAATTTCCTGGTATCCAATGTCCCTTTGCAACGAACTCTATTCCTGCGTGAGCTTCCAAAGCGTATTGTTGAACCTGGTAACACCATCAGATTTTCCTGCAACCATAGTTTTCTTGACTCTCAATACCCGAACTTTGCATCGTAATCTTCTTCTCCTAAAATCAAAAATTCCACCTATTAAATCCCTTTTTAAAAAAAACATTTATAAAAATCTCATGTAAATAAAACCATCATAAATAACACGCTTTCAAGAAAATCATATATTCTTGAGTAATTATCTTTTATTGCGGGTTACCAAACCATTGAACCTCTTAGATAACCTTAAAATTTTAAAAGTTTGCTTTGCATTGTTACTCGGTACCCAGTACCCAGTATTTAGCTTTACGCATGATTTTCCAAGACTTCAGTTTTATCAAAACTTCCATATTTACCAGACCTCGACTCTCAGACCGAAACACTTTTCTCAACACTTTAATGCTTTACCTTTTACATTTCTAACATTCTTGGTTCCTAGTACTCAGTACCCAGAGCACTTGAATTACGAAGTACTCTTTCAAAAATATTTCTCTTTGCTTTTCACTTTTGATGATCTTTCCAACTAGCCAACATCTTCCATAAGTGTTAGTTTTCACTTGGGGTCCCCAAGTCTTACAATCTTGGGGCGTGTTGTGGGACCACACAACAGTTACACTTACTACATTGATTGGTCACACAAATATGTGGAGAAGAGGAGGGTCTATCAATAGTAATTGATCCAACATGCGTATCACTATCATACAATTGTGAAAACTATGAGCTCTATGTGATGAAATTGCTAGTCAAAGTGTGTATGACCAAGATACTTTGATCTGTTGCATCTATAATAAATTTTGGGTGTTGTATTGGAGGTGGGGGAGTAATAGGAGGAGGGGGAATAACTTTGGTTACCTGATTTTCCCTAGGTCTATCTCAAGGAATTCTTCTACCCACACCTTAGAAATCCCTCATATCAAAATAGTTCACATGCTTACCCATGACAAATTCAATATATAGTTTTTGAAGAAAATATTGGGGGACATCAAGATTGTTGTTGGGTGGTTTATCAAAAATCATCCACCAACGATCCCAAAAATTATCTAGGATACCCTAATGTTTGCATCATTTAATTGAATATTTGGTCTTACATACATCAATAGGTTGTCTAGTTTTAGGATTGATGAAAAGTTGTGCTAATTGGGCTTTGTAAATTTTTAGTTCCCTCACATAATTAAATGATAAGCCATTAACATATTATTTTCTCTTGGCCTCTTGCCACTCTAAAAAGGAAATATGTTGGTTGGTGATGGTTTCAACATTAGAAATTATTGTTTCTTTGAAATGGAGCTCTCCTCGGGTGGTGGCAATGGCGGTGGTGCATTTTTAAACTTCAAAAGGGTGGGAAAACTTGCTAATGGGAAGGTGATGTCAGTTGGGTCCTTTGTTGTAGGTAAGTGGTGTCAGTCTCCTATTGTGGAAAGTGAATATTTTGGTGGGAAAGGTGCTCCAAAGGTTGCTTGTTCACTTTCTTCGACATCCTTCTCTAAAAATGGGAATCACGGTGCTGAAAAGTCTGGGCCTAACCTGTCTTATGATGGATAGGATGTGATGTCTAAAGGTTTGGGAGTTGGGGCTTATAATACTAGGGATGTTTTCTTCTCGGACTCATCTCTTAGATGGTCAAATCTATTTGGTGTGAATCCTAAAGGTAAAAGCTCCTCTCCTCCTATGGATTTTGTTGTGAATGCTAAGACTGGTGAATACTCTATTTCAGTCCCAAATTATATTGTTGAGAAAAGTGTTTCAAATATGGATATGTCTTTGCTGGGAAAATTTGTTGGACTGCGGCTTCACATTGAGCTAGTTCGTAAGTTTTCCCTAAACTGTTCAAGACCTAAGGGACAGGTTGATGTGGCTACAATGGCCAAAGGTTTCTTCACCTTCACGTTCAACTGTGAAGATGATTTACTAGCAGCTCTTACAGGTGGCCTCTGCTTCATAGCGAATTCCTCTTTGATGTTGAAAAGGTGGGAGCTAGGCTTCAATCCTAACTCGTGCTCCCTTTTGGCTGCACCAATTTGGGTACAACTTCTAGGCCTCCCTCTTCAGTTTTGGGATGAGGAAGTGTTCAAAGGGATATTGTGTACTTTTGGGAGTTTATTGTCGATTGATCAAATGATTCTATCCATGAAGCATCTTGTTTATGTTGGATTATGTGTGAATGTGGAACAATTGGCTAACCTACCCTCTTTGTTAAAGATCAACTCCAAGTTTGGGGTATGGGAGAAAGCAGTGGAATTTCAGTCTATCCCTTTCGCTTACTTCCATTGTAAGAAAGCTAGCCACTGGGCAAAGAAATGTCCTCTTAAAATGCCAAAGAAAGTGACTAAATAGTGGAAAGAAAAGGAGAAGGCTCCTAAAATGCGCTCTTTGGAGTCTATGGAAAAAGGGGGGTTTGACCCTACTAGTGATGTTGTCTTGGTGTCTAAGAAACTAGTGGAAATGGATATGGTTTCTAATGGAAATCTTGGGATTCCTGAGGGCTAGGTTGATATGGAAATGTATAATGTGGAGTTGGAGCAGGGAGGTGAGGCAATTATTCCTCCCCCTATTCTTAATACTGTAGAGTCCTTTAAAGAGACTAGGTCTGAGGCTCTGGCATAAGACAAGGTTTATGTGGATGAGGGTTTGGGCTCACCTACATTAGGTATTCCTGGTAGTGGGGTTGTTAAACTGCCATAGGAGGAATGTTTCAAGGATGAAGGATTGGAGGTTTTATCTAAAACAAAGGATAATGGGGAATTGGATGATCCTAATAACCCTCCTTTCATTCCAATGAGAGGTAGGAATAGAAAGAAGAACTCTCCATCTTCGGGAATGGTCACTAGAAATAGGAAAAGGTCAGACTGTGGTCAGAGCTGAGAGGTAGACGTTGACCTCCTTCAAATGTAGCCAGGGATAAGGAGAGTCGAATGGAAATTGTTGATGGAACTCAAACAATGCTATTGGAGATGTGCTCCAAGAGCACCTCCCATAAGCTCTCATGAAGATCATTTCCTGGAATATGAGAGGGTTAAATCACCCTCATAATCATGATCTTATTGCTAATTTGGTAAGAAATCATGGACCTGATATTGTCTTAATTCAATAAACTAAAATAGGGATGGATAAATTATCTAGATTTAAGCATAAGCTTTTTAAGGATTGTGGTATGCATTGCTTTGATGTGGCTGGTGCCTCAGGACAGATAGTTACTTTTTGGAATCTTAAGTTGGTTTAGGGGATTGAAGTGTTCCATGATTGTAACCATGTGGCCACTTTGTTTATTAATATGTGGGATAAGTTCTTCTGGACCCTTTCGAATATATATGCTCCTAATTGTAAGAGTGTTAGAATTTGTTTTTGGGAAAATCTTGGCTCCTTCAAATTGTCGCACCTCATTGTCAACTAGTTGGTTCTGGGGGATTTTAATATGCCCCTACATGATATTGATAAGTTGGGTGGTTCGCAGATTGCAGATGATAGTAGATATGATCTCATTAACCACATCAATAATAATGCTCTCCTAGATTTGGATCTTAAAGGGGCCTCTTTCACCTAGTCTAATCAGCGTGTGGGTGATGCTCTTATTCAAGTTAATTTTGATCATGCCCTTATCACACCTAATTGGCTAGTCTCTTATTCTTGTTCGCTCTTGGCTTTGACCAGGCTGAGGTCAGATCACTTTCCTTTGTATTTATCGATGGATCTGTTGGGCCGAAAGAAAGAAATAAAATCATATTTGAGAAAAGTTGGACCTATCATCCTGACCTCAAAAATATGATTCAAGGTTGGTGGAACATTCAAGTGGATGGGTCGGCTATGTATAGAGTGGCCAAGAAGCTTGCTAATGTGAAGAAAAATGATAGGAAATGGAATAGGACTTCTTTTGGTTACATTTTTTTGGAAAAAGAGGAGGTGAATTGGGAGCTTCTTGTTGTGCAACAATCTATCCAAGTGACAGGGTATGATCAAGCTTTGGCCTTGAAGGAGAATTTCCTTTCCAAATTTCATAATATTGTTGCGAAGGAGGAGCAATTTTGGAAGCAGATATCTTGTATTATGTGGTTAAAAAGTGGGGACAAAAAGACAAGGTTTTTTCACCTCTCTACTTTGAAACACAGGGCTTCTAATAATATTAATGCTATCAATTATAACAATCAAGTGTTGGAGAAGGATGTTGATTTGCAGCAGGCAGCTTCTTCTTACTTTGCTAACATACTTTCTGTGGAAGGGGAGTTGGATCTTGATTGTCAGGAGGATCTTCTTCAAGACATCCCTCATGTCATCTCTGAGGACATTAACAGGAAATTGGTGTCTATTCCATTGGTAGATGAGATTAGAAGTGTTGCCTTTTATTTTGAGGGTAATAAGGTGCTAGGGCCAGATGTTTTTTCGATGTTCTTTTTTTAGTTTTTTTGGGATATTATTGCTAAGGATGGTGTGGAAGGTACTAAGGAATTTTTTGGTAGTTTCAATCTCTTGAAGGAACTAAATTCCTCTTTTATTGTTCTTGTGCCTAAGAAACCAGGTGCTGCCTCCTTTGATGAATTTCACCCTATTAGCCTATGTAATTCGATTTACAAGATCTTTTCCAAGGTGTTGGCGGTAAGATTGCAAAAGGTTCTTCCTCTTATCATTTATCCTCAACAAAATGGCTTTGTGGTAGGAAGGAAAATTTTGGTTTCTACCCTTACTATCCATGAGAATATTCACTTCTTAACTATTAATAAGCATGTTGGTTTTGTCCTAAAGCTTGATTTTCTCAAAGCTTATGATAGAGTTGATTGGGGATTTCTTTCTAATATCTTTAAATCTTTTGGTTTTGGGGAGAAAATGGTTGCTCTTATCAACCAAATTATCTCCACCTTGAGGTTTTATGTCCTTGTCAATGGCTTTTTGTTGAATATCTTTGATTGTTCGAGGGGGTTGAGACAAGGAGATCCTATATCTCCTTTTCTTTTTATTATCATGGTGGAATCACTGGGTCGCCTCACCCAGATATTTATTAATTCAAGCTTAATGACTAGGTTGAATCATTCCTCCAGTAATCTTGTTTGTTCCCATCAGTAGTTTGTTGATGACTATCTAATGCTTGGGGAGTCATCTATTAAGGAAGCTAAATCTATTAAAAAAAAAAATCAAAGATACGAGGTTGCTTTGGGGTAGAAGGTTAGCTTACCCAAGAGTGTTATTTTATTCTTTAACACTCCTAACTATAGGCAGATTCAAATTGCTAGAAACCTGTAGTGTCAGATTGGCGAGCTTCCCGCACCTTATTTGAGTCTCCCACTGTGCTCCAATGTGATCCTTCAGTCTTTTTAGTAGGGGTTTATTGATAAGTTCAACTCCAAAATGGCTCATTGGAAGGGCGCTCTGTTAATTCAAGCTAGGAAAGTGCATCTGATCAAGTCAACTTTTCAAAATCTTCTTGTTTATGCTCTCAACTTGTTTTATATTCCAAGGAAAATTGTGGATAAGTTGGAGGGAATTTAGGAAAAATTCCTCTGGTTTGGGGTTGAGGATAAGAAAATAATCCACTTGGTTTCTTGGAATGATGTTTGTAGGCCTGAAAAGGTGGGGGCCTTGGAATCTGTAAAATTAGAAAATTTAATCTAGCCCTTCTTGGTAAACAACAGTGGAACCTTATCTTGGCTAAGAGTGAATGGGCCAAAATAGCTGTTAGAAAATATCTTCATGGGGTTGATCATATAAGGGATCTCTTGTCTTCTGAATTCTCACCTCCATCTAGGTCAGCTCTCTAGAATTGTATGTTCAAGGCTCGTAAGATTGTTTCTAAGGGTCTTTGTTGGCAGCTGGGAAATGGCAGGATAATTTAGTTCTGGGATGATTGTTGGTTTGGTAATAGGCCTCTCAAAGATGAACCATGGGCTCATCCTTTTATGGAAATTTGTGTGCAGAGGGTTGGAAAATTTGTTGATGATTATATCGAAGAAGGTCATTGGAAAAGGCTGGATGAGGTGAAACCAAGGCTGGTTGATCTCTTCAATGCTTTGTTTTTGGTTCATATTCCTTATTATGCTCCTACTAATAAGTTTGTGTGGAGGCCCTCTTCTAATGGTAAATTTTCTATATCTTCGGCCTTTCATCTGCAAGTTTCTTTTGTTGTCCCGGTTCCTTTCTAGGCATCCCTATGGTCCTCTAAATTAATTCCCAAGGTTAATATTTTTTTTTGCTTTTTTGCCAAAATAAGGTCTTAACTACTAATAATTTGGTCAAGAGAGGTTTTGTGATGCCTAACAGATGCTATCTTTGTGAAGAGGATGATGAGAACTTCTTTCACCTCCTGATTGGTTGAAAATTTGCTAGAGATGTGTGGGCCCATGTTCTTTCTCTTTGGAATATTTGTTTGGTGTTCCCTTCCTCGATTGGGGAAGTGCAGTCTCAATGGGTGGGACCTTCTTCCAATCCTACTCTACTTTTTCTTTGGGCTCTTACTCTACCTCATATTGCTTGGGGTATTTGTCTTGAGCACAATGATAGGATTTTTAGAAGTACAACTACCCCTGCCATCTCGATGGCCCATAAAATCTGTGTTGCTATCAAAGAGAATTTTTCCAATGGGGTCTCCTTTCAGAATGGTCTAAGGTTAATGCTTAGCCTAGTTGACATTTCTATTGCAAATAATTGGAAGTTTCCTTGTCATATTTCCTTCCCCCTCTCTAAAGGGAAAGCCTCTAGAAATGATGTTTGGAAAGTTCCCCCTGCTGGATGGGTGAAAGTTAACTTTGATGGAGTTGTTAAAGGTAATCCGAGGCATGTTGGTTGTGGGGGAGTGTTAAGAAATTCTAATGGTAGGTTCATTTTCGTTGTGGCACTCCCTTTGGGAACCCAGAAAAACCACTTTGCAGAAGCGAATGCAGCCTATCATGGCTTGAAGATGGAACAATCAAGAGGTTATAAGAAGGTTTGGCTTGAGGGGGCCTCTCTCAACATTATCAACAATCTGAAGCAGTCTTCTTCCCATTCATGGAGTATTGAGTCCTTGATCATGGATGCAATTGGAATCCTAAATTCCTTTGATGAGTATTATATATCTCATATATCTAGGGAAGGGAATGGATTACCTGATTTTTTTGCTAATCTTGGTGTTAGGCATTCTAGGGAGTGGGATGTTAACAACCCCCTCCCCATTGAGGGTATTGCATGTTTAAACCATGATTTTAATAAGTGCTAGTTTGGATGTTTGCCTTATTATGCTATGGATTTGTCACGTGGCATATAATCATTTGGAGTGAAGGTGAGTTGGATTTTGAATGTGTTGATGGTACCTTGGTTGATTTATGTATGGGGTGGCATTCTAGGATCATTATTTCTCCCTGTCATGATATCGTTGCCACTTAGATTGTGGGCATTTTTTGGTTCATCTTCTCAACGTTTCTTCTCATTGTTTGTGAGGTTCTCAAGCTTCTATCTTCTAATTCAAGGGCTATGGGAGGCGATAGAAATCGTTCCAATCCTTTTTCCTACAATGCTATTAGGAAAAAGGAGGTGTGGGATATATTGGAAAAAAGGAGGGCTTAGACCTTATCTGGAGAGGTTGCATGGCAACAACCTGCAGGTTATAGCCTTGTTTGCCAAAGGCTAGAAAAATAGGGTTTTGAAACTAGGAGGCATAGAATTTGAAATTAATGAGGATTTTATTGCTAATATCATTGAGCTTTCTACACAGGGCAACAAGGTTTACAAGAAAAAGAAAGAATCTAAGGCGTCGATGCAAATTTTCTTCAAAGGGACTGAAGAACAAGACCTAAAGTTGGTCAAGAGTGGTGGGTACAAGCGTGGTTTGCTCAAAGCTCTTTGGGGGGATGTTGTAGAGGAACTAATGAGGTAAATTACTCTTGAGGGTCGTTTCTCTATGGTAAATTCCTATCATTTCGTTCTCTTGAATCATTTCTATCATAGGAAGAAAATTTGTTTTCCTTTTTACCTCTTGGCTTCTCTGGAGTTTGGTTTGAAGGATCACAAAAAGAACCCCAAGAATCCAGTGTTGTATGTTGGTATCATTCTATTAATTTTGGGCTATGCTAAAGCCTTTAAATTCTATAATTCGCTTGCTATCTCTAAGGGTAATCAATAGAGGTTGGTTTAGGAATATGAAACGGTATCAGAAGATGAGCCAGTCACTATGAAAGGGAATAAGAAAAAAATCCTAGAGGAAATGTCAGATTCGAAGGAGGGAATGGTTTATGTATCGGACTCTCAAGCTTCCATAGAAGTGGTCGCATAACCTTTTGATGAGGGTAAGTCAGGAAAAAGGGATTTGGGTCCTAACCAGATGAGGTATGAAACCTATAGTCACGAAAAGGCTGATGATAAGCCAATTTCAACTAAGCCCAGTGCTCCCACTATCCTGAAGGAGAGGATTGTTACTACTGGAGATGTGTCTATGTTGTCCCTTGTTTTGGGGACCAAGAGAAAGCAGAGTTTGAAGGAGGCCAGTAACAAGAAAATGGCTACTAGGGTTTCTAGCCATTTGGTTGAGATGCAAGTTACTTCTCCCCTGAAGTTGGATGGTGAGTAGGGTGACTTAGACTCTTCGGGTGTGGACTTGAAGGTGCATAAAAGGAGGTTTGTTGTTGAGGAAATTGTTGACTCCATCTACAAAATTCAAATGTTGGTTGGTGTTGTTGGTAAAGGTAAGAATGTTTGTGTTAGTCAGGAAAAGGTTAGCTCCTCTTAGGAGGATGATACTAAGGTTAAGGATGTTTTTAATTTTTACCGGGAGGATGTGTCTGATGTTTTTAGGTTAGCCAAGGAGGGCACCATCTCTTTGTTTAAATTGCTTAAGTGGGTGTTCCATGAGCTCAATATGAAAAATGTTAGGGTTAGGGGTGCGGTGAGCAAAGTGGGTGATTCATCTGTTAATAATCAAATTGATGAGCTATTTGAATCTTTGAAGATTTTTTTGACAAACGTTGAAGATGAAACAAATTCTCAAACAAAGAATCCTAACCCTTGAAGACCAGTTGGAAAGGATTGGTGCTAATTTGGAGAAGGGTGGGGAGGAGACTAAATCTACTGTGAATTTTGAGTCTATGGGTATTTCTACTCCTATTGATATGGCTAAGCATCGAAAGGAGATTTCTCTTGGTGAGGAAGCTAGTGCTGGTGAAAGGCATATGGAGGAGGAGGTTTTTGTTGACAAGGTTTGTGGGGTGCATAATGTTTTGATTATTGAGGTAAATGTGGGTGGGCCCAGAGCTAGAATGCACAATAAAACCAAAGGGTAGGTTGGGGTCCCTACTAAAGATGTGTTTGAAGTTATGGATGATTATCAGAAGACTGTGGCATATGACATGGAAGCTACAAGTATCCTAAAGAATATGTAGTTTTGTTTCTTTTTTCCTCCTTTTTGGCTATTATCATGTTGATGACTTGTGTTTTGGTTGATGTTTGTGTTATATAGTTATCTTTTTCTTTGATAGTTCTTTTTTGTAAAGGTTTTTGAGGGCCCTTCAAAACCTATTTACCTCTAATAAAAAATATTATAAATTATTGATTCTAAAGTGGTTGTCATACTAGAAAATTGAGGGTGCCTATGGTATAACTAGAATTTTTTTCTCAATTCAATTAGATTTACATTGATTAAATCATGGATTAAAGGAGGGTTTTGTAGGGGAGGATTTGGTTGTGCAAGAGGATTTCGCTGGGCAAGGTTTGTTGGGAGAGGAGGATTTAGATTTCTTAGCCATTATAACACTTGATTAATGTTGAAAATTAAAAAATTATCAAATTTTTAATTACAAACTACAATGTATATACAAAAACCTATTTTATACTAAAATTGTTAAAAAATAATTCTAAAATAAAATTTTTTTGAAGAAAAATAATGAAAATTTACTTTGTTTAGTTGGTTTAGAGCCTCACTTTGACGGTTTCCTATTTTGTGTTGGTGAATGGCTCTCCCTCAGATTTATTTAAGACCTCCCAAGGGGTGCGGCAGGGTGATCCAATTTCAACCTTCCTCTTCATCATTTTGGCTCAAACTTTGGGCAGATCGTTGTAGTTGAAGCTTTCTTTAGGAGCCCTGAAGGGTCTGAAACCCTCTTCCTCCCTGCCCCCTATTCACATCAATAGTTTGTTGATGTCACTTTGATTTTGGGTGAGGATTTTATTGTAGAAGCTAGAACTATTAAATTGACTCTTTAGAAGTATGAGACGGTATCTAGGAAATTGGTGAGCCTCCCAAAGAGCACAATCTTCTTCCTCAACACTCTAGAAAGAAGAATGTGTAGAATTGCTAGTAAAATTCAATGTTCGATGGGATCTCTCCCTTCGACCTACCTTGGTTTTCCCCTTGGAGCTAATTTGGCTCATGAGTCTTTTTGGAATGGCTTGATTGATAAATGCAATGCTAAGTTGAAAGGTTGAAAAGGTGCTTTGCTTAGTCAGGCTAATAAATTGGTTCTCATCAATTCTACTTTGCAGAATCTCCTAGTGTATGCTCTTGGCCTCTTTCAAATACCTCAAAATTTTTGGAAGATTGAGAGTATCCAGAAAAGGTTTCTTTGGTCTGTTGTGGAGGAAAAGAAGAGATTATGTTTGGTGTCATAGGAGGAGGTTTGTCGTTCAAAATGCCAAGGTGGTCTAGGCCTACACAGGATAAAATATTTTAATTTGGCTCTTATGGCCAAACAGCTTTGGAATTTCCTTCATGGTGAGAAGGATTGGTTGGAGATCCTAGCTTCAAAATATCTTGCTCAAGTGGATAAATTTTGGGAGTTTTTGAGTGAGGATTTCTCTCCTCCCTCGAGTTCTTACTTCTGGAATTCACTAATCAGATCAAGAGGTTTTATTTCTACTCGTATCCAATGGTTAGCCAGGAATGGTAGAGATATTCTTTTCTGGGATGATTGGTGGTTCGGGCATGATCAGCTACGAGATTCTATTTGGGTGGATCCTTGGAGGGACTTGTGTATTAGAGAATTCTAGAGTCAAGTTGTTGAGTATATTGTGAATGGGGAGTGGAGGAGGATCCATGAGGTGTTTCCTGAGTTATGGTGGATTTGTTTAATGAGGTTTCTAAAGTTCATATCCCTATTTCCCCCCAAAGGGACAAGGTGATTTGGAGAAGGCTCCCAAATGGGATGTTTTCAATGGTGTCTACATTTAATTCTTGTAATGATATTGTGGGACCTAGGTCTTCATGGGGATTAGTGTGGTCTTCAAAGCTAATTCCCAAAATCAACATGTTTTTGTGGTTAAAATTGCAGGACAAGATCTTAACTATTAATAATTTGTGGAACAGGGGGTTCTTTATGCTCAACAGATGCTACCTATGTAAGAGAGATGCAGAGGATAGTTCTCATTTTTTTATTGGTTGTATCTATGCTCGGGAACTCTGGTCTCTCTTTCTCAACCTCTGGAGAGTGGGTTGGATTTTCCTTTCTTTGATTTGGGAGCTTTGGCTCCAATGGCATGCTCCTTCTTATAATCCCTCCTTGAGTTTTTTTTGGTCTCTTATGCTCCCTCATATTATCTGGGGTTTATGGAAGGAGAGGAACAACAAAATTTTAAGGGATGCTTCCCTTTCTCCTCTCTCCCTTTTTTTCAAAATTGTGTCATCAATCAGGGAGAATTTTCTGCTAGTGGTTGAGAAAATTGATATTCTGAGAAGAGTGAGGGTTTCAGATTATAATGTTATGGTGGCTACCCATTGGAAACTTTCTTGTGATATTGCTAAACCCTTGAAGAATGCTAATCTAGATAGGTAAAGGGTTTTTTGGTTTCCTCCTCCTCCTGGTTGGCACAAAATCAACTTTGATGGTTCGGCTAAAGGTAATCTGGGTCCTGCTAGTTGTGGGGGAGTGTTGAGAAATCATAATGGTAGGTTAGTTTTCATGGTGGCACTCCCTTTTGGAATCCAAACAAACCACTTTGTTGAAACTACTACAACCTATCATAGCATTAAGCTAGCCAGAGAAAAGGGGATCTCTAAGCTCTAGATTGAAGGGGATTCCCTAAATATTGTTAATTGTCTAAGGAAAGGGTCCCCCCCTCTTGGACTATTCAAAATTTCATATTGGATGTCGTTGCTCGAATTCGTGAATTTGATGAAATTTATATTTCTCATGCTTATAGAGGTGAATTCAGTGGCTGATTGGTTGGAAAACTTTGGGGTGACATCGGCAAGGTTTTGAGAAGCGAATGACATCCTTCCTATTGAATTAAGCACTGTAATTCATAATGACATATCGTAGCACGTTGGTGTTGGCCACCTCCTCGACTTTTGGAATGCGTGGGCATTATTGATTTTTCTAATTGATTAGACTCTTAGCGTAGATGATGCTTATTATAATTTGTGGACATTCAAATCCGAGTTGTATGAGCCTCTTGTTCATAATTGCTCTCAGTACCATCCCTGGTAGATGCACATACTTTTTGGGTGTTAATCTCCCTCTCACCTCATTGTTTTTCTATCTTTGTGTGTGGTTTCTCTCTGCAAGTACAAAGCTTTTGATGATGGGTGGGGATAGGAGCTTAAGAAAACCTCTTTCTTGTGAAGACATCAAATCCAATGCTGACATTTGGGCTATTTTGCAGAGGAGTGGCATGACCCCTTTCATGGAAAGGCTACATGGCTTTAAGGCTAGTGTTTCTAAATGGTTTTTTTATTCTTGGTATGGGTGGGTGCGCAGCATGTTTGGAAGGGATACCACGATCAATGAATATTTCATTGTGGAAGTGACGAGTGTGTCGGTGGAAGGTAGGAAATTCTACAAGGACAAGAAACTCTTATAATCAGCCAAGAAAAATTTTCTCTGAGATAGAGAATAGGCTAAAATGGTTAGATTGGACTATGGTGGGTATGATAGGACCAAGATTAAACCTATCTAGAAGGATGTGGCAGTGGTATTCATGCGGTACTTTACCCTCGATGGAAGATACATGGTGTTGTATGGTCACCATTTCATGTTGTTGAATCACTTTCGACATGCTAAGCTTGTGTCCTTCCCATTTTACCTTTTGACGTCTTTGGAGAAAGGAATCTCAAGTTTCAGGAAGAACCCTAGAAACCCTTTTCTACATGAGGATTTGATGTTTCTCATTGTAGATTTTATTAAAGCTAACTACATTATTAAAGCTCCCTGATCCCCTGTTTCATAAAAGAAGAGGAAAGGGAGTGGGAAATGTCAGATTGAGGAGATTCTGGAGAGTGAGGGAATGGAAATTGAAGAGGAATTAGAGGATTGGTCTAATAGATATGTCACTGACCTTAATTATACACCCTCGTTTGAAGGGAAGAAACCTTCAACTTCCAAGGCCAAATTTTCCCTCCCGTGTGTTCAATGCAAACTCAAGGAGGCTTTCATGGAGGGTGTAGAGGAGGGAATTTTTAGTGGTAATAAGGCCAAGGGTTATTCTAAGGATGTGGGAGTTAAATTTCAAGAGGTGCTAGAGGATTTCTAGGGTGATGGGATGGGGAATTTGGGGAACTCGAACTCAACTTTTGATGGTGATGGTGGGTCCCCTCCTATTGGTAAGGTGAATTATGTGGTCAATGTGGATGACTCTACTCAGGTGTCGACGTCCAAGGACAAGGGAAAGGCCAAGTTTATCCCCGATGTGTCTCAAGATGAGGATCCTCCAGCTGGCTCACAACAAGGAAGGGGATTTTTTTTGGGGGCTAAGGATTTTTTGCAGACATCTGGTATGGTGAAAGAAGGGGTTGATATTTCTTTTAATTTACTAATGTGGATAGTTCAAGAGGTACAAGACCTCCACAATAAGCATGACACTATTTCCAATTGCAATATTTCCACTCTACGTAGTCTTAAAGAGGACTCCATCTTCAAGTTAGCCAAGTCATTAAATTCTAGTTTCGGTTGTGTGGTGGATGAGCTAGAAAATTTGAAGAAAGATTATGGGTTGAGGCTGGAGTTGCTAGAAAAGCATAATAGGTAGCTCCATAAGGACATGGAAATGATTATTAATATTAGCAAGGAGAAGTTGGAGGCATCGGTAGAAGGTATGGTCTTCCTCAACCAGTAGGCAAAAGAATGGATAGGCAGAGGATAGGGGGAGAGTGTTGTCATGGAAATGCATACCACGGATCTGGGTGTTGGACCGAGTGTGTGTACTTGGAGTAAAACCAAGAAGTACAAAACAGTCCCTGGGCAGGATGTTGATGATATCATGGAGATGCACGATAGGCTAGTGTCTAAGGATATGAAAGCGACAAAGATTCTCAAAGAACTTCTCTAATGAGGTTTAATTTGCTTTGCTATTTTTTGTTGTTGTTTTCGCTGATGGTCTATTGATGTTATGATAATCAAATTATTTTTGGTGTGTTGGGTGGGAAACTCATTGTTTCATCTTTTTTTCCATTGTTCCTTTTTGTACAGGGTTCAGGTACCCTTCAAAACCTATTTATCTTTAATCAAAAACAATGAAAATTCACACACCTTGCAAGTAAATTGGTTTAAATTGGTGATTTCATAAATGGATATTAGTTATATCAAATATTTGTTTGCCTCGTTTGCCCTTTCACCACTATAAAGGATGAAAATGGTAAAAATGATTAATTTTTGACTTTTTTTTCTTTATACTTCTATAAATGGATATCCATTTTGTTTTGTATGGACTTTTTTAAAGAATGTCGATTCCAACTAATAATATATTGTAAATTATACATATAATATATTATATATTAATAATAATTATATATTATATATAATATAATATATATTGTATAAATTATATTAATATAATAATATATTAAAATTATATTATATTATAATAATAAAATATATAATATATATTATACTTTTTACTCGACCCTAGTAAAAAATCAAAGTGGAATATCACATTTTTGGGAAAATGATTTTTTTTTTTTGTCATATCACCACTTTTTGGAACCCCATGATCCTGCATTCACCCTATTATAAAAAAAAATTACAACATTACATCAAATAATATTTTTTCTTTTTAAAGATTTTCAATATTTTTAATTTTAAGTATTATTAATTTAGAAGCTTACTTTTGTATGCAATAGTAAATTTAGGAAAGCCTTTTCATACTTAACTTTCTAAATTTTAGAAACTCATTTTTTATGTGTATTAATTTAACATTTTTTAATATCTTATCTTTATAAATAATAGCTAGCAATCACACCTTGGTGTGCAATGGGTACACTAAAGAGGTGTGGAATGTCAATTAGGGAAAATTTAAGCCTATTTTTTACACAAATTTGTGTATTACATGAGTTCAATTGGTTGGCCATTTAGAAAATTATATTGGTTGTGTGACAAAGGTATCTAAAAGTGAGTGAAAGAAAACCTCTAAATCAAGAAGAAAATGAAGTTCTATGAAGAGTTAGGGGGGAGAGATAGGAAGAGAGATGGATGGGTAGAGAGAGGGAGACATATCTAGAGATAGAGGGGGAGAGAGGAATATAGAGGCAAAGATGAATATAGAGCAAGAAAGGGAGAGTGAGACAAATAGATAGAGGTAGAGATTAATATAGAACAAGTGAGGAAGAGGGAGACAAATAGATAGAGATATAGAGAGAGATAGAGGGTAAAATAAAGATAGAGAGAGATATGGAGATAGAGGGGGAGAGATAGAGAGGGATAAATGGAGAGGAAGAGATGAAGAGGAAGAGGGAGAGGGAGAGATGGAGAGAGGTATATGGTGAGATAGCGTAATGTAAAGATATAGATATAAGGAGATATAGAGAGGGGGAGAGGGAGAGAGATAAGAGAGAAAATAGAGAGAAGTAGAGAAATACAAATAGAGATGGAGAGAGAGATAGACTAGGGGTAGATAGAGAGAGAGAGAGAGAGATACATGGGAAGAGAAAGAAATAGATATAGAGATATATGGGAAGATAAAGGGGGAGAGGGATTGAGATATAAAAATAGATAGGGGGTATGGAGGGAGAAAGAGAGGGAGAGATAGAGAGAGGGAGGTAGAGAAAGGGAGAGAGAGAGAGAGAAGATGGGTAAGAGGGAGATATGTGTAGAGCGGGAGAGAGAAGAAGAGGGGGGAGTGAGGGAGAGATATAGATAGAGGGTGATATAGAGAGATATATAGGGATAGGAATAGAGATAAATAGATAGGGAGATATACGTAGATAAGGATATGGATAGAAAGAGATAGAGAGATGAGTGAGAGGGGGATCGATCAAGAAATAAAGATAAAGATATAGAGTAGAAGAAATGGAGGGAGAGATGGATTGAATAAGATAGAGAGGGAGAAATTTCTAGAGATAGGGAGAGAGATGGATGGGTGATGAGAGGGATACATTTCTAGAGATGGAGGGGGAGAGAATAATATAGAGGTAGAAATGAATATAGAGTGAAAGAGGAAGAGTGAGACAAGTAGATAGAGCCAGAGATGAATAAATAATGAGAGAGGAAGAGGAAGATAAATAGATAGAGATATATAGAGAGATAGAGGGAGAAAAAAAGATAGAGAGAGATATGGCAAGATTTAGTGAAATAAAGAGAGATATAAGGATATATAGAGAGAGATAAAGAGAGAAAAATAAAGAGAAGTAGAGAAAGACAAATAGAGATGGAGAGGTTAGATAGAAATAGGGGAGATAGAGAGAGATAAAGAGGGAGAGATGGATAAGTGGAAAGAGAAAGAAATAGATATAGCTCAATATATGGGAAGATAAAGGGAGAGAGAGAGATTGAGATATAAATATAGATAGGGGATAGGGAGGGAGCAAGAGAGGGAGAGATGGGGAGAGATAGAGAGAGGGAGGCAGAGAAAGGGAGAGAGATAGGTAGAGGAGGGAGAGAGAGAAGATGGGGAAGAGGGAGATATATGTAGGGAGGGAGAGAGAAGAAGAGGGGGGGAGAGGGAGAGGGAGGGAGAAATATAGATGGAGGGTGATATAGAGAGATAGAGAAGGATAGGAAAATAGATAAATATATAGCGAGATAGATAGATAGGGAGATATATGTAGAGAAGGATATGGATAGAAAGATATAGAGAGATGAGTGAGAGGGATATTGAACAAGAAATAAAGATAAAAATATAGAGTAGAAGAGATGGAGGGAGATATGTAGTGAAGAAGATAGAGAGAGAAGAAAGGGGAGAGAGGGAAATGATATAGATGTATAGGGAGAGAGATAGGGAGATAGATGTAGAGAGATATTGATACAAAGAGATAGAGAGAGGAGTGAGAGAGATAGAAAGAGATAGAGGTAGACATAATGAGATATAGATAGAGAGGGGGAGGGAGAGATAGGGAGATAGAGATAGAGGGAGCAAGAGATAGATAAAGAAGGTGACAGAGATAAGTAATAGAGAAAGGTATAGATACATGAAAAGATAGAGATAGAGATAGAGGTAGGGAAGGAGAAAGAGGGAGTGTGAGTATATGAGTGAGAGAGATATATAAAGGGATATATATATATATATATATTTATAAATAGATAGAGAGGGAGGGAAAGGGGGGAGAGAAATAGAGAGAGGAGGGAGAAGTGGAGATAAATATAAAGAGGGAGTGATAAGGAGAGAGGGAGAGATAAGGATAAAGATAGATACAACTTGGGAAATATAAAAACAGTGTGAGAAAGATAGATAAACATATAGAGAGGGAGCAATGGAAGGAAAGAGATAGAGGGAGATGGATAAATAGAGATAGAAAGAGGGATATGATGAGTGAGGGGGAGATGGAGAGATAGAAAGATAAAGATACAGGAAGTGATATATAGAGAGAGGTAGAGAGAGGAATATATAGAGGGGGCAAGAGTGAGACATAAGAGGTGATAGAAAAAATTAGTAGAGAGTGGGTAGAGGTAGAGAGAAAGAGATAGGGTGGGATGATAGGGGAGTGTATGTATATAATATTTATATTTAATAATATGCATCATATTTCATATAATATGTAATAATAAATATAAATTGAATATGGGATTTGCCTCTGTAGGGTGGTGGGGTCCGCTAATGTAGGGTGGGAGGATATAGTCAGCTATCCTCCCACCTGAGGCTAACCCCACTGACCATCCCTGCTTTGGGATTGACCTATTCGTCAACCCACCGACCATACTCACCTTTGGGTGGTGGGGTTGGGGCCTTTGGTCAGTGGGGTTGGGGCCACTATAAATGGTGGGGTCGGGCCAAACTCCACTGACCATATATATATTTAAAAAATAGATATAGATAAATATTAAACTTCTAATATATTAAATATTTTAATCACTTTTAGTAAATACAATATATATTTAAAAAATTAATATAGATAAATATTAAACTTCTAATATATTTAATATTTTAATTAGTTTTAGTAAATATAATATATATTTAAAAAATTAATATAGATAAATATTAAACTTCTGATAGATTTAATGTTTTAGTCACTTTTAATAAATATAATATATATTTAAAAAATTAATATAGAAAAATATTAAACTTATATTATATTTAATTAATAATATATGTAAAAAGTTAAATTATATTTATATTTAATAACAAATAGTGTATAAATATCTAAATATTATAATATTGTGCTAAAAATAGTTAAATATATAAAATATAATTTTATTTTATATATTAAATTAAGAATATTCTAAAAAAAATATTTAATAATCTAAAATTAAAAAAATACCATAAAAAATAAATAAATAAATTATTTTGAAAATAATAAAAATTATTAATTAAAAAATAAATATAGATAAATATTAAACTTATAATATATTTCATATTTAATTAATAAGATATGTAAAAAGTTATATGATAGTTATATTTAATAACTTAAAGTGTATATAACTAGCATACATATATTAAATATTAATATATATAAAATACGCCAAGACTTATCTTTTCTCGAGGTGCCTATTTTCATCAACTTATTTAAAACAACAATAAATTGTCCATATGCTAGAAAAAACTCAATAGCACATTAGAGGTTAAACACAAAGATGCTTAGTTGTCTTATGAGTTCCCCGTGAAATTTGAATTGACTGATTTTAGTTATAAAAAAAAATTCAATACATATGTCCAATTTCTTCTTTAAAAAAACTGATACACTTGTCAATTAAGATAAGATCAAATATTAAATTTATATATTTTCTTCACAAAGATACAAGATAAGGTAACCAACCCTAGTTTTGATTCTAGGGCATATTAAGAAATGTAACCTTGCCAAGTTCCAAACCAAATGAGCCCTAGTAAGTCCAACAGACTCAACTTGGGAGACATCTCACTCAATAATAAAACAACCACAAATAAAAAGCAATAAATCATACGACTCCTTGAATCTTTGTTTTGTTTTATTGCAACAACAAATTATAACAATACAATTGGTTTCAATGGGACTAAAGCCAAATTTATGATAGCTAAACTAAAGTGAATCTAAAAAATGTAAAGCCAAACCTGCAAGAAATCCAACTCTGGGAGAATAAAGCCAAACCTACAACCGCGAAGTTTCGAAATGGTTATGATTCAACAACCCCTTTTAATAGAGGTCTTCATGAATTCAAAGATAAGAACATCTAAAGAAAGTTATGAATAAAACAATTTAAAACTACTTTAAAAACAAAGCAAAAAAATAAAAACATTGAAAAATAAATACACTATTGAAAAATAAACAAAAAAAAAATTACAAATAAATACATTGAAATTTCTTATAATTATAAAAAAAAAAATTGTGTTACTACTATAAATAAATGTTCACTCTAAAAACTTAAAAAAAATATTACATGACACTAAGTATTTTGTTTTAATTTATTTTAATAGAGGTCTTCATGAATTTGTGAATAAAATAGTTTTAAAAACAAAGCAAAAAAACTAAAAACAATTGAAAAATAAACAAAAAATAAATAAATACACTATTGAAAAATAAACAAACAAACTACAAATAAATACATTGAAATTTGTTATAATTATATATATATATATATATATATATAATTAATGTTCACCTAAAAATTTATTAAATAACACTAAGTATTTTGTTTTAATTTATTTTTTAATTAAATTGATTTTAAAATCTAAAAAAGCTACATTACCCCACTTGTGTAATACGCCTCTCACCTCGGCGTAATTATTTTTATTTTACTTTAATTTATCTTTTTAACATTCAAAATAAAAATAGTGTATAAATATATATTATATAAAAAAAAAATCTTTATAATTATATGATGAAATACTATTGCAATGAAAAAAAATGATGAAAATAAGTGTCTTGAAGTATTTTATATAAATAATAATGTTATATAAATACTAATTTATTATAATAATTACTATAATTAAATTAATTATAATTATTAATATTAAATTTTAGTATTAATAATAATAAAAAATAAATCATTATAAAATTGATTATGATATAAAAAATAAGTATTTTAAAGTAAATAAGATATCAAATTGATTTAAAACCATTTTTAAATTTGTTTTAAATCTACTTTAAATCTGCTTGAAAAAATGTCTACATACAATGAATGTAGTTATGCTAGTTGCATGTTTTTCCTTACATTGAATTTTGTTTTTTGATAGATAACATTGCAATACTCACCTAAATATTAAATATATAATATCTAAATATTATAATATTATACTAAAAATATTTAAATATATAAAATGTAATTTTATTTCATTTTATTAAATTAAGAATATTCTAAAAAATTATATTTTATAATCTAAAATAAAAATACTAGATTTTTTTTTGAAAAATAATAGAAAATATAAATTATAACAACTTATATTATATAAAATATTATATATAATAATAATATAATTTATACACTTTAAATATTAGTGGGAAATTAGAAACAATATCTAATTCTTTGCTTTATTTCTTTGTTTTTTGTTTTTGACCTTTATAATATGAATGTAAAACATATTTTCTAGTGGAAAGTATCCAACATAGAAACAAAGCCTCTATTATATGGTAGAAAATGAGGTGGGAAAATTCCAACAACATACCCTTCACAAGTCCCAAATTTATACTCCTGGATAGTAGCAACAAAGCATCATTTTGAAGAAAAGCTTCATTCACAACCTTTTTTGTAATTATTTTCACTGAACCCAAATCTTGAAGCATGTCTATGAGATTGGATATGAAAATAGAGAGAATGTTAGAAGGAAATATTAGCCTTCTAGAGTTTGGATAGAGAATTTTTGACCCAATGACACATTTCAGGCACTTATAAACACTTGGACAGTGAAATTTCAAGACAACTTGCACATGATTTTCACCCAAACATCCCAAGAAAGGTTGTTCCCACCGTTGAACAGGAAATGAACCCTGTAGTTTCTCAATCGATATTCCATCTATGCTATAATGTGAAAATACCCACAACAAAAAGTAGCATACCCATAATGTTTAAACAAGTTCCCTCCAAAGTAGAGATCCAAAGCAACTAGTACAAGAGTAATCAACAGTGATGAAAAACAACTAGGAACAACAACAATATAATGAAAGGAAATTTCAACACAAAAGACACCCAAAACTGTAGTCGTCTTACCATTGAGCTTGGACAGCAGAGCACTTCTAGATGGACATGTAGTAGTTAAAATTCAACACTTCTACATAGCCCCACAATAGCAATAGTAGTCTTGTAACGATGAAACTTCTAGATAGAAATATGTAGGAATGTACAACACTAAATGTATATAGTTTTCTTGCTACAATGAGCCACAAATTGAAAACTCCTGATACAAAGCTTAATGTTTAATAATGACTCAGCACATTTTTTGTACTTGGAATGAACTTAGCTTTGCTTTAACATCATGTAACAAGATTACACACATGCTTTTAGATCGCTCCACACATGAACATGGAAAAACATTTAGCCAAAACAACATGTAATAAATTTATACACATGCTAGGGATCTCTCCACACATAACCATGACCAAAAATGATGATGTGGATTGTACTTGCAACCAAAAATAAAGATTGCTAATTATGAAAAGATGGCATGTGAGTTAGTAACAATCCTACCAAGGTATCAACATCACTTGATGCAAATAATCATCACCAAATACTTGAGGATCATCCTCTGAAGTGCAAAAAAAACTTTGATTACTAAATACAACTCAGCACACCACTTCCTTTAATCATTATTTTTCTAGCCTTGTTGCTTACATGACCTCCATCTTGGCATAATCTATAATTCAAGTGACACATTTTGATAAACACAAGCACACTTATTTGAAAAGATGAAAATTGAATTTTAATTCATCTTTTTCATTTTAGTAATTTGCTTTTAAACCACCTTTATACCCCCTTCACACTCAAAAATAGATACCAAATTCGAATGAATTATTTTTTAACTGACTATATAAGTGATTACCTTTGCATTTTGATCACAACCTAGAGCTACGAAACAATTTTCCAATTTGTTACCTTCCCTGTAAGTATGCAAAATATGATATAAACCAAATTTGTCCAAAATTAACCAAATTTGCTTTAGCACATATCCCAGTTTCGAATTTTTAATCTTTCTATTCCTACAAGAATTTAAAAGTATCAATGAATCTCCTTCAATTTGGATTTTTGTTAGTTTAAGATTTAAAGCTAATTTTAAACCTTCTAACATTGCTTGCACACAATACCATACCCTTGCAATAGTTAATCATAACCCCTACCCTAGATATGCTAGGATTACCCCTAGCTGCTCCATCTAAATTCAATTTAAAGAATCCCATTGAAGGAGGCTTCCAGATTATTTTAGTTCTATCCACTTTTTGAGCTAGTTATTGATGCATACTACCCTTAAATGAAAAAGTGAGTTGTGGCCAAGAAATCATAAGCTTGGAATCCCAATTAGAGAATATAGAATCAATACGCTTTGCTTTGGAGACATAGCCATTGATTGCTTCATAAATTGATTTCTCAATATTGTTTAATAATTGAGCAAGATTAATTTTTTTATTTTTTTTAATATGCATTTGTTTCTTGCCCACCAAATTGCCCACACAAAAGAAGCTGGAATTATAGACCAAATGCTAGCAAAAAATGTTTTTTTGTAAAGAAGAGGCCAACTTGAAAAAACCTTCCAAAGACTATCTGGAAGCAAAGAGTGCCAATTCAATTTGTTTGATATAAACATCCAACATGCTTGTCCTACTGTACAGGACCAAAAAATATGGTTTACATCTTCAAATTCTATTTCACAATGTACACACTTAAATGGAGTTGCAATCCTTAATTCTGAGTCTACCACTTGTGAAGATTTTATTTTTGATAGCTAGCCAAGAAAAACACCCAGATTTAGCCAAAATCATTGAATTCCAACAAAAACTATAAGCTCTTTGAACAACAAATTGTGAATCAAAATGAAAGAGTGATTTTTAACCAACTCCAACTGTGTAACAACCTAAATTTGATTTTTTCCAAACTAACTTATATGCCCTTGTTGATTAGAAAACAATTATTTTCTAAAGGATTTTGTTTAATACACTTTTATGCTAAAAAATTGTTCCATATTACCCTTCCCATCATAGAATCTGCATGATGTATATAATCTTTGACCTTAGTACCCCAAATCTCAGACAAGAGAAGTTTAGTAATTTCAAACTTGTGTAAAGAATTAATTATTGGGTTCCCATTCTAGGAATCCTTCTAGAAAAGTGATTCAATACCATTGTTCACCTCCCATGTTAAATAAGGAGCAATTACATTTCTACAAGAAAGTAAGAAGTTCCACATTATAGAACCTTAAGGAGGATTGAGAACTAAAAAAATCCTTCTTGGATTTGTATTATCAAGATATTTATGTTGCATGAGCTTGCACCATTTCTGATTAGGCTTAGAATACATATGTCGCACCATTTTAGCACCCAATGCCAAAATTATTTCCACCAACTTGTGAAGCCCTGCACCTCCTTTTAACTATCCAAACACATGGTTTCCAGAGAAATTAAAGGTATTTTCTTTTTTCTATCCATATTACCAAACCATAAGAAAATTTTGATCAGCTTTTGAATTTTAGCTATTATGGATCTAGTTTCTTTTAGAACTGACATATAATAATTTGGAATCACGAATTTTTTTTTTTTTACCAAAATAATTCTACCTGAAAGGGACAACCATCTTCCTTTCCATGGCATAATTCTAGATTGTATACTTTAAATAATTTTATGCCAATATGAAAGTTTATTTTGTCCTGCAAAGAAGGGTATACCAAGATATTTGCAAAGGAAGTTTAGCTTGGTGGAATCCTAAAATTTTTACTACCCACCTCACAACTACAGCTTTTGTATTGAATATATACACTTTAGATTTACCTTCATTTATTTTTTAACTAGAAGTCAAACAATATTTATCCAACTTTGTTTTGATATGCTCTGCTTCTACCACCACCGCCTTACCAAAGAGTAGTGTATCATCAACAAACAAAGAATGTGTTGTTGTTATGACTAAATTAGGAATAGTAATACCTTAAATGTAACCCTAAACATGAGCCTTTTGGATTTATCTACTCAATGCCTCAGCTAGGATTATGAACAAAAAAGGTGAAAGTGGATCACCTTGACATACCCCTTGAGTTGAACCAAAGAATCCAACTGGAGAGCCATTTAATAGCACTAAAAAATTGACCCTTGAAATGTATGACGATATCCATTTACACCACTTGTGAGAAAATCAAACTTTTGTAACACTTGCATTAAAAATGACCAATCTATCCTATCATAAGCTTTCATCATATCCAGTTTGATGATCATAGATGAAAGTTGTTTGTGGCAATGGAGTTAAGAAATTCATGTGTTACAATGTCCCCTTCAACCATCTCTCTACCCAACACAAAACCACCCTGCTCTTCTAATATTATTCTAGATATAAGAGATTGTAAGTGAAGATATATTGCATTAGTAGAAAATTTGTATATCGTGTTGCAAAGAAGAAATAGGCCTAAAATCAGAAAAGTTATGAGGAGTATTAATAAAATAAATAATTGTAATTGAGTTACATTGAATTTATTTAACATAACTCTCATATTTCTTGACTCTTCCATTACCCTTAGAACATCAATACCAATGAAATCCCAACATTTCTGAAAAAAAATGTTGTAAAACCATCCGGACATGGTGCTTTATCAAGTAGCAATGAGAAAACAACATATTTAACTTCTTGCAATGTAAATGGAGAAGGCAACTTGAAATTATCCTCTTGAGTAATTAACTTTGTAATTAGATGAAGAAGTTCTTCTCTTTCTCTTACCAACTGAGCATTAGCAGTACTATTACTTGATAACAATTTGGAAAAGAATTTGATGCCCTCATTTTAAATGTATTCTTCCTTTGTTAATAATACCCTTGAAACACTATCATGTATTGAAAAAATAGAGTTCTTTGCTCTCTTTATTTGGGCTAATAAATGAAAAAAATTAGTATTTCTATCACCATATATTTTAACCACAATTCCCTTGACTTTTGTCTCTAATACACTTCTTCCCTTAACAACAATTCCTTCCATTCCTCTTGCAGCTGCCTTTGTTCTTCAAATAACACATTGCATAAGCCTTGAGAGATAATAATTTCATTAACCTTTGAAATCATTTTATATACCAATTATTTCTACACAAAAATAATTTTAAACACCTATTGATTCCAAGTTTTAATATGTTGCTTCAAATGCTCTAACTTCTTATGAAGCTGAAACATTCTAGAGCCTTTACAAAATGGAGCACTTGACCACCATTACCTTAATATATTTAAAAATTGTCGGTGTAAAAACCACATGGCTTCAAACTTAAAAGATGATTTCCATTTAATTTTAAAATTATTTGGAATTAAAACTAAAGAAATGGCAAAGTGATCCAAAGTAGTTAAAGACAAAATTTCAAATGTTAAACTAAGATCCCAAGCCAACCAATTGGGAGATACTAGAAACCTATCTAGTCTTGCAGCTATCTCTAAAAAAATATTCCTTATATTTATCCATGTAAAAATGCCATTTGTTAAAATTAAATCCACAAGAGCATTGTCTTGAATAAAAGATTGAAAAACATCCATAGCCTTTTTGGGTGAGCAAATACCACTCTTTTTTCAGAGAGTGAAGATATTGCATTAAAATACCTAGTGAGAATAACTTTTCCATGCCCTAACTAATCCATAATTTTCTTCAATTTATCCCACAAAATATTTTTACCCATTGTATTAGTTGAACCATAAACATTGACCAGCCAGAATGTCAAATCAAAGTGAGCAATTTGCATTAATTGTTGGTTAGATTCACAAACTATTACTAATACACACTAACTTAGCGTTCAATAGTGTAATCAGGCCCCCTAAAGCCCCTTGGGATGGAGAGTGAAAGGATTTCCACTTGGACCATTTCTTACTAAAATTTACATAAGCTTCATCTGATATTTTAGTTTCTTGAATAACTACTACATCTTCCCTAGGAGCACAACTGATGCTTAACTTGGGCTCTCTTGTCAAAGGCATTAATGCCTCTGACATTCCAATATATTAAATTCATTACACTCTGGGAGTGAAACACGCTCTCCTTGGCCTTTTTTGTTTCTCACCACCTCCCAATTGACATCCAATGTAGTTTGAATCCTTGCCTCAATTTACTCTTGCAACATGGCTACTAAATATTTCCTCCCTCTCTTGGAAAGATATTTTTTATTTGTGGGAGGAGACATTGGAGACTAGGAAATGGATAATGCTATGGGACCATCTTGATCTTCCACTTCCCCCATAACTTTTGTACCAATATCTTCTATTAACTCCTCACTTAAAGAAGATAAAGCTTCATCTACAAACCTTTCAAACTCCTTATTAGAGGATAGATTAAAAGGATGAGAATGATTCAAAACTTCTAAAATTTGTGTAGGATTCAAAATGTTAATTCCCTCTTCTTCTTGAATATCAAAAACATTCATCACTTCTTCATAGTGATTTAACACACCCAAGGTTAACATATAGGCACATTGGTTAAGTTTTTGAATACTAGCAATCTTAATCTCAAGGAAAGAAAGATTTAGGGAGTGAAAAAAAAAAGTTCATTGTAGATAACAATTTCTTATCCTAGTCTAGAGAAAAGAAAATGGTGAAATATTTTCTACTTGTAAATGGAAGCTTCATAGAGATACCCAAAGAGTTGAAAAAACCAAGAGATGATACCTTGTCCTTACTAACCAACTCTAAGAGAAAACCACCCTTAATACTTTCAAATCCATCTGAAGAGGACTCTAACAAAGAGCCACAATGAACATGCCCAATTTTTTCATAGGCTATAACATCATAAATCCCCAGTTGTTGATCAACATTGCTTGTAGCCCCTTTATACATAATTTTTGTACTCAACCCATTAAAATTATTTCCCCACCGATGAATAATATCCACTTCATTAGATGAACTAGGAAAAGCAACAATTTGCACAAAATCCTTAGTAGAAGTGGATAAAAAAATAGTTGGAGATGCATTAAAAGGAATAATGGAAGAACCTTTGGGAGAAGAACAAAAGGTATTTCCCTCTTCCATTGCCTCTATCAACTTCAAATGACACTTACTTGAAGGATGAGCAAGAAAATGACAATGAGGGAAAATTTTATTTGGATCTTCAAAAACAACAAGCTATTTCCATAACCCATACATCGATTTAATGTTCACAACAGAAGGAAGTTTCATTGTGACATCAATAGGAAGGCATAACCTAATAGGTAGCAAAGGGTTGGAAAAAAATTGTAGATCTTGATGAAGATAAATACCCAACTGGTTACCCAAGTTTTCAATAATTTGTGTCTCTCTATATTCAAGCAGTAACCATAGAATGTGAGGGACGAAATTTGGAGTCCATAGAGAAGTATAAAGACCATGACCCTCATAGATCTAAGACTTTTTCCTGTAAACAACATTCCTAGAGTCTTTTCTAGAGAAAAGAACAACAAAGAACCCTTCCCCCTTATCTAAATAAAAAACCTAATTAGACCCCTCCCATGTTTGAAAAATCCAACATTGCAAAAAAGTAAGATCTGGGAAAAATTTACAAAATTTACAGATAAGTGCAACCTCCTGAAGATCCTGAACTTGTAGTTGTAGCATTACATCTTTAAGAGTAACATTAACTTGAACCCTAGTAGCCCTTGTTGATTTCCTTTGTAGTTTTGGAACCCAATCCTTCTTGTAGCAATTTGGGACATTGGCATTCCCCTTAGGATGAGAGCAATGTGCATTTTTCTCCCTAAACAAGAATTCTTTAGGAATTTTAAGCTTATAATCATTTAAAACCCTATTATTAATATTAATAGAGTTTAGGAAAGTTAGAGGAGAACGATATGAGACCGAAGACTTTGGATTGAAGGGAGCCCCACTCTTGATGTGTATGTAGTTAGAAGAATAAGTCGAAGAACATTTTTCTGCAACCACCTCAGATCAAATCCTACGATGAGAGGAAGTAGAAAACTTTACACTAGTTGCCAAATCTGATTCACGAATATCAAAAGTCGCTTGCTTTCCCTGAGAGAGCAATTTCCCTGAACGTCGAGGTAGAAAAGGATCAAAAGAATGATAATAGGAGAATCTACCAAGCTGATGAACACCATTAAACCCCCATTGGTACACAAAATCGAGCTAATGGACACCATTGAAACCCCAGTGAATCACAAAATGATTGGAATTTTTCAAAAAAATCCCATTAGCAGTGCAAGGCGTGTTCCAAAAATTGCAGACCATTATGCTCCTCCTCTTATACATCATTCACATTCTACTAAAAATAATATTTATTTATAAGGATAAGATCTTAAAAAATATGTAAAAATTACTACTCATAAAAGAAAGTTTCTAAAATTTAGAAAATTAACTATGAAAGAACTTTCCTAAATTTACTATTGAGTAAAAAATATTGAAATTTTTAAAAAAATAAAAATATTCTTTGATGTCATTGTAAAACGTTTTATAATAATAGAAATAAAATTATAAAAAGAATGAAAAACAATTGTTCTTTTTAAAAAAATTGAATTAATACACTTCAAATTAGAAAATTCAATAAAAAGGAAATATCCTAAATTTACTATTACACATAAAAAAATATTCAAAATGGACTTGTCAAGAAGGATATCTCTCGGCGTATTTTATATATATTACTAAGATAATATATATATGTTATTTCTACCACATTTTGAACCGTTGATCATTAAAGTCAGTTGACAGTATTCATATAGGGAATGCCTTCGATGTAATTATTTTTATTGGAAAATATTACTTAAATAAATCTATATAAAAAATATCAAATGATATCTTGTTTCAAAAATATCTTTATTTTTTAAAATTTTAAGTATATTAATTTAGAAACTTACTTTTATATGAAATAATAAATTTAAAATTATCTGTTTTATACCTAATTTTCTAATTTTTAAATGCCTCCTTATCTCCTTAAGTGCAACTCCTTTATTTTTATCTGCTTGACAACCTATCGAGTCTTTGCCTTAGGTTTATACTGCCTCTTCACAATGGCACATCCCTTACATTGTTTTGTTTTTCTTTCCTTTATCTAGTCAATCCATCACATTCCTTCTACCTCTGTCTAAACCTTGCAATACAATTTTCTTTCCTGTTACTGAGTGGGAATCACATATGTCTAATCAACATTCAATATATTTATACTTTGTTTGCAAATGATGAACTACTTCCTCGAGTGCAAAGGCCTAACCATTAATTGGTCTGCTAACTATTGTTCTTAATGTGTCCTCCTCTGTTACATGGGCAACCTCCCCTTCATTTTCTATGCACCTCATCTATGTGCTATTCACAAAAGGAATTCCTTATTATTTTCCAAACAGAAGTTGCCTCCCTTTTGTTTCCTTAATTCCCTCTTCATCTAAAGATGAGCAAGCACATTAAATATTAAATTCAATATTTTCATTGAGCCCAAGGCTCCTCGCTGTCCTTTGAAGGTGAGAAGATCTTAAAAGAAAATAAAATTCAAAATGTAAATTTCCTTAATTTTAGGTGCAAATGCTAGTTATAATTTTCTATCAACATAATCCTTGAACCTATTTTAGGTGCAAATGCTAGTTATAATTTTCTTTTATACCCGTAGACACTAAAAATTGTCTTTCACTTATGAACACCATTTTTGCTCATCTATCCCCTTTTTTCTTGATAATTAAATAAGTTTAAATTATTCATTTCTTTCTTTTATTCTTCCTCTTGATTAATAAAATTTATTTACTTACATCACTAATGTCCCCTTTCTTTCCATAATTAAATAAATTTGTATTTATTTAATTATTATCATTTTTAACTATAATTAAATAATTATTTTTAATTATTTAGTTATTCATTGGCCTTGTCTTCTATAATTAAATAACTGTTTTAACTATTTAATTATTCAATTTCCCTCCTAAATTAAAATTATTTAATTTTCTCCAACAACCTCTTTTTCTATGCCAACCTCTTTATCTACGTCATTCTTATCTCTTCACATCTCATTTAGTTGAATTATTTTATAATTTAATCTCAAATGTTCATCCTTAACCAAGCCTTATTTTTACCCTATTTTCTCCTTAACCCAATTTCATTGCTTCTCAAGCAATCTTGGCCATTGATTTTCATGTCATATTGGTTTTTAATCCTAGCCCTTCATCCAAATTTGGTTTTCTATAAAAGAGACCTATCATTGTCATTTCAAGGCTAATAGCTAATAAGAGCATTCAAGCATTCAAGGAGACAAGTACATTCTTTAATATT
The DNA here is from genome assembly GCA_007258455.2 of Sequoia sempervirens. Taxonomy (NCBI): domain Eukaryota; kingdom Viridiplantae; phylum Streptophyta; class Pinopsida; order Cupressales; family Cupressaceae; genus Sequoia; species Sequoia sempervirens. The sequence goes on from VDFB02270651.1 coordinate 328,558,946, forward strand.
TTTCTATCATTATCACTAGGCTTATTGTTTGTATACTCAAAATTTGAGGGAAATCAAGCATATAAAGAAAGATGGAGAAGGACACTGGAGGTGAATCAACCATGGCATAGAGATATTAGTAATATTGATTTATGTTTATGTTCCTATGTTCATTTGTGCTTCATTTGCCGACCCAAAATTTGAAAATTTTCCGAGGGGGCAATGATACTCCATACCTTCGCTGGGGCATTTTTTGACTTGTTTTCTTTGTCACAATGCGACAAGCTACATTATGACAAAGAGGGGAAAAATGTAGACACCTAAAAATGACCTAGGCCTGCAAGCTTCATTTTTACCACTTTCATCCTAGCATAATTAAGACATTTAATTATGTCCTTGGTCCACATTTGATTATTGATTAAATAATTCAAAATTATTTAATTAATTCATGCCTTTTTATTCTTCATGATTATTAAATAAATAAATTTTATTTATTTATTAAATACGTCATTAATTGTCTAAGTCTTTCTTTAATTAAATAAATTCTTTAATTTACTTAATTCCCCTTCATCATTTAATTCTTCCCGATTATTAAATAAATGAATTATATTTATTTAATGCATCATTGATTGTCTTAATTAAATAAATTGATTAATTTATTTAATTAGTTAGTCTTACCTCCTAAATTAAATATTAAATTTAATTATTTAATTGCCAATTAATATTCTTCTCATTTTAAATAAATTAAATTATTTAAAATGTCATGTCAATCTTAACTGTCAGTCCTTTTTGATAAATAATCTGAAAAGATTATCTATTAGCTCTCAAAATCCATAATTTGAATTATCTTAATTCGAATTAGTAAATAATCTTCTAAAAATCAAGCAATCGGGTAGATTCTTGATTTTCCAAATCTGATCTTCAGTCCAAATTTTATCTCTTTGATTTTTCGAATCTCGCAAATCGGGCAATCTTATCTTCTTGATTTTTTTGAAAATCTTTATTTTCTAATTAATTTGTCTCATTTATTCTCCACCGTCGATCTATTTATCTAAGACATTTTCTTGACCATCCAATTAATGATTTTTCCCTAACCCTAATTAGGGATTCTCAGGTTTGATCTGGACCTCTCATTTTGGGTTATTGTCATCAATTTATCTCGTCTGTCCATTCGAAATGGCCTTTTCTATAAAATGCCATCTTCTTCTCATTTTTCAGATACACGCACATGCTGACATTTTGCATAGTCATTATAGGCATTTATTTTCACACTTAGTTTGTCATATGCAATTTCATTATTTATTATTATAGTCATTTGATCCATTTTGGCATTGGTTTTAGACATAGGCATTGACTTTTAGACATAGGCATTTAGATATACCAAATCCTTCAAGACTTGTTGTAGAACTTAGGCATTTCCAGATTGCTCGAACGACGAATCTGAGGGCGACATTATCCAACAAGTAAGAAGGTGCTACAAAAATGAATCATGGAGACTTCGACGATCAGGTATAATCGTTCTTTCATGTATTTCCATTGTGTTTTGTAGCTACTTTGGGTTTTTGTCATTTTGCTTTCAATTTAATTGAACTAATGAAATACCTAGAAAATTACCCTCAGTTACATTGGTGAACCCGACTCCGTTTTCTTTTTTCCGTATGGTTTTTTTTGTTGTTTTTTGTTGTTTTGCAGGTATAGGTATGGATTGACACAAGTGTTTTTAAAAAAATCATGACGCATTTGATGTGTCGTGATGCATTTGCTGACAAAAGAGCCACAATCGCTCTAAAAAGCCACAACTGACAACCAGAACGACGCATTCGATCTTCTGAGCCGCATTCGAAGACCTAAACGACGAATTTGCTCGGTCGCGCCGCATCTGACTGGTAAATTTTTTCTTTTAGTTTTTCCATTCTAATTTTCAAATTTTTGGTTTTTCTAGTTTTCTGGTTTTCTGGTTTTCTATTTTTTTTGTATTTTTTTATTCCTACATGTTGGCTAGATTGGATCTTTTGTGTTACTAATCTATTCTTGTAGCATGTGGCAATCCCCATTTGTGTGTCGAAGACCAATGCTTAAAGAGACTACTAATTCATTGTTTGCAGATTCGAGTGTCAAAGAAGGAATAAACAAACGTTGTGCTTGTTTTTCATAGATTAGCAAACACTTGATTTTGGTGCATTTAAAAAGAACTCATGTCTTCTATGATTGATTGTGGTTGTGGAATGGTAAGTGAGTATGCTCTCACTTGGTGAAAACCTTATGATCAGAAAACCAGACCCATTCTTTTCTGTTATTTACCTTGACTTGGTATATCGGAATATCCTCTCCCCTCGTGCTTTCGGGCGATCTTGGGTGTAAGAGAAATGGTTACCAATTCTAGAAATTGGGCCTGCCTGGGAATTTCATCACCCCAACACGACTCAAACTGGTAACGGAGCTAAATCCAAGCTACCTCCAACCGGTATATAAATGTAAACCTTAAGGGAAAACCTAAGGTTGAGAGTGGAGATGTGTCATACAGACGGAGTTGTACTCCCTTAAACCCTATTGAGCTTAACCTCTTCAGGCTGGAGTGCCACCTTAATGGTGATTAATCTCTTGCCCCATGTATGGCCACTCGAACGGGGGTCCCAAACTAAAAACTCTTGTGTAGTAAGCCAAAATCCTTCTATTTGCTAGCGCAGCACCAGTCGGTGTGAAGGAATCCACACTTTCGTAGTTTGTATTAGAGGTGATCAGCTCGCCATGGGAGTTTCATGGGGGTTGGAAGCTTGGTTTGCCTAAGAAGAGAGTGCACTATAAGGGGGAGCCTGTGCATCCAAGCTTCTGAATTCATATGCTACAGATATGCGGTTGGGGAAACCCGCGTGGAATCTAGCGAATATTGTCATGGCCTAACCTAGGATTGTGCTTATCTGATGTGTGTTTGCTTACCTTTTAAAATGTTGTGTTTGTCAAGTGTTTTCTATTTTTACCATAGTTCAAAACAAAACATCCATCAAACAAATCAAAATTTCCATCAAAAACGACAAGAAAATCACTTTGAAACTAAACTAAGTCGCATTTGTCAAACTGCAACTGGTTTTCTGCAACGCAACTACTCTGCTAAACTGCATTTGAAATTTAGAACACTGCATCTGTATGCGTCACGACGCATTTGACAGTCCAAAAGCCACAATTGCAAAACCGAATCGCATTGGCTAAACCGTGACGCATTTTCTTGTCAAAATTTTAAACTTCACAGTCAAAACCTGAAGTCTTCAAATTGTTAACCATTTGTCAAACATTGTCATCAAGAAGATTCTGTCAGAAACCAAACTTGATATTGCTCAAAGTCTTGTCTATTAGCTTGCATTAGTCACCATAGGTTTCATATCCCATTCCTTTTAGTTTCATACATTCAACATTATGTTTTCCCTAGGTTCACATTTTGCACACTTAGGATTAGGAAAATCTTAACCACACTTGGAAAAGTCATTATTTTTGAAATTAGACACTCTTGGACTAAGTTATCAAACCTTCTTTTAGTCATTGTCCTCTTTTGTGAGATTATTCCAACTCAAAAGTCTAGTTAGGAAGACTCACTGGTCATTTAGACCCTGACAACTTGTCATTTCCAACAAAATCCTTTAGCAGTCAAAATCGAAAACAAAGTTAGAGCTTAGAAGTGCCTAGATAACCTTGTCTTACATTGCATACAAATTGCATATCCTATTCACGAAAATCCAATAAAATTAGTCATCCTAGTCATCTTCACATAGTGTCATACTTGCATTTAGCTGTCATTCCCATTTGAGCAATCTCATTCATGGTCAAAACTAGACTTCAAAAGCAAAAGAGACAAATGGAAAACTTTCAGCAAGACCCCCCATTTATTGTCAACAATCCTCCACATGACCCAAACTGGACACTTTATGATCCATTTTCCAATTTAGACAATCAACCTCCAAAACACCGCAATCCACATCAAACAACCTATTCGAACAATTCTTGCAAAAGGATGAAAATGGCCAACTACTTCAGGAAAACATAGAGGCATTGACACAAGACCAAGAGGCTTGTCAGCTTGCTGAAGCAATGGTCTGTCAGGACAAAGACAGATTCTTAGCTATGCTCTTGAGTGAAGGAGCTAAGTTACCACAAGGATTTGATGTTAACATGCTAAACTTGACACCTCCTAACCCTAATAATAACAACGCACATAACACTATGAGCAACACTTCTTTTGACACCACAACGACATCGCATGCTACATCCAATATCCCAAAAATTTCCAACACAATAAATACTACATCTATTGGAGGATCACAATCATCCACAATGCCCACAACATCCACGACACTACCACAATTGGATGGAACCACTCTTGGCTCCTCAACAATATGGGAAAATTATTCCAATCCTCTTTTTACCATGACAGTAAATACCACGGGGGCATCATCAAGTCACCACAATCCCCCCTTGATAGCTCCATCTACTACCATGAGCACAACTTCGACATATCCGCTCAGTGGTACTTCACAAAATCCTTTGGGAGGAGGCACAAGACATATATTTATCCAAGGACAACAACAAAATGTTAACACGACAACACAGTCCAATGTCATTGCCTCCCAAGGTCCAAACACAAATGTTTCCCTTGTACAAAATCAACAATTTGCACAAGGCGGTCAAACAACACAACCCGTGACATCATTGACACACCATAACATTCATGGTCACAACAACCCCCAAATAATGACACACATGGCTGGGGGACACATCCCAACATACTCATCCAACATTCATACTCATCAACATGCACCCAATCATAACTTCCAATACCAACAACATGTCAATCCGCACACGTCATATGTACCACAACACTCCATACCACCACAATACACCAACATTCATGCACATCAGACAGGAACACATGGTGTACCAGGCAGTCCAACATACGAAAACGTAAATGACCCTGCCATAGATGAACTCAAAGCAAGAATGAGGGATATGGAGAAAACTACGCAAAACATGTACATTTCAGGCAGGAAATCAAAAATATCATACGACCTAGATGTATACCTATTCGACACGAACTTACATATGCCTGCATTTCCGCTAGGATACGTGTCACCCAACTTCACAAAATATAGAGGCAAGACAAATCCCATTGAACATGTTCGCAAATTCGCAACCAACTGTATGGATATCGCCTATGAACCAACATATTTGATGAGACTTTTTTCCAAAAGTCTGGTAGGTCAAGCCCTTGAATGGTTTTCAACGCAAAAAGATATCCAGACATGGGATGAGCTCAAACAAAAATTCATCAGAAATTACATACAACATTGACATGGATACCTCTATCACTAGCTTGTGCAATCTCACACAGAAGACTCTGGTGAGACATTTATTCCATTCTTTCAAAAATGGAGAAGCCTTGCTAGTCGATGTCACATTGACATTCCTGAAAAGGAGAAAGTCGACATGTTTGTCCAAACACTTTTGGGACCCCTAAAATTTGCATTGCAAATACATTGTTGCACAAAATTCACAGAATTGGTCGAAAAGGGGGTCCAAATTGAGAAAGCCCTTATCACAAAGGGAGAACTGAGATATGGTTCCAAAAACACGAATGTCAATCCACCTGCTAACAAAAACAAATATTGGGTTAAAAATAAGCATGTCACAAATGACGATGTTGTCGACGCCAAGACTGCAAGTCCTGTATTGGCTCTGAAAGGGGTTCAACAATAGACCAACAACTACATTGACACCTCTCCCAATACTTCTTCAAACAACCAAAGCAGTCAAAACAACTAGGGACAATACCGTCAGATGAGATAATTTCTTAGAGGTCGCACATACACCCATTTGGGTGAACCCATTGAAGAAGTCCTTAAGAAATGCATCCATCATGGGGTCATCACACTTCCGGAAATGAAACCATATGACCTAGGACAATTCAAACCAGCATGGTGGAATGACAATGCACTTTGCGAATACCATCAAGCAAAAGGGCATACAACCTCTAACTATCGACAATTGAAAAACATCATACAAGACCTTATCAAAAATCGCACCATAAAAGTAGGTGGATCGCAATTCACCTCCAACTCAGATCATACTATCCACAAGAATCCACTGCAAGACCATGGTTCTCACAATGCTTCCACTTCAGGTTCATAGAACCAAGCTAACTTCACCTGAGCCAAGTATGATTATTCTAGTGGACCAATTATAAATAACATCAGAATTGATGATGAGTACATCAATACCATTACAGTCAAGAGAGCACCCCAGTGTAATGCTACTAAACGAAGTGGCAAGGTCACTATACCTAGTCCACATCTCGCTAGACAAGCTAAAATCACTATACCAGGCCCATCTAATAAGCAATCGCAACCTACTTCATCTGCTAAACAACCAAAACCTGTCTCAACCCCACAATAGTGGAAACCCAAAAGTCAGTTCAACCTCATTGATAAATGAGGAAAGACTCCCGTGCAAATATCTATCCTTGAGCTGCTTCGTATCTCTCCTGCGCACAAAGAAATCCTAGAAAAAACTCTCCTAGAGTCGTCGGTCCCTAAGGACATTGATGTTAATCAATTTGAAACTATGGTGGGATATCTCACCACACCGCACCACATCACCTTCTCAGATCAAGACTATTCATCACATAAAACCAACCACAATGACGCATTACACATAGAAACTTTTGTCCACAAGCACAAAGTTAGACGGGTTTTAGTAGATGGCAGAGCAGGGTTGAATATATGCTCCCTCAAATTGGTTAAGGCTCTTGGGTTCTCTGATGCATGTGTAGACCCAACGAAAAGTATAGTGATCAAAGCATACGATGACAAGGAACACTCTTCATAGGGTGTTATCTCTCTCCCTATCAGAGTGGGACCGGTCATTGTAGACACAACCTGCCAGGTCCTAGATTTGGAACTACCATATAATATCTTACTTGGTCGTCCATGGATCCACACCTTAAAATTTGTTCCGTCTACATACCACCAATGCCTCAAGTTTCCATTTGACGACACAAAAGTAACCATATACGGAGACCCTTACCCTTTCCAATATTGTACCAATTTAAGGGGTATCTCCAAAAACTGAGTACCTATTAACCAAGAAGCACCTAGCTCCTCATCATCCAAGTATATCGACCCTTCCACACTCACGTCACCTTCCACATCCGCTCCATCCACTTCTTCTGCTGTACCACCACCTTCCACCAGCCCTAAGACTGAATCAACTATCAAAATCCAGGACCTCGGCTGCGGAGAGTTCAAACTAAATACACCATACACCATAACTACAATACCCACTCCTCCAAAGATATATGTTCGGCCGTGTTTCAGAATGGAACCTCAAGAAACCTTCAAAGTTCCATCGAATACAGTTTTTATCAAGTGGGGAGACATGAGTGATGAAGACCTTGCTAACATCACGGGATGGATCTATAAGGATACTATCACATTACCTCCATTACCAGTTCAAAGATATGGCAAAGGTTACAACATCATGAAGGCTAAAGGCTACGATGGTACTAGTGGTCTTGGAAAAAATAAAATTGGTCAAAGAGAACCCATAGAAACTTTTCAAACTCTGAAGTATCTTGGATTAGGGTTTGGATCACTCAACAATGACGATCGACGTACCTCTAGATTTTCAAATGAGCGAGTACATGCTTCTGACAGTGTCGAGACTACTAGGGAAACCCTCATAGAAACTGACTCCCATGAGTGGGAATTTGGCTCAGAATGATCCCTAAGTGACTGTTGTCTTGATGATTTGTTTATCGAACCAGGGGAACTGACCTCTGAACAATGATTTTGGCAAACATTCAAAATTGAACAAGCACCAAATGGTCAAAGTCCCACTACCAATTCCCATTCCGTACAGCACCCGTCATCTGAACCCCATCAGTCCAATCAGTCTAATCAGCCCAATCAGTCCAAAGTGTCAAACGACATTGACAACTAGGACTCTAAAGCCTTCACTCCTTATTACGACAACGAATATGACACTAGTGAAGGAGAATATTGGATAGAGTCCGATGTAGAGTTGGATGATGATAACCTCATCTACAACATCACAGAGTCCATCTGCATGTTGTCCGCATCCTCACCCCAATTCACTAGCCTTGACGATGGAATCTCTTTAGTTTACCTTGAACTAGTCAATTGGGACCAACAAGGACTGCCAGTTCTAGACACATTCCAAAATGACGAGGCCATTGCCAAATTCATGAGATTACTAGAAGGCATACCCAATGGGGAGCACAAATCAGGGTTTGCCATTGATTTAGACCACACAACATACTTCGGTGAGACTGTTCAATCCTTTAGTCACAAAAGTAAAAATAAAGTAAAAAATGAAACGTCTCTAGGTGAAAACCGAAAGGCACCTCTTGACGATAAAATAGTAAAAATAAAGGATAAATCTGCAGGTGAAAACCTCTCTGAGGCACCCAAAGATGGAGGACTGGACTTTCTCCTCGTGCAATAGGAGAAATCGGCCATGCTTATTGAGGACACAATAGAGGATAACATTTCAATTGTAGAAGACCCTAAGATGGTCCTATTTGCGGCATCATTAACTGATGAAGAGAAACTAGAATTTCACAAATTCTTTGCAGAATGAAAAATCAACTTCACATGGTCCTACGCTGACATGCCAGGATTGGATCCTCAACTGGTTCTACATCATCTTCCACTATTACCCAATGCTAAACCAGTCAAGCAGAAGTTGCGCAAAATGCACCCTCAAGTTGCTCTATTGGTCAAGGTTGAGTTAAAGAAATTACTAGATGCCCGATTCATAAGGTCTATAGATTATGTTGAATGGATTTTCAACCTAGTGCCGGTGACAAAGCCAAATGGGTCGATTCAAGTATGTACAGATTTCTAAAACCTAAATAAAGCATGTCCAAAGGATGACTTTCCTTTGCCCAACATTGACATCATAGTTGACCTTACTACAGGACATGAGATGCTATCCCTCATGGATGGTTTCTCTAGCTACAATCAAATTTGCATTGCTCCTAAGGATCAGAAAAAACAACATTTACTTGCCCATGGGGCACATACTGTTGGAACATCATGCCATTTGGCCTCAAAAATGTAGGTGCCACGTATCAAAGGGCTATGACCATGATCTTCCATGACATGATGCGCAATATAATGGAGGATTATGTAGATGACTTGTTGGCAAAATCAGCAACTAGGAAAGATCATTTGAAGGTACTTGACAAAATTTTCAAGAGACTTGAAGAGTACAAAGTTTGGGTAAACCCTAACAAGTGTGTTTTTGGGGTCACATTAGGTAAACTATTGGGGTACATAGTTTCCTGAAGAGGCATAAAGGTTGATCTGGAAAAGGTCAAAGCAATTATAGACATGCCTCTGCCCAGAGGTATCAGTGAACTTAGAACTCTGCAAGGAAAAGTACAATATATTTGTCGTTTCATAGCCCAATTGGCAGATAAGTGCCACCCATTCTAGTACTTGTTGCACAAAGTTGTTCCCTTTGTATGGATGGATAAATGTCAAGAGGCCTTCCAGCAAATCAAATATTACCTACTATCAACACCAATACTCATGTCACCCATTCATGGAAAGCCATTGACTTTATATATCTTGACTACTAGTTCAGCACTGGGGGCATTGCTGGCCCAAAATGACCATGAAGGAAAAGAAAGAGCAATTAATTACATCAGTCGCACACTAATAGGCTATGAGTTGAACTACACATACATTGAATGTGCATGCCTCGCTGTTGTCTTTACATCCAAAAACTAAGACACTATATGCTCAGTCACCAGACACAGCTCGTCACCAAGATTGATCCACTGAAATATCTACTAAGTCGGGCGGCATTAATAGGCCAGTTGGAAAAATGGGTCATGATACTAAGCAAGTATGACATACAGTATGTTGAGCGTAAGGCAATAAAAAGATAAGTAATAGCAGATCAACTGGCAGACGCACTAATTCAAGTCACTCATCCACTAGTAACAAATTTTCCCGATGAGTCCATTTTTCATATGGAACCGGTAGCACCATGGAAGCTATATTTTGATGGGTCTCATACTAGTCATGGCTCAGGCACTGGAATCTTGTTTATCACACCACAGGGGGATTCAATTCCCAAGTCATTCAAGATCGATTTCCCTTGTACAAATAATATTGCTGAATATGAAGCACTAGTCACAGGTCTCAAGTTGGCAATCAAATGAAAAATTTAGATGTTGCTTGTATTCGAGGATTCCCAGCTCATGATAAACCAAGTGAATGATGACTATGAAACAAAAGATGATAAGTTGCTTCCCTACAAGAGGATGGTGGATAGTTTCCTTACATACTTCCAGTTGATTTCTTTTGAACAAATCCCCAGGGCGCAGAATAAGGTAGCTGATGCAATGGCCACTATCAATTCTCTATTGGACATCCCTAAAAATGTACCACAATTTGAGTTCTTAGTGGAATAGCTTTTGATACTGGCATATGATATCTCAGAATCAGAAATGGTTTGCGAACTTGTTGGTCCCAACTCTCCATGGTATCAGGACATTTATGACTACCTAAAATCTCAAACCCTTCCACTGAACCTGTCCAATAACCAAAGGAAGTCCTTCATTAGAAAATCTGTAAGGTATGCCATTGTCAGTGACACCCTATACTGCTGTAGTTTCGACGATAGCCTCCTTAGATGTCTTGACACCGACAAAGCATGTACGACCTTATGAGAAGTGCACAACAGTATATGCGGATCGCATTCGAGTGGCCCTACGCTAGCTAAGAAACTAATGAGACTTGGGTATTATTGGCTGACTATGGAAAAAGATGCAATTGAATATGTCAGGACTTGTCGCAAATGTCAAATACACAGTGACTTGGTCCATGCTCCAACACAAGAACTTCGGTCGATCACTTCTCCTTGGCCCTTCGCTTAATGGGGACTCGACCCTATGGGTAAGATTCATCTATCCTCATCCAACGGCCATAAATTCATTATTACCGCCATTGAGTATTTCACAAAGTGGATTGAAGCCATCCCATTGACATATATTACTGGAAAACAAATATCAAAGTTTATCCTTAATTACATCATTTTCCGGTATGGCCTCCCATAGTCCATCATCACTGACAACGGACGTCCGTTCAAAAACCAAGACGTATGTGAGTTATGTGAGTGATTCCATATCCAACACCACTTTTCATCTCCATACTATCCCCAAGGAAATGGTCAAGCTGAGGCATCGAATAAAACCATTGTCAAAATCCTAAAAAAGACTATCAATGACACTGGCCGCGACTGGCACATACAACTTAACCCGGCTCTGTGGGCTTATCGAACTAGCATTCGTACACTTACAGGCGCTACCCCATTTGCCCTAGTATTTGGCGCTGAAGCCATCTTACCCATTGAGGTCAAAATTCCTTTGCTACGTGTCTCCTTGAAGGGTCTCACTAATGAAGAGGAGTACCGACAATTACGCTTGCATGAGTTGGAAATGCTGGAAGAAAGAAGACAAAACTCACTGAATCATCTTCAAGCATATTAGAACTGCCTCTGTCGCAGCTACAATAAAAAGGTTATGGTAAGAAAGTTTGACATTGGCGACTTGGTTCTCATGCCGAACCCCAAGAACCAAGCTGATAGAGAAAAGCCAGGAAAATTCAAACCAAACTGGCTAGGCCCCTATATTATCATATCTTCTTTTAGTTCCAGAGCCTATCAATTGGCAACTCCAGATGGGGAACAGTTGACTGAGCCCATCAACAGTTTACATCTCTGAAAGTTCTATGCATAGCATCAGAGGATGGAGCTGAAAGCCATAAAATACAAAAAAAATGGAAAAATGATAAAATTGTCACCTTGATGAAAACCTGGCAAACAGGCATCTTGGTGACACCAAAAAAATAAAAAAAAGTCAAGAAAATAGTAAAGAGAAAAATGATTCGTTCAATAGTGAAAACCTGGCAAACAGGCACCATGCGTAATCAATCATTGCTCTGCCATATACTGTCACTTTTGTCTAAACTTGGCTTAGGATGAAAGGTATGTTCACCATTATTCTGCAAATCACCATCACATCCTACCCTACCAGTCATAGTAGATAAATGGTTGACATCAAGTCTTGACAACTATCTGTCTAGCAGGTTAGCAGCATCCCGTCCATGTTTCCTTGCAAATGGCTATGTCTTAGACCCGACTGGGGGTAAAATTTTTATCATGCAACTGCATTGGAAATCACGTATGATCACAAAAACATTGGCAAAAATTCCTAAAAAAAAAGACCAAAAATCATTGCAAAAAGTCCTAAAAAAGACAAAAATCTCACAAAATGTCCTAAAAAAAGACCAAAAAACATCACAAAAAGTCCTTAAAAAAGCCAAAAAACATCGCAAAAAGTCCTGAAAAAGGCTAAAAACATCACAAAAAGTCTTAAAAAAAAGAGACAAAAACATCACAAAATGTCCTAAAAAAAAAGCCAAAAACATCACAAAAAGTCCTAAAAAAGACAAAAACATCGCAAAAAGTCCTAAAAAAGACAAAAACATCACAAAATGTCTTGAAAAAAGACCTAAAAATCATAAAATGTCCTGAAGAAAACCAAATGAAAACATCAGACTGCTCAGAGCACACAAGCGCAGTGTCATCTCTTGTCAAAGTCAATCATGTCAAATCAGTCTTTATCATTTTTCCGAACTACGTTCTCTGTGCATTTGCTACATAGGAAAGACTCATACTTGAGTCCCCGAGACATTAGATCAGTCCTTTTAGGTTTGTCAAAATAAATCATGATGCAATCTTTGCTCATCAAAGACAAAGTCACTAGTCGTGTCTAACTACGAGGTCTCTGAGTGTATGACGTAAGTAAGGCCATCTATCAATGAGCCCCTAAGGCCGCACTAGGTCAGTCCATTAGGGTTCATGACACTACACTGGAACACACATCAAAAGTCTCCAATCATTGTCTACATGAAAAAATTCCTAAAACAAAGTAAAACAATCATTTGTTCACCATGGCAATCCCATCAGCAGGTCACTCATATCATCAAGGTGATATCAACATACAGACAAACACAAGTCAAATTTGGTCAAAGAAAGTCAAATCATCATAAAACGGTCAAACTATCAAATCTCGGTTAGTCTTTAGATGAGTCCTTCTGAACGATAACCTCTGTCATTTACGCCTTAGGATGTGTCCTTCCTAGGCGTTGTCATCGTCATTTCGACATTTTGAGTGATCTTATTAACATCTAAAGATCACTCTTCATGACATCAGTATTCTTCAGATGTGTCCTTCTGAAGAACCAACTCTATCATTTATGCCATAGGATGTGTCCTTCCTAGGCATCATCATTATTTAGAGGGACCCCTTACGACCATTAGGGATAAAATCCTCTCGTCATTGGCATTATTCAGGATGTGTACTTCCTGAATTCACCAATTCTTGGCATTTTCCAAGGTCAATCAAAACTTTCAACATTTCGACATCTCGACATTATTAAACATGGCATCTTGGCATTAGAATAGTGGATATCTAGACGCACTTGGCAAACACTTGACAATTGTCTTTTAGTTTTTGTTATGATATTAGTTTTTCAGCGAGATCCCACTAAGCAGGATTTAGAGAAGCTGTGACGTATCATGTCAATTGACATGCATGACTACTAGTTTCTCAGCGAGGTCCTGATTTTGGGATTTAGAAAAATGACATATCATGGTAAGGACTCTTTCTTTTTGTAACTTGACAATCATGCTACTAATTTCTCAAGGATGTCCTGGAAACAAGATTTAGAGAAGCAGTGACATTTCATGATTTGTCCTTGGCTTTTTTTTCTATATGTGGTTGATTGTGGCAAAAAGACTAAGGCAAGCACGCTCCTAGTATGAGTCATGATCATCCTTGTCTATGAATGTTTGTCTTATGTAATGGTATGACCTTGTACACCTTGATTTATGTCATATCATGGTGTTTCTTGGCCATTACAACAGTTTTCCCAATGATGATCAAGAGCAATAGATATTAAAAGTCCTCCAGTAAAGTTTTGAAGGATTTGGTCTAGGAATTAACATGCATTTTCATAGGTCTCATATATTCTCCTCTTTGGTCAGATCATCTTGTCTCATCAATCTCGTCATCTTCTCTCGTCCATCCCGCGATGATATCCTGTGACATCCAAAAACATAAGTGCATACATGATCATATATACATTACATTAGGTCCATACATATATCATCCATGGCATTAAATCATATACATAATCGCAAAGCATGGCATTAACATAATCATTAACATTGCATCTTTTACATAAATACATCATGCACATCATTAACATAATCATATAAATAAGCATTACATCATCATGGCATCAAAATCACAAATAGGCATCATGACATACATGGCATCATAAATTAAGCATCATACATCATACATGTCATAATACATAAAGCAAAGAGCATCACATAATACATGTAGGCCACATCAAAACTACATCATCATATAGTATAATCTCAAAAAGGTACAATGTCACTAGATAGAGTCAACTGATATCCCAAAAATGGAGCTCGTAGGCTCAAATAATATACATAGTGTGTCATAATACAAGCATGTCCCTAAGGTAGGCTCTCATCACCCCCTCGAGGTGAAGTGTGTGGTGGCTGAGGCCCTGTTACTGGCTCTGAAGCAATAGGTGGACCTGTCGCAACCTTTGCCTGTGCCACTGTCGGAACTGAGAAGGTAGGTGTCATCTCAATAGTATAAAACACCTGTGAAGTCACTGCTGCTGGACTCTAAGAGGAAGATGGATCTGTCACTGGTGGCTAACCCTGTACTGATCTCTGCACCGAACCAGTTGACCCATGGCTGTGACCTAGAGTGTGTCTGCGTGAATGATGTGACCGATGACCCAAAGTGTGTCTTGTCGAGGTGGACCCTTCGAAACTAGTATGGCTCCTCGTGCCACTACCACTGCCTGACTTATGTCCACTGCCTGTCCTCGACTGTGACCGGGACAAGGTAGGATCTTGTCGCTCTGGTGGCACTTCCTGCTCGTACAAGGTCCTGTACTACCCCAGTCTCGTGCTAACCCTGGCCAACTCCCGAGCCATGTCTCCCATGGGCCCTATGCATAAAGCTGTGAACTTTGTACACCACTGGGCTGCATCCTGCTGGCGGATCACTGCCTAGTCTCGCTCTACCCAGGCTACCTCCAGGGCTGACTGTAAGGACCTAACCTGTGCCAAGTTGACATCTAATCTCTGCTGAAGGTCTAACACCCTCTAATCTGCTGTAGCATCTGGCGGCAACCCTGAAGTGGACGGTATCTCCTCCTCTCCCTCCACCATCTGCTATCGGAGGAGTCTCTTGGCCTCATCCATGGCATCATCCTCCTCATCATCATCCTCGACCTCTGTCTCCTCCTACCCTACCACCTCAACCTCCTCCTCTTGCCCTGCCACCTCCTCGACCTTTGTCTCCTCCTGCCCTGCCACCCCCATCTCCTCCTCCTACCCTGCCACCTCCACCTCCACCTCCTCCTCCTGCCCTGCCACCTCCACCTCCACCTCCATCTCTAGCATATCCTCCTATGCCTCCATCTCTGGCATATCCTCCTATCTCTCCCCCTCTGCCTCCTCATGTCTCTCCCCCTCCTGTCCCCCCATCGCCCTCTCCTCCTCCTATCTCTCCTCGCCCTCTCCCTCCTATCTGGGCTGCTCCTCACCCTCACCCTCCTCACCAACCTTTGGGATAGCATCTAATTCCACCCTCACCACTCATGGGCGTACCCTCCGAACCTACCTTTGGCTGTCTCACCTCTGCCTCTGGCCGTCTCCGCCATCATCCCCACCCCTGGCTCCGCCTCTGCCACCATCCCCACCTCTGCCTCTGTCTCTGCCCCTGCCTTTGTCTCCACCTCTGCCTCCTCCATCATCCCCACCCCTCCCTCCATCTCCGTCCCTGTCTCTGCCTCTGCCTCTGCCTCCATCTCTGCCTCTGCCACCTCATCTGACTCGTGGCACCCGCGGAATAACTGATTCCCTGTCAACTGGTGCTAGCCCGTTAGGATCTGTCAAGGGCACTAGTCTAGGTGCCTTCCACCATAAATCATACGCCGGTGTCGTACCAGGATCTGCTGCACCTCCTCTCCAACCCCAGGCCTATGCTACTAACCCGTCTATCTGCTACTCTGTGAATGCCACTGGGATAGCTGGCCCCCATGCATACTCTTTGGAGGACCTGGCATACTCTGCTATCCCTATGGGTACATCCTACTGCTCCCCGAACTTCCTAAGAACATGCTGCAGTAGGTATATCTCAATAATAAGGGATGTCTACACCATCCTGCCAATCAGGTACCTGTACTATCTGCAGAAGCTCAAATGCTCATCCTCATCATCCCATGCTGCACAGTCTCTGTATGGCCTCCAGATGAATGTCACCATGGTGTTGATTTGATGCCACCGCCACGCTGTCTCACCCAAATGGGTCTGCTGTAGTGCACCTGTGTAATAATAAGCGTAGGGCATCCCCTCAGCTAGCTATGGTCTCTAAATGGGAGGACGAAAGATGGCAATGTGCTTCCATGCCCAGATCATCATCAATGTGGTCCCGCAAGAGATACTCTCTCCTCTCCTATATGCAACATCATGAAGCTGATGGTAAAGAATCCCTAGCAAGCAGGGACCCCAAGCATAAACTGTCTTGTCCCATCTCATGCCAACCAGGACGTCTCCTCAACCAATCAGAAATCCATGTCCTTGTTGGTCAGGAATCAAGACACCTATAATCATAGTTGCTAGGAATGCATTGAAGCGCCCGTAGTGCTCTTCTATGAACTCCCATCGGATCTCATAGCCTTGAATGCCCAGCCCAGCACCTTGATCTCAATAATAGGCATGGAAGGTCTGCTTGCCATGCCGTAGATCATAGATGATCCGTTCCCCTCGAATAGGTACTCAGAGAATCCGGTAGACGTCCTCCAAGGTAATGGTGGCCTCCCCTGTCGGCAGGTGGAAGGAACAAGTCTTAGAATGCCATCGCTCGCACAGTGCGGTTAGCAGACCCCTATTCGCTCGAATAGTGGGCATGAACGCAACATAGAACAAACCTAGTCGCATTAATCGTCATCGCTCTTATGGTCCCAACTGATTGGAGAACCGAAAGGTGGTTGGTCTGCTCTCTCTCGTATAGATAGGGGCAAGTTGTCTCTACAAAAAGACAAACAATGCATCAGTACTTTTTGGATAATTCTCAGCATCATGCAAAGCATCTAAGGTCACGCAAACATCAAAACAAATCCTAGTAAAAAAAAAGCAATTGCGTCTCAACCAAGCAATTGCGTTGCAAAAATACAACTGCATCGTTTAAACATCAAATGCGTCTTAATATAGAAATTGTGTCTCGATATAGCATTTGCATCACGAAATTTCATATGCTTCGTAACATGGCAAATGTGACACGATCTGACAATTGCGACATTCAACACAGCGATTGCGTCACAAAATCACGATTGCAACTTTCAAGTGGTCATATGCGACTCGATCAGTCACTTGTGTCGCACGAAGTTTCAAATGCGGCGCAAACCACTGGCACAACCAATTTGGTCTTGGCACTTGCGTCACGACGCATCAAATGCATCGAACGTGAAATTAGTTGCGGCTTACATGAACGCATATGTGTCACGGTGCAAACGTTGACTATCCTAAAAAACATCAAATGGTATGCAAAATGATAAAATGACAAAGTGAGTTTAAGGTACATACCGCCAGCTTTGAGCCCTCTGGCCGTCTGAAGGTCCTCACGATCTCCCCATGGTGCTCGATTTGGAATCCGTCCCTGTTGCTATGCCTTCGCTCTGAGGCTCTCCAAGTTTAGCAAGGTAAATGGTAAAGTGAATTGACTTTTACCTTTTGTCAACCTATTTATAAGGTCAAAATGACATTTTTCAACAAGGTTATACTGGAGGCTCATTTGACCACCTTTGAATTCCTTGTTGACTGCCTTAAACATGTCAAAATCCAAAACTGACTGCGCCGTTGATTTTTCTGGTCATTAAATTGATTTATCGAGGACCCTTGCAAATTTTCTGTCCTTGACCCAAAATTTGAAAATTTCTGAGGGCAATGATCTGCATACTTCGTGGGGCATTTTTGACTTGTTTTCTTTGTCACAATGCGACAAGCTACATTATGACAGAGGGCAAAATGTGAACACCTAAAATGACCCTAGACTGCAAGCTTCATTTTTACCGCATTCATCTAGCATAATTAGGACATTTTAATTATGTCCTTGGTCCACATTTGATTATTGATTAAATAATTCAAAATTATTTAATTAATTCATGCCTTTTTATTCTTCATGATTATTAAATAAATAAATTTTATTTATTTATTAAATACGTCGTTAATTGTCTAAGTCTTTCTTTAATTAAATAAATTTTTTAATTTATTTAATTCCCCTTCATCATTTAATTCTTCCTGATTATTAAATAAATGAATTATATTTATTTAATGCGTCACTGATTATCTTAATTAAATAAATTGATTAATTTATTTAATTAGTTAGTCTTATCTCCTAAATTAAATAATTAAATTTAATTATTTAATTGCCAATTAATATTCTTCTCATTTTAAATAAATTAAACTATTTAAATGTCATGTCAATCTTAACTATCAATCCTTTTTGATAAATAATCTGAAAAGATTATCTATTATCTCTCAAAATCCATAATTTGAATTATCTTAATTCGAATTAGTAAATAATCTTCTAAAAATCAAGCAATCAGGCAGATTCTTGATTTTCCAAATCTAATCTTTAGTCCAAATTTTATCTCTTTGATTTTTCGAATCTCACAAATTGGGCAATCTTATCTTCTTGATTTTTTTGAAAATTTTTATTTTTTAATTAATTTGTCTCATTTATTCTCCACCATCGATCTATTTATCCGAGACATTTTCTTGATCGTCTGATTAATGATTTTTCCCTAACCCTAATTAGGGATTCTCAGCTTTGATCTGGACCTCTCATTTTAGGTTCTTGTCATCAATTTATCTCATCTGTCCATTCAAAATGGCCTTTTCTATAAAATTCCATCTTCTTCTCATTTTCAAGATACACGCACACGCTGACATTTTACATAGTCATTATAGGCATTTATTTTCACACTTAGTTTGTCATATGCAATTTCATTATTTATTATTATAGTCATTTGATCCATTTTGGCATTGGTTTTAGACATAGGCATTGAATTTTAGACATAGGCATTTAGATATATCAAATCCTTCAAGACTTGTTGTAGAACTTAGGCATTTCCAGATTGCTCAAACGACGAATTTGAGGGCGACATTATCCAGCAAGTAAGAAGGTGCTACAAAAATGAATCATGGAGACTTCGGCGATCGGGTATAATCGTTCTTTCATGTATTTCCATTGTGTTTTGTAGCTACTTTGGGTTTTTGTCATTTTGCTTTCAATTTAATTGAACTAATGAAATACCTAGAAAATTACCCTCAGTTACAGTTTCATGCTGCAATCAAACCTTGATTCTCACAAAGATTCTATTTTGTCTATTGTAATCTGCCTTCACACAACACTTTCTTCAACCCTCACAACTACCTTCTACCCAAAAAATATTTTGGAAGATGCTTCCTTTACCCACCTTCTCTCGGTGGAGGAACTCTACACCTTCTACCTAGCTTTATCTCTACTAGAGGATAGAAGTTGTAGACTCTCTTTCATTCTTGCAACAAACTTTATCTCACAACTCTCTTGTCCTAGTGCATACCTTGCACTCTCAAGATCTTCTAGCTTTGATACCAATCTGATGTAGAGCAAAACTTAAATCTCAACTCAATTATCAAATTCAAATTACAAAATGACTCTGTAAATGATTAATCCAAAAATTGACAATAACTTGTTTCAATTTAAATTGAATTATGATTGCACAACTTCAATCAAATTTGAAATCCAAAACCAAATGCATTTATTTCTCAAATTTCATGAAAAATAAGACAAACAATTACAATTATTCAATAGCTCTATCTCCCTCTATATTCCTCTTTCACTTCCTCTACATGTTCTCTTCCCCCTCATCACTCCTCCACTCCAATTTGCCTTTCCTTGAGCCATAGCCTCTACACAATTTCCTAGTTTTCTTCATAACCCTTATTTCATCGTCTGCTCACCATATGTTTCATGCCATTACATAGAATCACCTTGCCTTCTTCATATTCGATATGCAGTCCTAATTATTCCTATTATAGGCAAGCACCCATTCCACCCATCTCCTACATGTTGTATCCACACTAATTTAACACCACATCTGATTTATTTTATTCCTTCACTAAATACTTTGTTCAAAATTAAAAAACTCACAATTGATTCATCCTTTAATCCACTTGACAACTCCTTCAACCCACAACATCTTCCTAGTAGTGTAGGTTGCCTTGACCATTTCACATTCCTCAAGCCTCCTTCATTACTTTCCTCTACTTAATATGCTTTTTCCATTTAAACCATTTCCTACAGCCTCTACATGGATTCCTTGAAACAACGTCCATTCAAAATACCTTGGACTCTTTATATTTTATCCCACCACTCAAATGAACTACTCAATTCATCATTCTACAACAATTCTTATCCCTTGCAGCTTGATAAAATGATTTTATCTTTGGCTAATACTCAGCCAACTTGTGTTCCCCACAATATCTATATTTTGTTTTCATTTTATGTTTGCTAGCAATCACCCAACATGATCATATTACCTGATACATCCATCTTTATCTTCATTCCTTGAGAACATGTGATTTCATATATCTTTGTCTGCTTTGGTTTAAATCTACATTCCATGAGCTCCCTGTCCCATTTGTCTACACCACTCTTATTCACATATATCTATGTTCTCCACTCCCATAATGCATGGTCTTGCCTTTATTCAATCCCAATTTGATGTTTACAGGTGCAGTTTCCTATGCAAATTTAATTCCTTTTGTCTTTCAGCAAAGGTGCATCCCCTCTCTCAACCACCGCCACACTTTTCCTTACTATTCATTATATATTTTAAACAATGTCTCTTTAATAAGGTAGGAAGATGAAATTCTTCTGGATTCACTTCAAATACTTATCATTCCTTTGGTATTCTAGAAAATATTAAATAGGATCACATTTTGCAAGGCAATATATTTATACTTATTTTCCATGGAGACATTTCTTAATCATTTGAATTGGAGATCAAAAGTTCATCGACAACATATTCACAAAATAATCAAAGGAGAAAATATGAGAGTAATGTAATCTCATGAAATGTTACCAAACTTCAAAACAAAATTTTATTTTGGTGATGTTGATTGCACTAAACCTCGATGCTCCTACATCATTAGGAGACTCATCATACTTTTGATTAGAACATTGTCACAAATTTATGTTGTCTTGACCTTATCTTTGCATCAATCAAGTCTTTGTCCTTTTAGTTGTTCCTTTAAACTCATAAGTCTAGTTTTAAGTCCACTTTGTCTATTATCATCACTTTAGTTTTTATCCTCTTTAAAGGTCTTGACAAACAGATTTTCTACCTTTGGCTATCTTAGTTTTGTTTTTAGGTTAAAAAAAAGTGCTTAGACTTCATACCTTAATTCAATATGAATCCACCACACATTAACCAAATTCCAAATTTCACTCCAAATATCAAAAACCAAATTCCAACTTTCACCCCCATGTCCAAAACCAAATTCCAACCTTCACCCACAACATTCAAAACTAAAATCTACCACATACATTTGGCATTTAGACCAATTCATCCACCCAAAATATTGAATTGCAAACATCAAACATGGACCCATATGACAATACAGTTGCAAACTTAATGGACACATCCTTGACTCAAGTTGATGCCTTGACAAGCCAAATGTTGGCACTACAAAAACAAGTTGACAGTATGCAAATATCGATAAAGAAAACTTACTCAACACAATAATTATGTCCATACCCCTTTGACAGAAGCATATACATGCCTCCATTTCCTCACAACTATGTTATTCCAAACTTTACCAAACTTTACTAAGTATAGAGGAAATGGGAACCCTATTGAACATGTGATGGAATTCCACATGGATTTCATAGACATCGCATTTGAACATACATATCTCATGATATCATTCCCAAGCAATCTCATAAGAAAAGCACTCAAATGGTTTTCCCGTTTACCCATAGGCATAAGAAAATGGGATGAACTAACTAATAAATTTGTGACACACTTTGCTTATAACATTGAAAATAACACTAGCAATTTCAAAGATAATAATTGGATAGATGATGGAGTGGTCTAGGTGCAACGGGTTGGGTGGGAAAGAAAATTTCAAATTTTTCACAGGAGTGGATGTTGTTTCTGATGTTGATGGAGAGATGGACGAGGTAGATGGTTGATGGGTTCCACCTGGGCATCTTTTCCCTTGTGTGGTGGATGCATGGGTGGTTTTTCTCTCTTTGGAGGATGGATTTTTAAGGCTTTTGTGGAGGGCCTTCTTTGGTGGGTTTTTGTGGATCTTTGGGCTATTGATGGCTAATTGAGGGTGTCCTTCTAGGAAGTTCCTCAGGTATGTTTGTTAAGGATGTGGTGAGAGACATTGTTACTATTTGGTGGCTCTCTCATTTTCTTTGCAGTTGCTTACAAATTTGTGTGGACCTTCTTTCCTTACAAAGTTGGCTTTGGTCTAACTTGTGTTCTCCTATGAGGGACAAGTTTTTTGATGGGTGGAGTTTGCTCCTTGTCTAGGGTTCTCTTGAATTTGCTTTTGTGGTGCCAGGTGTGGTGTTGGGTCTTCTTGCTGAGGGATTTTTGGTGGAGGTTGGTGGCCTATTCTTAGACCCTGACTAGTAAGTAGGGTTGAAAGTGGTTTTGTCTTGTGGTGCCTCATCTCCTTCTCTTTCTTCTAGTTTTCCTAGCCCTCTCTGGTTGTTTTGGGGTTCTTTTTCCTTGGTGAGGGTTGTGGTATTGCTTGGGGTTGTGGTTGTTCATCTACCTCTGGTGGAGCTATTTGTGGAAAGTTCTTGGCATGTTTTAGACCTTAACTAGTGCGTAGAGTTGGAGGATGTTTTTCATTGTCTTGTTGGCTTTCTAATCTCTTTGTTTGGAGGTTTTCCTTTCCTTTCCCTTTTTCTTTTTGAACCCTTGGTCTATTTTTTTGTTCAGTTTTCCACCTTTGTGGGGATGATTTCTTTGTTTGGGTTTATGGCTATTGGTTTGCCTCTGGTGGAGTTGCTTTTAGTGATTGTTGGGCATGTTTCATACCTTGACTGGCATGTAGGGTTGGAGGTTGGTTTTCACTATCTTTCTAGCTAATTTCTCTCTCTACTTGTTGGTTTTTCTTGCCCTTTCCCTCTTCTTCCTATCCCTCTTGTCTTTTTCATTCCCTCTTGAGTTTTTTCCTTAGTAGGGGCTTTGTTGGTTCTGAGGGGTGAGTTTTCTATTTTGGGGTTGTGGCCTAGTTTGGTTGCCTATTCTTGGGCTATTCTGGATTGGTTAGTTGGTTTCCTCATGTTTTTGATCCAGGTTGGGTTTGTGTTGTTGGTGGAGGATTGCTCTATTTTTCCATTTTGGCTCTAGTCCTTCACTTTTCCAAAGGAGGTTTTGTTTCTCTCTACTTTGGATGTTGATGCTTTATGTTGGTGTCTTTAGGTATGGTCTTCTTTGGAGGTGAAGCCCTCTTTTATTGAGGTAAATAGGTGGGTTGTTGATTGGGTGGGAAGATATTTCTATGGTTTTTGGCTTCACTTCCTCCTCTCTTATAGAGGGGTGGCCCTTCCTATTGAGGTGGAGATTGGGTTGGTGTTGTTGGGTGACTGGTGTTGTGCCTATGTGGAGGTTCTTCAGTGCTCCTCTTTGGTTTCCAACTTTCCTATTGAGGTGGGAAGTTTGGTTCTGTTGGATGATGCTATCAATTGGTCCAATGTTGTTTGGATGGTTTTGGTTGGTGGTTCCCTAACCGTTTCTGGTTGGTTGAATATTGGTTAGTATTAGTATGGAGTTTATTGTAGTCTAGTTATTTCAAGTTGATGGTTACCTGACCATCTCAGGTGGTGCTTGGATTCAAGTTTCTTTGTAGTTCCTGTTTATTCCAGATTTAAGGTGCACATCAAAACCTTCAATTTTGAGTAGATCAAGGTAGTCTTGTTGTATCGCTTTTTATTTTTTGTTAGTTTGTTGTTGGTTGTCTATGTTGATCTCTTGTGCAACTTGTTCATCTTTGTGTGGGTTTTTGGTCCCTGTCAAAACCTATTAGTTAATGGTTTTGTGTCCATTCAAAACCTGTTGCAAATGGTTTCGGGTCCGTTCAAAACCTTATTTTCCCTCTTAATCAAAATATTGAAAATAACACTACCATAGCCACATTGTGTCATACAAAACAAGAGGAAGGTGAGTCATTTACAACATTCTTCCAAAGATGGAGGAGTTTGGCTAGTCGATGTCCTTGTGAGATTCCTGAGAAAAAAGGGTTGTCATGTTCATTGAAAACTTGGTCGCATAACTAAAATATTAATTGCAAGTCCATTGTTACACTACATTTTTTGACCTTGTGGAAAAAGGAATTACCCTTGAAAAGGAAATAATTGCAAAAGGGGAACTTAAAACTTTCAACAAAAATCAAAATGCCCAAAGTACCTGAAATGACAAAAACAAGTATTAGGCTCACAATAAGAATGTCACAAATGAAAAAGTTGTCAATGCAAAGGTAATACACAAAGATGGTCCCACAATCACACTGAAAGGACCTAATGCATCAAATAATCCACCACATGTCCTTGAGCACACAACAACCACCATTCATAATGACCAACATAGACCTCAAAGGAAATTTCCAACAAGACACAAATACACTCCCTTAGGGGAACCAATTGAATCCATCTTGAAACAACTTTTGTAGTCTAAGGTCATACAACTTCCTAATGTGAAACATCATGATCTATGGAAATTTAAACCATCATGGTGGGGTGACAATTCCTTTTGTGACTATCACTGTGCCAAAGGACACAAAACTTCATGATGTAGACAACTCAAAAGCATAATATAGGACCTAATAAAAAATGGTGGCATAGAGGTAGATAACCAACAACCGACCTCCAATAATGACCATACCACTTTTAAGAATCCTTTGCATGACCATGGGATAGGGAAAGCCTCCTGCTCAAGTACAAAGATCAACAACCAAGCCAACTTTACCTATGTCACCTATGACTATACTATAAATCATATTTGAGCTTTGGATAACCATGACAATACCATCACCATCAAGAAGCCACCAGCATGTGCAATAACCACATGAAGAACCAAGGTAACCCTACAAGGTTCTCCCCCTAAACAATAGAAAAAGGCCCTATATAATCTCTTAGACCACTTAGGGAAAACACCTACTCAGATATCTATCCTTGAGTTACTTTTCATATCCCTCGAGCACAAAGCTATTCTAGACAAAGCACTACAAGACACCTCTATACCTACCAACCTTGATTTCAATCGATTCTAGGAAATGGTGGGATACTTAGCCAACACCCACCATGTCACCTTTTCTGACCAAGACTTCCCATCCCAGAATGCCAATCGTAATGAACCCTTGCACATAGAATCTTATGTTAATAAACATAAAACCATATGAGTCCTAGTAGATGATGGAGCGAGATTGAATATTTGCACTCGTAAATTGGTTTCAACATTAGGTTTCTCTGAAGCTTGCATGGATACAACAAAGATTATTATCATAAAGGCCTATGACGATGAAGATTGTTCTTCCAAGGGTGTCATATCACAACCTAGTAGAGTTGGGCCCACTATGTTGAATACCACATTCCAAGTATTGGACCTAGATCTCCCTTATAATTTCCTCCTTGTCTAACCATGGATTCATGCTATGAAGGTCATACCATCCACCTACCATCAATGCTTAAAGTTTCCCTACAACAACATTGAAATCATAATAGTTGGAAATCCTAACCCTTTCTAGTATTACATCAATCTAAGAGGAACACTCGAACAAGAAGTGCCAATAAATTGAGAGGTTTCATCATCCACTTCATCCCATTACATTGATCCCTCCATCTTAAACAAAGCATCCACTTCCAAAACTCCATCTTCCAATCCAAGGATCTAGGTCCAAGATAAAGGATTTGGAGATTATCATATGAAGACATCCTATTATGTTAGTTAATTACCAACATCTCCAAAATCCTATGGTAAACCATCAACAAGCAAAAGGAACCCAAATTCACTATTCAAGCATCTCCTACCAAAACCTTCACAAAGTGGGGAGAATTGAGTAAGGAAGCTATTAATGAGGAAGACATCACTACATGGTTATACAAGGAAGAAGAAGACATCAAACCAAAGCAACTCCCAATTGAATGGTATGGAAAAGGATTTGAGATCATGAAGCACAAACGTTATGATGGACAGAGTGGACTTGATTTGCATAAAAATGGGATGACAAAACCTTTGCTACCATCTAAGAAACCAAATAACTTAGGGGTAGGTTTCAAACCATTAAGAATAGACACTCTTACGACTAAGGTTCTTTCGAGTGAGGAAGTAAGTGCTTCAAAAGATATTGATACATCCGAGGACTACCACACCGAGACCTACTCCAACAAGTGGGAGTGGGACTCTTGCACATCCAATGACTACAACCTAGCTGAGACATTCAAGGAACTTGACCTATCTAACCCCTTGACCAAATGCAAAGCTTGGATTGATTCATTTTGGGATCCTAGAAACACTTTCATTTTCACCCTATCCACGCATTCATTGATCCTTGACAATACCAATGATGGAATTCCCTTAGTGTACCCACAATTGATAGTCTGGGACCAACAAGGACCACCAACCTTAGACGTATTTGAAAATGATGAAGCAATCATCGAGTTTATGGGACTATGCAAAGGAATTTCTTATGGAGATCATAAAGTTGAATTTACCATAGATCTTGATAACACAACCTACTTTGGGGAGTCTATCCACCCCTCCAGTTACAAAAGTGAAAATGATAAAATATAAAAGAAAGCCTATCTCTAGGTGAAAACTAAAAGGCTCCTCTAGACTGAGAAAAAGTAAAAAGTAAGGATGCATCCAAGGGTGCAAACCTCTTTGAGGCACCCAAGGATGGATGGTTGAATTTACTTTCCATAAACCAAGAGAAATCACCCATGCTAGTAGAAAATTCTATGGAAGTCAACACATGAATTGATGAAAATCCCAAGATCATCCACTTCACAACATCATTAATAGAAACAAAATAGCCAAAGTTTCATGCATTCTTCATATAAAGACAAATAATCTTCACTTGGTCTTATGCCAATATTCCTAGTTTAGGCCTTGAGTTGGTTTTACATCACTTGCCATTATTTCCTAATGCTAAACTAGTAAAGAAAAAACTCAAAAAAATATATCCTCAAATTTCCCTATTGGTCAAGGCTAAGTTAAAGAAGTTATTGGATGTCGGCTTCACTCGACCTATTGATTATACAGAGTGGATTTCTAATTTAGTACCAGTGACAAATCCAATAGGAGTAATTCATATATGTACTAATTTCTAATATTTTAACAAGGCATGTCCAAAAGATGACTTCCCCTTACCAAATATTGACATTATTACGGACCTAGCAGTAGGGTATGAGATGTCATCCCTCATGGATCATTTCTTGGGATACAACCAAATTAAGATAGCTCTTGATGACCAACACAAAACAACCTTCACATTTCCTTGGGGAACATAATGCTAGAACATCATGCCTTTTGGATTAAAAAATGCTAGAGCAACATATCAACACATTATGACCATGATCTTTCATGACCTCACGCACACTCTCATGGAATATTATTTGGATGACCTATTAGCCAGGTCATTAACAAGAGATGATCATCTTTGAGTGTTAGACAATATTTTCAAGAGGCTAGAAGAATATAAAGTACGGCTAAATCCAAAGAAATGTGTATTTGGGGTAACATCAGGAAAGATCCTAGAGTATATTATTTCCAAAAGAGGCATTGAAGTCAACACTGCCAAAGTAAAACTTAATATAGAGATTCCACCACCTATGAACATAAGTCAACTACAAACAATCCAAGGTAGATTACAGTCCATTTGAAGATTCATTATGCAACTAGCAGACATATGTCAACCATTACAACACTTGTTAAGGAAAGGAGTGCCGTTTATATGGATAGGTAGGTGTCAAGAGGATTTTCAATAAATAAAATATTACCTTTAACACCACTAGTCCTAATGCCTCCTATTGATGGAAGACATCTCATACTCTACATATCATTAACCACATCAATGTTGGGGGCATTACTCGCACAAAAAGATGATGAAGGAAGAGAAAGAGAAATTTATTATATTAGTCATACACTTGTGGGATATGAAATAAACTATAATCCCATTGAAAATGCCTACCTTTTGGTTGTTTTTTACACTCAAAGACTCAGGCATTACATGTTGAATGATAAAAAATAACTCATCACCAAAATAGATCCTTTAAAGTATCTTTTTAACAAGGAAGATTTGACAAGTGGTTTAGCTAAATGGGTAATGATACTAAGTGAATATGACATTCAGTATGTTGAATGAAAGGCAATAAAAGGACAAGTTATAGCCAAAAAACTTGCAAATGCACCCACAAAAGTAGACCCATCCATTGGTTTCGAAATTTCTAGATGAGTCTATATTCACATTAGAAACATCAGCCACATAGAAGTTATATTTTGACAGATCTCATGGTTCAGGAGTAGGCATACTGTTTGGTACACCCCAAGGAGATACTATACCCAAGTCATTCAGAATTTATTTCTCTTGCACCAACAACATAGCAGAGTATGAGGCTCTACTCATGAGACTTTATAAGGCTATCAAATGGAAGATCAAAAGTCTTCAAGCATATGGTGACTCATAGTTGGTTATTTGACAAGTTAACGACAACTATGACACAAAGGATGAGAAGCTTACTCCTTATAAATAGATGGTTGATAATGTAAGATGGGAAATTTCTACTAGCATTCTTCTCGTGACAACCACATCACCATCTAAGCTATAAATCCAATTTAAACAAGAGAAAATAATCAAAATAAAGGAGTAAAATGAAAGAAAACAAATAATGCACTCCCCATATTGAAGTTGAATCAATTCTCTTGTTTCTCCTAAAGCTTACTTTGCAATTTTCCCCTTAGATCATGAAGTGTGCATGCAAATACCTATAAGCAATAAGAATGAAAGTCGTAGATAAGTGGCTGTCAAATTGAAAATAGAGGAAGGATTCTTTTATAGACAACCATTCGAATGGATGGTCAAGATTAAGCTCCTAGAAAGATTCCAAGATTGATAGACAATAAGACATGCAACACAGAGGAGTGGAGGTTACAAAATGAATAGTCAAGATTGAAAAGAGGCCAGATTCAATATTCGACAATTGAGATTCAAAAATGAGATAGTGGAGGGAGATAATGGAGAAAATAATAATAAAATTATTTATTTCATGAGAAAGGAATATTTAAACAAGTGGAGGATAAATTATTGATTTAAATTATTTATTTGAGGAAAAGGCTAGTGGGCATTTAATTAAAATGATTTAGGCAACCATTTTAATTAAATAGGAGGAAATAGAGAAATGAAATTAAATAATCAATTTAGATTAATTATTTAATTGGGGGAGAAATGTCAAAGGATACTCAAATAATTTTAAAAAAATTGACTATAGAAGAATTAAAAGATTAATGAATAGACAAACAATTAATAATAATTATTTGACTATAGATGAATAGCGAAAGATAAATAATTAAATAAATAGTAATTTATTTAATTATTGAAGAAAAGGATATTAGCAACACAGTTAAATTTATTTAATTGAACATAGTAGAATAAAGATCATGGGATGAATTAATTAAATAATTAAAAAATATTTAATTAATAGAGGAATGTGATCGAGAATAATTAAATATTTAAAATTATTTAATTATGCAAGGATGAAGACCAAGAAAAATGACGCTCACAAACCAAGACATTTTCCAGTGTCTACATTTTTCCCCTATTTGACATAATACAGTTCATCACGTTGTGTCAAAGATATTTAGTCAAAATATTCCCTGGTGAAAGCAGGGTAGACACGTGACCCCTTGGGAGAATTTTGAAAATTGTCAAAAACTTTCAAAAAAATTAGAAAATTGTTCTGATAATTCCATTTGATAATTAGGAGTTTGATTGTGCAAATGGAAATGATGTTTGAGTTCATTACAAGGGTCAAATTTAGGTTCAAAGTGGTCCAAGAGTGCGCCTAGTACACATGCCAAGTGCAAACCCTAATTTTTAGGCTATAAATAGGATCTTGATTAAGAAAATTGGTCATTTGTGCATTCCAAATTTAGAAATATTAGGAGCTCTAGGTGAGAATTTTTTTGGAGATGTCACCAATTCTAGATGCTACACATACAGGCTACTGCATTCATACGTTCCATCATCCTGAGGGAGCGCCCGCCCTGGTAAGTACTCGAAACCCACCTTATGATTTTTTTGATTTGCATGCATTTTAGCCAGGAAAGAATTTAGCAGGAAATTGTGTCGCACGGTGTGTGACGTAATTATGTGTGCAAGAGATGCAGGTGAAGCGGTTCACCATAATCACCTCATCACTATGCAAGTGCATAGGTCTAGGGGAGGGATGATTGCGTTGTGACACATCTGAAATTGTGCATCGTAATTGATTTTCTTAGTTGCACATGTGGCCAACAACAACACAATCAAAATTTAACAACACAAATGTGGTTGGAAATGATACATGTACAATAAATGATGCAATTGTAGTTGTGAGCCACTTAAGAATTTATGCGACACATTTGACAAGCACAATGACCCAATTGGTTGATGAAAAACTTTCCCCAATTTAGAATAGAATGACTTGGTCAACTTAGGTCTAGTATTTCAAATGAAGACTTTAAATTGACGTAATGGATTTTGTGGTGACTTCAGGTTGTACCACCTCCTATCTATACATTGGAGTCATGACTGATGATGTTTTTGTTGTGGGACCAGCTAGATGACATCGAGAGGCAGGCACTTTTAGATCTTGGCTTATTCTATGTCACATATATCCCTATTATCAGGGCAAATAGGGGTATCCTGACAACACTAGTAGAGTAGTGGCACTCCAAGACTTATACTTTCCATTTGTTGATTGGGGAGGCCACTGTGACTTTGGAGGACATGTACAAGATTTTTTGGTTGTCGATTCGTAGAGAGCGGATATGATATGATCCCATCCAAGGGATATAGGTTATTTATGACTACTATGATTGTGATGACAATTCAAAGCTTGGCATTCAAGGTTACAAGATCTGGTGGAAGAACCTAGTGGAGAGATATGATAGGTTTGATAGTGTTTTGTTTACTTTGATTTTCATTGTAATGATTCCAGATCCTAGGGGTCATGGTTTCCTAGTAGGCTGGGGAGAGGTGTTGGCAGATATGGTTTAGGATGAGATAGTATATGCATGGGGACCATTTCTATTGGATATGTTATACTTCTAGATCCATGAAATTGCATACAAAGGGGGACAAAGTATGAGTTGTAGGGTTACATTGTTGATGATATGGTCGTGGGAGCATATAGCAATTTTTCAACCACTAATGGCATGAGAGTTGGGAGTTGGCACTCTGCATGTATATATATATCGGGGTTCCATCACACAAAGACATGTAGGAGATAATGGATACTAGAGACATAGTATAAATACATTGGTGAGCTTCATCTAGAGACCTTTCAAATATTTTGATCTATGGGTGGGTAAGGATGATCATCTTCCATGGTTCTGACAGCCCAGGTATCTGATAGATCAGACTGTGCAATCTCAGCATATCATAGAGATGTATTTTTCTAGAGTGTTTCAGATGATAGTTCAGAGAGAGGCAAGGTGTCCTAGTAGGCATAGTAGATTTTGCACTATCTTCATGAGAGGTGCATCCATGGGGATGGATGATACTAGTGGCTACTTCCAAGGAGGACATTGATGCTCTATAGTCAATACAGTGGGGATGGAGGAGAGGTGGTGCAGATGTAGGGATGACACCAAAGTATGATGCCTAGTGGCTGGGTCATAGGCCCAGTCCATAGACTAATCTAAAGAAACTATTTTTGATAGAGCACAGAGGTAGGGGCCCACAAGGCTAGAGAGGAGATAGGGGATAGAGGGGTGGAGGTCGAGGAGAAGGAGAAGGAGGATATGGAGGAGATGGTTGAGGAGGAGGAATAGAGGATAGCAAGTGGCGAGACATTTTTTCACCAATTTAGGAGGAGGATGAGGAGGACTAGCCAGATGTTAGGGCAGTGGTGGAGATGGCGGTGGAGGGAGAGCAACATGCGGAGATGGAATTTCTAGAGGTGGAACACTCAGAAGTAGAGATGATGGAGATTGAGGAGCATGTAGAGTAGATGCGAGAGCATGTGGATGATCCAGTGATGGGAGAGGTGAAGAGAGTCCTCTGAGAGAGGATTGTTTTGGGAGTGGATGTCAAGGATGGGTTGGAGGAGGTCAAGGTTGGAGTAGATGAGGAGATAGAATATCAAAGGATAGCCACCCTTCAGGCTTAGGTATAGGCCCTAGAGGTATAGGTGAGGACCCTTACGATAGAGTGAGACAGCCTAAAACCCAAGAGAGACACTCTCTAGACAGAGAGGGACTTAGTTGTCATCAGTCAGCTAGAGACTGACTAGGGGATGCTAGAGTTTATAGCGACATGTAGTGGGTTATTGGTAGATGTTGCATGGGAGTATGCTAGGGCTAGTAGGGGATGCAACATTATAGGGATCTATATGAGAGGGTCGTATCTCTAGAGAGGAGAGAGCTAACATTCTCATAGATTTTAGGTGGATCCCAAAGCAAATCACATAGTAGGTCTCATAGTAGGAACTCCCACAATAGATCATAGAGTGGCAATACATCAACCCCCAGATGATCCACTTTGTATGATAGGCCATCCACATCAAAGCATAGGTCTCTAGGGTCACCTTAATGGGAGGTAGGGGAGCAGGGTAGCTTAGGCTAGAGCCTATTTTGACATTGTTATGACATTGTATTTTGTTTATTGAGCCTATGAGTTCCATTTTGATAGAAATGATACATCTTGGCATTGTACCTATGACATGTTTTGAGTGATATATGATATTATTTTTGGTGGAGGTTTATGATATGCAGCTCTATGTGATTATGCTTTATGTTTATGGTTATGTTATGTTATGGATGTTCATGCTTTTATGATGTTGTTTATGCATTCTATGTGATGGTTTAAGATGATGGATGATTATGTCATTTATGTATCTTATAAGATTATGCACTAATGTTTTATATTAATGTAATATGGATGACCTAATTTTATGATGTGATATGATATGTGAATGCAATTAATGTTGATGTAATACAATGCCTATATGTTATGTATGCAATGAATAAAATGTTTAATGTAAATCCAAAATCCAATGTATGATGTGATATGCAATAGTGTTATTAATGCTATGCAATTTATATGAAATGTAATGCAATGTATATGAAATATGGTAAATGGAAATGAACTATATATGATCATAATGTAAAATGAAATGGCATGATTGGATATGAAATGATAATGCGATATGGATGCACTCTATTTTTTTGCATTTTCTCGTGCAAATATGTATGACCTATTGTGACGATGATCTCTATGATGGTGATGCTTTCTATAATGCTTTCTAACATGATATTATATGTAGGATATTTTTGTGTGCCACAGGATGCTTGCAAGATGTAAATAGAATAAATGTGAGTATGGAAGGGATAGGTGTTAGCATGGATAATGAAAAAGAAGATGGAATGTTAGACATGGAAAGGACAAAGGATGGACTTTCATGATTTTATATTTATCCTCATTGGGTATTAAAATTGTCACAAATGGAACAAAAACATCATGGTATGACATAGACCAAGGTGTGCAAGGTGACCATTTGTGATATACAAGAAATCAAAAGTCAATTCCAAGAGACAAGGAATGCTCCGACTAATACTAAAGACCCAATTGTCCCAATCTTTTTTCCAAGACAAACCATATATAGCAAGCAAAGAAAAGAGACCATGATCCATCATCGCCCCTCTAAATTCCTTGTGGAAATCCTCAAGGTAGCTAGTAACATGACCAAAAACCAATCAAAAAGATAAGACAAACTCATACCAACAAAGTGTTTTCCAAAGAGACAATGTTTTCTAATATGATTAACAAGATTGATTGATATGATTGGTTAGTTTAGTTTCAGGGTGACCGAGATGACTGATTTGATTGATTGTTTGACCAAAGTTGATTAATATATTGACAAAGGTTGATTGATTGATTTGATTGATTGTTCCTAGTTTTAGGAAAGACACATCCTAAATAAGGCAAGGTTAATTGACCAAGATGACAAGATTGATTGACCAAGTGATGAACTGACATTGATTTGATAAAGTTTCATTGATAGGATTGATCAATGTGATGAAACCTAATTTCAAGAAAGACATGTCCTATTTGAGGAAAGGAACACATTTGATAAAGTTGGTTGAGTGAACATTTTGATAAACACCTAACTATAGGAAAGACATATCCTACTTAAGGAAAATGACAAGATTGGCCAATGACAATGTCTAATCTCAAGGACACATCCCGATAAAAGACAAGTGATAAGATCGAATTAGAAAAATTGCATAATGCCCCATTTCAATATAATACCAATGACCTAATTGATTGATTGTTGCTAAGGTGATTGACTGATTGAATATTAAAGATTTGTTGCATATTTTTCTGTTGATTTGTGATTTGGTTTGAATATTGATTGCTTGTAGAAAAAGGATAGAACCAGACTCGACAAACCCTAAAGGACTAACCTAGGGCCTCAAGTGCTCATAGAATGATGGCCTTTCCTATGTTATGCACATAGAGAACTCATATTTCAACATGACTCAAATCAAAATTGACATGACTCAACAAAAATCCTAAGGACATACCTAATGTCTTGGGGGCTCATTAAGTATGGGCCTTGCCTACATAGCAAATGCACAAAGACAAGGTAGTTTGACCACACTAACACTGATTGACTCAAACTCAGAATTTGACTCTATTTTTTTGGAAGTTTTT
This sequence comes from Sequoia sempervirens, assembly GCA_007258455.2. Classification (NCBI taxonomy): domain Eukaryota; kingdom Viridiplantae; phylum Streptophyta; class Pinopsida; order Cupressales; family Cupressaceae; genus Sequoia; species Sequoia sempervirens. The sequence continues at coordinate 328,594,103 of VDFB02270651.1, forward strand.
GATGTTTTCTAATGTTTTTGGATTTCGAAGGTTTTTCATTTTTTTTTGGATTTTGATGTTTTATGATTTTTTTTGGATTTTTGATATTTTATTTTTATTTTTGGATTTTTGATGTTTTATAATGTTTTTTTTTATTTTTAATGTTTATGATTTTTTTGGATTTTGATGTTTTATGAGGATGATACCATGTGCAGGATCCCATGAAGATATAATTCAAGGAATTTCCCCCAGACAAGTATAGGACTAGCTTATTATGTGAAAGGGGAATCAACAAATGAATACAAAGGAAGAGCATGAAGGAAAAGGGTACTAAATGTCTATGGTTCTCAGGCCATGGAAAGGATGATGAAGCTTGATTATGGATGATATGAGCAAATGGATAATGAGGGATGGAAGATGAGGTAGAGTGATAGTAGATGGAGGAGCATAGATTGACTACACATGAAGCTTGTTTACTAGGCTTTCACCATGGTACTTATCCAAAGTGCCATCGAAGTGGTTTTCAATTTTGGATGGATTATTTCCCTTTACTATTTTTTTTTTTGTTGTCACCAAGACACCTATTTGCCAAGTTTTCATCAAGGTGACTTATTTTTTTTATTTTTTGAATTTTTGAGGGGATACTATGATAATTAGGTGTAGTACTTGCAAAGGTGCATGTTTTTGATGGGATCAGTCAATGGTTCACCTTCAAGAGTAGAGAGCTAATAAGCACTAGATCCATATGTTGTTGATGATATAAGGGCATAACCAATTAGGTTCAAAAAATTTGGGCTTTTCTTGATCTGTTTGATTCTTCAAATTCTCTTTCAAGACTAAGTCACCAATGTCAAATCTTCTAGGTTGGAACTTCTTATTGTAGTTGCATCAAAGGCAATTATGATATGCTTGTAAATGTTTTAAAGAATTTTGTCTCTTTTCATCCAATAATTCTAGCTCATGTATATGGGATACACAGTATTCTTATTGATCAATCAATCCTTGCATAGATACTCTTAAGGATGGTAACTTGACCTCAATATGAAGTATGGCCTTAGATCCAAAGACAAGGGAATATGGAGCGGCTCTTGTAGGGGTGCGAACACTGGTACGATAGGCCCATAAAGTAGGATTGAGTTGGAGATTCCAATCACGACCAGCGTCATCGACAACCTTCTTTAATATTTTAAGCATAGTCTTATTATATGCCTTAGCTTGACCATTACATTGGGGGTAATATGACATAGTGAAATGGTGTTGGATATGAATTTTTTCACAAAGTTCATGAACATCTTTATTTTTTAAAAGGGTGGCCATTGTCTATAATGATGGACTATCAGATACCATAATGACATATAATGTAATTTAGGATGAATTTGGATATTTTCTTTCCAATAATGTAGGTCATCAGGATGGCTTTGATCCACTTGGTAAAGTATTCTATAGCAACAAGGATGAACTTAATGCTAATTTGCAGAAGTGGGATGGATTTTTCCTATGAGGTCAAGTCCCCATGGTGATGTAAGTGGCTATGATTCCTAAGTTGGTGCATGTATTAGATCTCCATGAATCTGACACTAGTGGCATTTCTTAACAAAGTGATAGGCATCATGTTCCATAATAGGCCAATAATATCTCATCCTCGTAATATTTTTAGCTAAGGTAGGGCCAATAGAGTGAGCTCTACATATACCATGATGAACCTCTTGTAAGGTTGTTTGTGGTTTATTTGAGTTTGAGACATCAGAGGAGGGTGCTATCTAGACTACAGTAGTAAAGAGTATCTACAATGATGGCATATTTAGAGGCTTTTCAGATGAGGGTTTTGTATTGATTTGGAGACAAGTCAGAATGGATAATCTACTTATACAAATAACTATAAATTTCTTTGTACCAGGGATATTCAAGACCAACAAGTTTACACACAAGTTTAGTTGATCCCAATCTATTAACTATAAGTAAACGAGTGGCAAGCCATCATTGTTTTGTCAAGGGTCATGGTGTAGGAAGATGAGATAAAGATAGAAGTAGATTTATTAGGTTCCCAAGAGGTTTCAATGTGAGCTTTTAGTTCTCAGAAGTTTTTGATCCAAGATTCTCTTTTTAGGGGTACCTTTTGGTGAGGACTTTATGAGGGACCAATTTTAAACATTTGGCTAAATCTCTCTTCAAAAGTAGGATCACCAAGTTCTCTAAATGTTTCCTCAAGGTTATAATTACTGATGGATATATTGGATTCCAAATCCCATTCCCATTCATTAGAATCAGGGTCAATGTAATAATCCTTTGATGTCTTGATTTCATTTGAAGCCTTAAAAGTCTCAATCAAAGGTAACCTCGCACCCCAAATAGTCACTTTTACTAGTAAAAACATCAACCATTGATGTCTTAGTAATTTAAGAGGCTATAAGGGTTGCAAAATTCCTTGTTTGTTTAGACCAAGACCATTATGTGCATCATATCCTTGTTGCTTCATTAATAGGAACCCTTTTGGGTATTGTTCAACCGATAACTGCTTAGATTCTATGTCCTTTTCTTTGTATAGCCATGTATAAATATGGTCATCAAAGGATTCTTTGGATAACTCCCCCATTTAGTGAAGGCGGTAAGGGGATTATGGATGAAAACCTTAGGTTGTATGATATGTGGTTTTCGATAATACTTTGGTGATTTGGGTAGCTTTCCAATGCAAAAGAGACTTTTCATGTTGTATTCTCTGCATCTTTTGTCTTGAATATGGATTTTAGGTTTAGATTGTAGGGTTAATGGAGTGGATGATTTGATGAGGTCAGATGGATCAATGTAGTGGGATAGAGTGGAAGATGGGGCCTCTCAATTTATGGGAACTTGGTACTCAATAGTTCCTTTTAGGTTTGTGCAATACTGAAAGGGATTAGGATCACTAGGAATAGTAATTTTATTTCGATTATGTGGAAACTTGAGGCATTGGTGGTATGTGGATGGCATATCCTTCAGGGCATGAATCCATGGGCGGCCAAGGAGAAGGTTGTAGTGTAAATCCAAATCCAAGATTTGAAAAACTGTATTTTGCATAGCTAGACCAACTTTTATGGGAAGCAAAATGACTCCTTTAAACAAATGTTCAACATCATCATAGGCTTTGATGACAATTTTATTTGTTTGATCAATGTAATTATCAGAGTATTCCTTTTACCAATTTTAGAGAGAAAATGTTGAGACCTGATCTATAGTCTACCAAGACTCATTTGATCTTATATTTATTTACGTAAACTTCTAGGTGTAGGAGATCATTATGATCAAACTTTCATGCAGAAAAGTCTTTTTCAGAGAAGGTGACATGATGTGTCATAGCTAGGTATCCAATCAAGGCCTAAAATTCATTGACATCTAGATTGGTGGGTACAAATGCTTCTTGCAAGGATTTATCAAGGATAGCTCTATGTTGAGGAGATATGCAAAGGAGTTCCACGATGGAAATTTGTGCAGGAGTCTTCCCTAGCTGGTCTAGGAGATTGTACTAAATTTTTGGTTGTGGATTGGAAGGAGGTCCTAGAAGAGTTACCTTGGCTCTGTGAGTGGTGAAATCACATTCTAAACTTTTTTTATTTATGGTAATGGTGGAAATGTAATCATCAAAGGGTCTTAGAATAAGGATAATAGTGCTATAATCATGTTTTATGTTGGCATAATTGGCATTATTGTTATTCCCTAAACTGGAGGCTTTTCCTTTTTCATGATCTTGCAAGGGAGTTTTAAATATGGTATGATCAACACTTTTATTTCCTTGTGAATTGTTTATGGAAATGATTCCTTGTTCAATGAGGTATTGAATGAAAATTTTGGGTGTCCAACATCTAGATGTCTTATGTCCTTTTCTAGGGTGATATTCACAATAATCATCTTCTTTCCACCAGTCAAGTTTGATAAATGAGGGTTCATAGTTTTTGATGCCTGGTAGTTGGATGACATTGGATTTCAAAAGTGTCTTTAGAACTAATTCAATGGGTTTTCCTAATTGGGTGTATGTTCTCTTGGCACATGGAGGACCTCTATGTTGTTGGTTGTTTTGGACTACATTTAATGTTTGACCTTGACCTTGTGTTTGGGTACTTGATGTGTTTGATATCTTTGATGTGAATGGACCTTTGAGGTGAATGGTAGGACCTTTTTTTATCACTTTAGCATTGAAAACTCCATAATTAGTGACATTCTTATTTCAGGATCAATATTTACCTTTGTAATTATTGGGCTTTGGAGTCTCTTTGTGTACTTTGACTAGTCCTTTTGCAACAAGACCTTCAATAAGGAAACCTTTCTCAAGGATTTCATCAAGTCTTGTGCAACATTGGATTTGAAGACCACTCATCATTTCTCCATTAATTTTTTCCACAAACATGGTGACTATTTGTTTCTCTAGAATGTGACAAGGTAACTTGCTAGCTATACTTCACCTTCTTTCATAAAATGAGGTAAGTGACTCCTCTTCTTCTTGTTTGGTTGTGCATAATGATGCAAGGGTTACATCACTTTCAATGTTAAAGGAAAAGTGATTAATGAATTTATCATCTAGCTCACCCCATGTTCTAATCCTTGAAGGAAGGTGTGCAAACCAATCTAGGGCTGGTCTTGTGAGACATTATGGGAATAGTCTCATCAAGTATGTGGGATCATATGTGACTTCCATACATGACATATTAAATTCTTGTATATGTTTCACTAGATCTCCTTTCCCTTTGTACTTGGGTAAATTTCATGTTGTGAAGTGAGGGGGAAAGGGTAGAATGTATAGATTTCTATCAAATGGATAGGGACACAATTCCTCCATGGAATAAGTTTTCTTGTTGGTCCCCAATCACATGTTTGTCATTTTTTTTGGATGGCTTGTATTTGTTGCATCAAGGTGTCTACAAGAGATGGTGTCATTCTGGTATGATTGTGCGTTAGGGCATTGGTGTTGAGGTCATATGTTCGATTCAAATTTTTATTGGCATTTTGTGGCATGGGACCTTGGTTTCCTTGTTGATATTGATGTGTAAAAGTAGCATTTTTGTTGGTTTTATTTGAAGGGAAATTGGCATTTAGATTGGTCCCAAAAAATCATGTTTGTATTTGATGTGGAATTTTGAAATTGTAGTGTGGGTCCTTGATTTTTTTCTTGGATTTGAAAGGTTGGTCATTCATCAGTGTTTTGGAAAGATAGTGTGGGTCCTTGATTTGAAAATATAGGTCATTGATTGGTATTTTAGAATGGTGAGGTAGATCCTTTATTGGCATTTGAGAATTTAGGTCCTTGCAATGTAGGAGTGGTCCCTTGGTTGGTTTTTTGATTCGGTATTCTTCATGGGAAAATGTGGATTCTCATAGATTTGTTTGGTTGATTTTGATTTGATGAGGGTGTGCTTTGGAATTGGAATGGTGGACCTTGATTCATGTTTTGAGGTGTAGGCATGGGACCTTGGTTTTAATTGTGAAGTAAATTTGTAGGACCTTGGTTTTCTTGTTGAAATATAGGTGTGGGACCTTGTGATGTAGGACCTTGGTTTGTGTTTTCAAAAAGAGGATTCATGAAGGTATTACCCATGGAATTTGATGAGCTTCCAAATGTGAAATTTTTTCCTTCTCCTGTCACATGAGTCATCTTGTTTCCAAGTGTGGAGATACTAGGGCTATGTGTGGTAGTTATTGTCATGTGTTTTGTTGTCTCAAGTGGTAATGTAGTAGACATTTTTTGTGAAGATGGAAGTCCTAATGCAAATGGATTTTGAGTATCTCCTTCCACAATTGTGGAGACATCAAAGCCTTGAGGGAGTTTAGCACCCTTTTTGGCTAGTGCATAGAACAATATATTAGGATCAGCACTAACAAGCTCATAAACCATGCATAAAATCCTTGGATCTTGATAAGCTTTTTCAATCTCTTTGAAAGTCATTTTCTTGTTGAATTCATCAAGAGTTAGATTTTCCAATGTGTTGTTGGGTCTCTTTGTGGTGTTTCTCTTCATGGAGTAGATTGATTTGAATTTGATCCAAACTTGGTGCCATGATGTGGACTAGAGAAGGGGTCATTTAAAGAATCCATGTCCTTCCTTTTAGTTTGTGACCTTGTTTCAACCATGTAAGACTTACAAGTTTGGAAGGTAATGCAAGGTGATATGAAGTTATACTATATTTTTGGGATTTTTTTAGTTTTAAGGATGCAAGGTGATCATGCAAGGATAATGATTACTAAAGGATGAAAATAAATGAAACTAATGGATTCCAACTTCGATACCAAAGGTGGATTAATTAATGATCAAGAATATTGATAAGGAGACTAAATGATGCTAAGTTAATGATCAAGGGTAGTGGTGCAACTAAGGCTAAGATGAAATCAAGCTATGTTTTTATATTTTTGGGATATAAGGATGCAAAGTGAAAGTGCAAGACTAAGGATTGATAGGATGATAATGAAGCTATGTTCAAAGGGTATGATATGAATCTAAATGACACTAGAAAAATGACACTAAGGATATGAATCTTAAGATTTAAGACAAAGGATGGTAACCAAGCTATTGTAGGTCCAAGATAACAAACCCAAATGTCATTTACCTTTGAGATAATCAATATGATGGTTTTGAAAAAGTGAGTCTAAACTAAGACACAAGTTTTAGACTTCAAGTATTGATCAAGATGACAATGACAAAGATTGATAAAATAAAAGATGAAGGTCAATGACAAATTGGATAAGCAACCATGGAATGTTCAAAGGCTTAGTAATCTTCCTATGTGTAAAATATGAAAGGTAGGTGCAACCTAAGGTCTAGGATTGATTTATGCAAGGAAAAGGGATAAGGAAAGTAACCTAGAATGTAATGAAATCCTAAATGGAAGTGCTAGAATGGACCGATAAAGCTCTACAAGTCTCTGGTTTAGAATTCAAGGTTATTGTTATGATGAATTGATTTTGTTTTGGACAAGAATTTTATGATTTTTTGGTAATCAAGAAATTGTGGTAATGTTTTTTCTCAAATGCGTCATTTCAGTTGTAGGTTTTTGATAAGCAGTTGCAATGTAGTATAACAGTTGCAGCTCTATGTTGAGTAGTTGTGGTTTAAAATTTTAGTTGTAGTTTTTTTGGTAACAAATGTGGCATAGAATTTTAGTTGCGATCCTGTTCTAATCAATTGCGGTTCATAGAATGTTGATTTTGTAATTTGATGGTTTTGACCTAGTTTTTTAATGGTTTTTTGCCTAGTTTTGATGAGATTTTGTGAGATAAAGTTTGAAAAACACATAATACAATCACAAATACTTGTTTTGGTCTGATTTTGAGTGTGAAAATGTTTGATTCCAATATAAATAAATACACTCATAGACAACATGCACAACCTAGGCTCGAAAAAGATACCACCCGCTAAGTCCCTACTTGGATTTCTCCAACCAGTTAAACAGACAGATATCTAGAGACTTGATAGCACTGGCCCCCCCTTTCACAACATGGGCTCACCAAGTCTCATTCCCTAAATAGAAACTTCTACCTCTTCACTTGAATACTTAAGATGTAGGGCAGCTTTAGAACGACCGTTCGTACACAAGCGAGTGAATGGCTTTTTGCCACTAAATAATGGTTTTTAATTTATGTTTTAGGGAAATATTGGTTCCTATGTGTGAGGAAAGATTAGCTCAATTAATAGGCCTCCTAGTCCCTTCCTAAGAAAGGATTTTGGCATTCCATGTAGGCACTAGGGGTGGCACTTGTCTACATAGGACATCCACACAAGGTGAACCAAGACTTTAGTAATGGTCATGACAATTTATATAGTAGACTAAAATAGTTCCACTTGGGTCATTCCCTCTTTCGAGGTAGCCCCTTTAAGGGTACATAAAAGCAAGGAAGTACATTGATTTTCATCTCCCAGATCATATGAAGCACAAGGAGAGAGAATACACACCGCCTTTGCCTCACACTCGCATGAGGTTCATTTTAATTCCAAATCCAAAAGTCTAGGTAGTTGTACAAGTGCCAAAGAAATGCTTTTGATCCTCAAGATCACTAAGTGCTGCAGGAGGAGAGCATACACATCCAATGACAAAATGCAAAGCACAAAACACAAAAAACACTCATTAATTTTAAACCTTGGTTATGATTTCAATCAAACACTTGTGTACTTTTTAATCCAATGATGTGTGGTGCGTGTTCATTTTAGATCCCATGAGTGTTATATGCATTTTTTTGTACATTTTAAACCCTTATAAATGAGAAATGCGTGTTCATTTTATCCTTATGAATGTGATGCAAGTTGTAGTTGTAGCAAACAAAATAAAACAAAATTGATTTATCCTTAAAGTAAGTGATGAAAATATCACTTTTAATTTCTAAAGAGACAGTTTTAAAGCTCCTTAAGTCTAATGCCACATGCTAAAAAGAGATGATTGGCACACCAAAACCCTATTGTAATGAAATCCCAAAAGGAAAATCCGAAAAAAACTAAAAATATAAATATTTATACCTAACAAGTGATTGTGTCATTTGGGCTATCACTTACGTCACTAGAATGTGTCATTTTGTATCAATTGCATCACAATTTTAAATTTGAATCTCCCACCCTTAGATGCATCGCTGCACTTCACAAATGTGTCATTATTTCAAACTCAGGTTCCCACCTAATAGTTGTGTCATTATTCTTATCAGTTGCGTTGTTGATGTGTGTCACACAAACTTGTTACATGGGAAAAGAAAAAAAAGGAAACATGAATTTTCTTGCAAAAAATTGTACTTTCACATCAGGTTCACCAATGTAAGATGGGAAATTTCTACCAGCATAGATCTAGTGACAACCACAACACCATCTAAGCTATAAATCCAATCTAAAAAAGAGAAAACAATCAAAATAAAGGAATAAAATGAAAGCAAACAAATAATGCACTCCCCATATTGAAGTTGAATCACTTCTCTTCTCTCTCCTTGAGCTGCCTTTGCAAGTTTTCCCTCAGATTATGAAGTATGTATGCAAATACCTATAAACAATAAGCATGAAATTTAGAGATAAGTGGATGTTAAATCAAAAATGGAGGAAGTCTTCTTTTATAGACAACCATTCGAATGGACAGTCAAGATTAAGCTTCTAGAAAGATTCCAAGATTGATGGATGAGAAGACATGCAACACAAAGGAGTGGAGGTTATGAAATGAACAGTCAAGATTGAAAAGAGACAAGAATCAATTGACAACTGAGATTCAAAAATGAGATAGTCGAGGGAGATAATGGAGAAAATAATAATAAAATTATTTATTTCATGAGAAAGGAATCTTTGGACAAGTGGAGGATAAATAATTTATTTAAATTATTTATTTGAGGAAAAGGCAAGTGGGCATTTAATTAAAATGATTTAGGCAACCATTTTAATTCAACAGGAGGAAATAGAGAAATGGAATTAAATAATCAATTCGGATTAATTATTTAATTAGGGGAGAAATGTCAAAGGATAGTCAAATAATTTAAAATTTATTTGACTATAGAAGAATTAAAAGATTAATGAATAGTCAAACAATTAATAATTAATATTTGACCATAGACAAATAGTGAAAAATAAATAATTAAATAAATAATAATATATTTAATTATTGAAGAAAAGGAGATTAGCGATGCAATTAAATTTATTTAATTGATCACAATAGAATAAAGGTCAGGGGATGAATTAACTAAATAATTAAAATCATTTAATTATGTAGAGATGAAGATCAAGAAAAATGACACTTGCAAACCAAGACATTTTTTAGTGTCTACAAATAGTTTTAAGTAGTACTTTGATGACATCATCTTTTGGTAGGTCCCAAAAATCCAAAACAAGACAATTGATGCAATGGCTACAATTTGTTCTCTCTTGGATATTCTAGATAATGTGCCACAATACGAGTTCTTGGTAGAACAACTACTGATCCTTGCCTTCGATATTCCCGAGTCTGAGATGGTTTGTGAACATGTTGGTCCTAACTCCCCTTGGTACAAAGATGTTTATGACTACCTACATGACCAAGTTATTCCCTCATACCTATCTATCAATCAATGGAATACATTCATTCGAAAGACCCCTAGATATGCCATCATCGGTGAGACTCTTTACCGCCAAAGCCTAGACAACACCATCCTACAATGTCTTGGTACACAAAGATATATGTGGAGCCCACTCTAGTGTTCCTACTCTAGCTAATAATATCATGTGTGTTGGATACTATTGGCCCATGATGGAACATGATGCATACCATTTTGTTAAGAAATGTTGATAGTGTCAAATTCATGGAGACCTTATACATGCACCATCTCAAGAAATTCAGCCAATCACATCACCATGGCCCTTCACCTAATGGGGAATCAACCTCATAGGTAAAATCCATCCTTCATCCAATGGCCATAAGTTCATTATCATAGTGATAGAGTATTTTACCAAATGGATTGAAGCTATTCCCATGACATATATTACTGGAAAACAAATATCCAAATTCATTCAAAATTACATCATTTGTTGGTATGGTGTTCCACAGTCCATTATCACTAATAACGGTCATCCCTTTAAGAACTAAGATGTTCACCAACTATGCAAAAAAATCCATAACCAACATCACTTCGCCACCCCATACTACCCACAAGGTAACGAGCAATCTAAGGCATCTAACAAGATCATCATCAAAATTCTCAAAAAGATTGTCAATGACGCTAGTCATGAATGGCACCTTCAACTCAATCCCACCTTATAAGCCTACCACACTAGTATCTATGCTCCCACAAGAGCCACACCATATTCCTTAGTATTTGGTTTTGAGTCCATCCTACCTATCAAGGTCGAGTTGTCTTCCCTAAGGGTATCCATGCAAGGGATTATTGATGGCAAAGAATATTGCATATCCAGACTGCATAAGTTAGAACTATTAGATGAATGAAGAAAAAATGCATTGGTTCATCTACAAGCTTATCAAAATCATCTTCACCATAGTTACAATAAAATGGTTTTGGTTGGACACTTTAACATCGATGACTTGGTTTTAATGGAAAATCCTACTTGAATCAAGTAGAATGAGAGAAGCCAGGAAATTTTGATCCCAAATTGGTTGGTTCCATACATTGTCATGATAATAAAAATATTAGGAGCATATCATATTTTGACTCCTAAAGGTGAACCATTGTCAGATCCTATTAGTAGCCTGCATCTTCATAAATTTTACACCTAGCTTCAAAGAGAAATGTCAAAACCTAAAAAATACAAAAAAAATGGAAAAGGAAAACATCACACTAATGAAAACCATAGGCATCTTAGTGAAACTGAAAAAAGAAAGAAAAAATAAAAAAATTAAGAAAATAGTAAAGAGATATTTTTTCCAATAGTGAAAACTACTTCAGTGATGCTTTGGATAAGTACCATAGTGAAAACCTAGCAAATAGGGGCCAGGTGTAGTAAGTCATTGCTCCATCATTTACCATCATTTTATCTAGTATTTCATCCTTTCTTCATAATAAAATTTCCTTCACACTTTTTTTGTGTCATCCATAATAATGCTTGGTTGTCCTTCCCATAGCCTAGAATGATTGACATTATGCACCTTTTCGCCTTCCATGTCCACCCATAATAAGGCTTACCCAACTTCACCCCTAATATATTGGTCATGTACCCATCTGGGGGTAAGTACTTAAATCATGACTTCAAAGGATCCTACAATTGGTATTGGAGGTCATTATATCAAAAATAAATCAAAAAATCAAAAAATGTGAAAAAGCCAAAAAATTCAAAAAAACTTCAAAAAGCCAAAAAAATAAAAAAACTTCAAAAAGACAAAAAAATCAAAACATGTCAAAATCCAAAAATATCCAAATAACCTTCCAAAATCCCAAAAAATAGAGTTAGATTCATTTATGTCAATCAAATTCTAGTCGAACTGCATTGCCTCTCTGTGTATAACGTAGGCAAGACCATCAATCGATGAGTTCCTGAGGCACTAGGTAAGTTCTTTAGGGTTTGTCAAGTCAACTTGATCATGATTTAGTCCATAATAAATAAAACAAGGTTTGTGTCCATCAAAATATGAGGTCTTGTGAATTGTTATGTAGGAAAGGCCATCTTTGATGAGCCCCCGAGACCCTAGGTCAATCCCTTAGGGCTTATCGAGTCCCACCTAAGTTTCAGGGCCTCAATCTAAATTTCACATTAATCTAATAATTTCTTGAAAATTTTGTCCCAGACTTATCCTAATGGGACTCATACACCACAACTGGCGTATGAGTCCCACTTAGCTTAGACCTAAATTAAATTCAAATTCTTGGTGGGATTTTATCTTCCTAGGTCTAATGTCAGCTTGTAGTGTTGTAATTTCAAGGAGTTTGGCATAAACAAGTATAAATACAAGGTTATTTCACTCATTTTCACCTAAGACTTTCATGAGAGAATTCCTTATAGAAAATTAGAGTTCACAAGAGCATACAAGTGTTTACAAGAGCACTCAAGAGCCTTCAAGATCTATTATCAAGTGTTTTAGAGCATTATTCAATTATCAAGCATCATGTCAAAGCCATCATGCATCATGTTTTTTTTAGCTAACATTTGTGATGTAGGTATCTCATGATTCAAGCAAGCATTCAAGTCAAGATCCATACCATTCAAGCAAGAATCAAGATCCACATTCATGCTATCCATTTCATACATGTTTGCAACATATTTTTCAAGGGTTTGGTGAGTTGCAACATTGCATATTTGTTCATTCATCATTCCTCCTTTCTATTTCATTTTGTTTCAAGGTTTGATTACCAAAATGGGGTTTGACCAAGGCAAACCCATTTCTACTGACAAAAAAACACTTTTCCCTCTCTTTAGTGTGTGGTTTGTAGATCTAGGTTGAATATACATTGAAGAGGAAGATTGGAAGAAATTTTCAAGCTTACAAATTCACCAAAGTTGTCACCTTATTTACAAGACCACTAAAAGACACCTACAAAGAAAAATTTAGCAGTTCAGATCTAGAAATCGAGCTAAGAAGGAAGAGCCAAGATAGAAGAGCAGATTCAAATCTTGACCTTCCAAAAAATTTGAGAAGGACTAATATGCCACTTCTAGCATATGAGTCCTAGTATAGGCCTTTTTCCAAATTTCAAAAGTTCTAGACTAATCACTACCACATTTTTGTTCTTGCCCAGAAACCCTAATCTACGACTAAATCACCCAACCTGACGTATGAGTCCTAATGTACATTAAATTCAATATTTTCAATATTTCAAACCTTTTTCCAAGATTCTATAGGTTTACAATTGTACCTCTCTACTTTTTTAGTTTACTATTTTCATTTGCATTCATTTCTAGGTCATTTACTTAAGTCTTGCACATCATTAAGTTTTACATGTTACTTGTCTTTCCAAGCCCTAACTTGGTGGTGAGCCCCTTTTTATTCTTTAATCACACTCTAGGATACCTTATTTCAAGATCTCTTTCCCTCATTTCATCCTTGGATTGAGATCTCTAAAGTTTCCTTGAATGAACTAGGTGAAATAGGAGGTCCTTAGCCCTTAGTTCCATCTCTTGAAAGGTGGAACCCTATTTCCCCCCATTTCATTTTTACGAACCTAATGTGAGCACCCCATTTCTAATTTGGAGTGCATCATAGTCCTAGATCTAGCTTGCATTAACTTTACATTAGGGTTTTGCATTAGTTAATTTGCATATGGGCTTTCTAAATCTTGCATTAGTGAAAGTGCATATAGGTTGCATTTTTGCATCTTGTATCATTGAATTTCATCTGAAACCTATAATTTCACTTAGCCTATACATCATCCTCACCAAAAAACCTAACATTCACTCATAATTTTTTTAAATTTATGCAAAAACCCTAATCTAGGACTCATATGCCCCTTTGGGTGATTTAGTCCCAAAACAAGTGGTTTTGCCTAATTTATGGGTATTTTATGTTGACTATTTATCAACATGCAAACCTCTAAAAACCCTAATTGGGACTCATATGCCCCTCTAGGTGATTTAGTCCTATGTAAAATTTTAAACTACATTTTACAGCATTAAAATTCTTTTTTATGTGCTTTTGTTTGATGTTGTTAGCTTTCTATTCTAGTTGACATAGTTTTTGTTTCAGTCTATTCATTGTATCTAGCTTAAATAAATTCATTTTGTGCATTTCTTAAATTAAAAATTGAATCTAGAACATTCCATTTTAGATTTTTGCATAGTGTCATCAGTAAATTACCTTGTTTAGAAACTAAAACTTACATTTATACATTTTGTTTTAGCTCATTACATTGCATTTCATCATGGATATGTGCTTTGGTAAGCTTTGGATGTCCTTGAAATTGTTAGTGGATGTGTCAAACTGTGCTTTTAGAAATGACCCTAATGAAATTGAACTCAATCATGCTCACTCAACTCCTGATACATGTCCTCCTCGTGATGTTGACATCATTGGAGAAGATGATGACAGTATGAACAACTTCATAAACAATTTCCTTAACAACCTTGAAAACAATGTGTCTTGTTATCCCTCTATGAAGAAAGCAACACCTCCTACCATCCCACCACTTGATATTTTGGTCTCTTACATCTTGAAATGAGAACAAAAATTGAACCTAAGTTCCCTACAATAGGTGAACCTAATTCCTCTAGTCAAGAAAATAATTAACCCTTCTACATTAACAAAGTGACCAACACTCCTATCAATCTAGAAGGAACATATGGAAAAGGAATCATGATCTTAAGCAAACAAGGATGTGATACAATTGAACATAAAATTCATCAACTCTGAACAAATACCAACTAAAGACACCAAAGGGTTAGGATATCAAGATCCTCCTCCTGATATAAGTTTCTTCCATTCTAAATAATAAACAATGCCTCACAACGATGATACAAATGATAGTATCACCTTAGGTCCCCCTCCTCAATAGTTAACTCAAGAAATTGGTGAATCTAGCAAGTGACGAAGACCCTATAAACTAAAGAAACTAGAGTTCCCTTGTCCACCATTTGCAACTGAAAGAACTTTACAAATACTTCTAAACCAAGGACTTCTAAGATTACCACCCATGCGAGAAAAGATAAAACTATATCCTAAAGATGCAAATGTTTCACATTTTTTATACCATAGAACTCTTGGACATAGTATGGATGGATTTCATGCTTTAAAACAAATCTTTAAAAAGTTTGATATCATATAAATTGTTCCCTAAAGCATGTCCTTTCACTCCTTTCCATGTAATGGTTGTAGAATCTTAAAATTCTCACTAGTACATTCTTTACATTCATTGCAAATCATTTCAAATTGTAGGGAGCTCCTTCTCATCATATACCTCAACTCATTCTTATCTGGCACTTAGTGGGGGAAAGAATTAGATAGCCTTGTCCTAGTAATGCATTTGTGATTGTCCCTTTGGCTATTTGTCTCCCTTCCATTTATACTAAACAAGATTGGGATACAAATGACCTACTAATAGGTTGAATCACATATGCCTTACTAGTCTCACTTTTTTCTTCTCTTGCATGTTTCTTTTGTGTGATTTCATATGCATAATGTGATCCCCCATACTGTTGTGTTTGATGTACCTCTTTCTTTTTGACATTCCTCTATTTGTATTTACACTCATCTCTATGTCATAAATCTTTTTATCTTTTATTTGTCTTGTGTTTTCTTTTTGGGGATGTTGCAAGGCATCAAGACATTTAGGTCTCTTCCATGTTGACCCGAAAGTATTTTTCTTTGTTTTAACTCTCTTTGTTTCATTCTTCCTATTACATGAGTATTTGGGGAATGAAGACAATTCTGATCTCTGTAATAACATTGTAGCAAAGACATATTGACCCTAAATCCATGGATCCCCTATGTTATTTTGGGGGCAACTCCTTTTTTCATTAGCATTATTCTTTTTCAATTCATGTTTCATTATGTATTCTTCTTACTTCATGCGATGCATCTTTCACTTTGTGGTGACATTGGGTGTGATGTCCCTCAAGAGTGTGATCTCTCTTAGCATATTATATTCCTCTTAGTGGCCTGATTCAACACACTACATCCCCTAAGTTGTGAATCTTCTATTCTTTGACTAGTCCTCTCTTAGATACTTTAGGCAAGATGTTCCCTAAGTTAAGACCTTACATGAACTAATAAAAACTCCTTTGAATGTACCTTACACTATTTTTCACTTACAATTTTAGTTATATGGCCACCTTGCATAACACACTTTGCTTTCTTGTGGTGCCATCTTGTTTGTTCATGGGTATCAAGTATATGAAGCTTTGATTCCCTCATGAAGCCCAAAGTTCATCATTGTGTGGTGCCTTATCAAGGTTATCATGAGGTATAACTTTGGTATGGTTAGAATATGGGTTCCAAACTAAGGTGTGACCTTCCCATAGCCACTTGCTTTTCTATGTGAGCACATACCGGATACATGTGTATGTGTCTCACTAGGGGCTCACCTAGAGGATACCAAATTCCACTAGCCCTTGTGAGCGTGCATTTGGTTTGCATAGTGGAAGTCATGTTCCACTTGTAAAAAAATTTGGACAAAAAACCTAGATCTAATCCACAACATGTAGGAAAAACAATTGAAGCTTGATCCACCCCTCTTATTTTTTATTTTTCTTTATTTTTGTTATGACTTTTTTATCCTATACCATATGTAGTGATACACTTAGACCCCTCTTGATCCGAGTTTGTCTACTTTAGTGTGAGTGTGAAGCAAGTTCATCCTCTCACTAAAGTGGGGGCTAAATGTAGTGATAGAAAATGCATCCCTCTACATTTTCACACTTTTTTAGGCCCTCCCTATTGAATTGAGCATAATGTTGCCTTGATGTAGTGTTGTAATGTGTTTAACACATTCACATTAAGTCTTGGGCCCTTATTAACTAAATGAACCTATTTTTACCTTATTTAAGGTGTTGTAAAGTGTACCTTTACACTTTCAAACTAATATAGGGTCTTCATTTATAAATTGGAATTCTTTATGCCTTATTTGGCCTTATTTTTCATCCAAAAGCCTTAATTAATGCATCTTTCTGAGATTAATTCTGACATTTATCAATATCCGATCATAATTCATGTGTTTTTGGATTGTATGGCCTAGATTTAGTGATCTAGAACTCATACGCCACCTTGGGAGTATGGGTCCCACCTAATTTTTGGGGCCCCAATCTAGATTTCACATTAATCTAAGCATTTCTTGAAAAATGTGTCCCAAGCTTAGCCTAATGGGACTCATATGCAACAACTGGCATATGAGTCTTGCTTAGCTTAAACCTAAATTAAATTCAATTTCTTAGAAATATTTTTTATGTAGATCAAGGGTGGACAAATAAAAACAACCTAAATCAACCAATCTTGCAATCTATCAAACATCCAGTGGTGGGTTTTGCTTGACAAACCTTCACTCTTCCAGTAGTCTTTCACAACTAGTTTTTAAATCATAACTCATAGGTAAGCATGACCTCAAAAATGTAAAGACCCTTTTAGACACCATTTTTTTATTTACAACACATATCAAGATATCATATAGGGATCCTTTGTATGGAAGGGCTCAAAATTGAACTGTCCCCTTTCCTACTAGGCCTAAAAGAGAAACAAATCAACCTTTTTGGTCATAACTTTTGATGCAAAACTGATATTCAAAATTTAATTCTATTTTTGGATACCCTTTTCTCCTTTACAATACATATCTAAAAATGGGATAGGGTTGTTTTGGAACATTGGGGTCAAAAATTGACTGTCCTACTTGTGATTAGGCCTAAAAGAGTGATTTGGGCTTGGTTCCAACTAGGGTTTGATTGAAAAACACATTCCAAAAGACACACCAACCAATCCTTAGCTCAGAAAGGGTCCCCACACATCTACCAGCATCCTCCACCTACCATCCAACCCTTCCTTGTCTTAATGCAAATTTACAAATTTTCATGGGTTTTTCAGCCTAATACATGAGAATATCAAGAAATCATTTCACCATAGCACATACCAAAGAACTCCCCTACTCCTAAAAATTTTGGAAAAAAATTATAGCCTACTCCTAGCCATTCCACTAATTTTGAGTCATTTTCACTGGTGGAATGGTGAGATATGCATTTTTTTCACCCAGAGCCAACCCTACCTAGGGTTTCATGCAGTTTTTAGTAAAATGGCTCTAACTTTCTTCAAACACAATGAAATCAGGTTCTACAAAGATGAGAATTTAGAATATTGACTCCTCTATAAGTCCCAACAAATTTATACCATGAGGAGGCTGTACGAATCTGTACTTTTCACCAGTTTAGAGAAAAACATTATAAAACTATAGAAAAAAGAAAATTATTTATTGCTTTCACTTCAAACTTCAAAAATTCAATCAACATTCAAGCTTGATGGAAAAATGCTTCTTAAACATTTTCAAACTTTCCCCATTGACTTCCAACCATTAGACTTCACCTTCCAACATTGCATTGCCTTTTTACAAGAAGAAGACCAAAAGTTACATGTAACATTTAGCAACTTGACAAGATTTTTGCATGTTCTTGCATTATAACTCCAACCAATGACTAAGACCTCTAATTGGACCCAAAAATATATGAAATGGTCTTTGTATACCTTATTACATGAAATAACATCAAACAAAACCAAATTTCCAATTTTGATCCTACTAAACCTAGGGTGCTCCTGGACCAATTTTATCTTCCTAGATTTGATGTTGACTTGTAGTGTTGTAATTTTGAGACATTTGGCATAAAAATGTATAAATACAAGGTTATTTCACTCATTTTCACCTAAGCCTTTCATGAGAGCATTCCTTACAGAAAATTTGAGTTCACAAGAGCATACAATTGTTTACAAGAGCATTCAAGAGCTAATTATCAAGTGTTTTAGAGCATTATTCAAGTATCAAGAATCATGTCAAAGTCATCATACATCATGTTTATTTTTGAGATAACATTTTTGATGTAGGTATCTTATGATTCAAGCAAGCATTCAAGTCAAGATCCATACCATTCAAGCAAGAGTCAAGATCTACATTAATGCTAGCCATTTCATACATGTTTGCAACATCTTGTTCAAGAGTTTGGTGAGTTGCAACATTGCATATTTTTTCATTCATCATTCCTCCTTTCCATTTCATTTCATTTTAAGGTTTGATTACCAAAATAGGGTTTGACCAAGGAAAACCCATTTCTACTAACAAAACAACATTTTCCCCTCTCTTTAGTGTGTGATTTGTAGATCTAGGTTGAAGATACCTTGAAGATAAATATTGGAAGAAGTTGTCAAGCTTACAAAGTTTCAAAAGTTATCACCTTATTTAAACAAGACCACTAAAAGACAACTATAGAGCAGAATTTAGTAGTTCAGATCTGGAAATCAAGTTGAGAAGGAAGAGTAGATTTAGATCTTGACCTTCCAAAAAAGTTGAGCAATATTGATATACCACTTCTAGCGTATGAGTCCTAGTACAAGCCTTTTTTTCAAATTTCAAAAGTTCTAGACTGATCATTACCAAATTTTTGTTCCTGCCCAAAAACCCTGATTTGGGACTAAATTACCTAGCATGGCATATGAGCCCTAGTGTGCATTAAATTTAGAATTTTAGAAAATGTTCTAAGCTTCTACAAGTTTCCAAGTGCAGCTCTATACTTTTCTAGTTTACTGTTTTGATTTGCATTAATTTCTAGGCCATTTACTTAAGTCTTGCACATCATTAAGTTTTATCATTAGGTTTTATGTGTTACTTTACTTTTCAAGCACTAGCTTGGTGGTGAACCCCCTTTTAGTCTTTAATCATGCCCTAGGATACCTTATATAGAGATCTCTTTCCCTCATTTTATCCTTGGATTGAGATCTCTAAGGTTTCCTTGAATGAGCTAGGTGAAATAGGAGTTCCTTATCCCTTAGTTCCATCTCCTAAAAGGTGGAACCCTATTTCCCCCCTTTTCATATATCATATCATCTTGCATCCATAGTCCATTAGCATACATCACATTTCATATACATTATATTTGCATAGCATGAAAAGAGATCATATATAGCATCACATATATCATTGCATCCATAATCATCACATCATAATCACAATACATCTATAAAACCATAAAATTAAAGACATTCATTCATACATCATCATATATAAACCATACATAAGCATGAATTATACATTAGGCATTCATATTGCATCATCACATTTAACCATATAAAATGCATAAACAACATAAAGCTTCCATCACATAATAAATGCATATAACTTAAGACAAAAGATCATATAGTCATCACCAAAATCATGTATCACACACACACACACACACACATATATATCTCAAAAAAGTGTCACAATGAAAACCCAAGATGTCTCCCAAAATGGACTCAGGCTAGATCAAAATATAAGTGTCAAAATACATATCATAAATGAGCTCTAGCCAAAGATACCCATGTCTCTTGATGGGGATGGTCATAGGGATGGTTTTTGCTCTTGTCAGTCCTCTTCATGTGACCCTAATGCTCTATGCCCTAAACCTAATGGTCATCTACCATATGGAGTCGGTCTAGATTGGCTAACTCCACCATTTCTCTATCACTTGTGGGAATGAGACAGGTTGTGGTTGTGTGTCTATGTATATGAGGGTGCTCTCTCAGGAAAGGGTACTTGTCACTCATACAAGTCCCTATAGTACCTTTCCTCCTGGCCTACTTGGAATAACTAATGCCCCAACTCACCCATAAGGGTAGCAATGAAATCCAAACACTGTTGATCTTCTCATTGTCTATCAATCACTGCTAAGTCCCTCTCCATCCTCAGGGTGCCAACCTCTACCTCCAAGGCATGTATCCTAACACTGTTGCATCTAGTTGAGCCTATAATCTACCAGTCTCTAGTCCACCAATCCCTCTCCATCCTTGATGGGAACATCCTCTAATGCATCATCATTCTCTTTCCCCATCAATATCTCCTACCAGACCTATTGCTCCTATTCTCCCATGTCCTCCTCCAACCTCTCCTCCTCTCTGATCTCATGCTCTACCTCTCCAATCACCACCTCCTATTATCCCACCTTGGGATGAGGTCCCTCCTCTGAAACTCTCTCCTCCTCCATCTCTACCCTTAATACCTCCTGCTTTGGCTCCTCTCTAATGGGTGAGATCTACCCAACTCTCAATCCTCAAACTCTCCTCTATCTAGATCTAGCTACTTTCCCTCCCCTACCATCACCATCATCTTCACCTCTGCCACCATCATCTCCTGGCCCCCATCTCCTTCCCATCCTTTCCTACTAAATTAGCCTCATGGGCCCCTTCCTCTATGCTCCACTAGTGCTAGCTAGTTAGGATCTATCAATGGATCAATCCTATGGGTAGCCCACCAAGAATCATAATCGAGTGTGGTGTCTGCATCCACTACCTTCACTCCTACACCCTGCTTGATTAGCTATAGTGCATTTATACCCTGCTCAGTTGTAACTATAGATATCATCTAGCCCCATTGACCAATCTTCTGTGATGACTGCACATACTCTGCTATCCCCACTAGAAAACCCTAGCACTCACTAAACTACCAGCATACTCACTTTAGAAGGTACATTTCAATAATATGTTGGGATTGGACTGTCTATACAATCAAGTACCTCAAGTTTTGGCACCATGACAAATGATCATCATCACACTCCCATGGTTGGAAATCTCAATAGGCTCTCCATACAAAGGTACCAAGTAAATAAATGGCATGGTTCCAATATCCCATATCTCCAACATGTGTCTACATCACTACTCCATTGTACAAGAAAACATAAGGCATGTTAGCTCCCAACTCCCTCCCTACTGGTGGATGAAACATGACAATGTGCTCCCAATCCCATATCATCAACAATGTCATTTCACTATGGATCAGCTATGCCCCATGATAAGCAACATCATAAAACTAAAAATATAGCATCACTAGTAGGCATGGTCCCCATGCATACAATGTCTCCTTGCTCAGCATACTCCCAACATCTTACCCTAGCCACAAGAAACTTGTGTCCTCTATAATCTGAAATGACTATCCTAACAATGATTGTGCACAATATAACATCAAATCAATGGTATCTTTTGGCGAGGAACTCCCATCAAATCTCATACCCCCTCGACCCCAAGATCTACAACATCCTCATGCTCATATGTCACCTCGATCACCTGGTATTCACACTTGGGATCGTAAAATACTTTTGCTCCATAGATAGGCAGTCTTAGAATCTACATGTCCTATAATACAACCATTACCTCCCTTGTCAAAAAATGGAAGGATCTCATCTCCGAGTACCATCTCTTAGCGAGTGCAATCAATAGTCCCTTTTCATCTCTAATAATGGGCATAAATGTCACATAGTACAATCCTAGAGAAAGGAGCTAACCCTTGTATGTATTAGTCAGTTGCTCTTGCAGTTGGAATGTAAATGGATGGCTCTCTCAGGAGTTATTAGATCAAATTTCACTATGGTCATAAGCAAAAAAATTGCATCAATTAAAAACCCTAGTCAAACCTATTGGACCTTGATTGCAAAACAAATTTTATCTTAAACTAGGGAAAAAGTTAATTCAGGCAATTGTGTCACACTACTAAAACACGTGTTTCACAAGGAAAATGTGTCACACATTTTAAATATGTGTTTCATTATCACACTTGTGTCACATGCCTAAGCATATGCATCACTTGAGTCATTTATGGTCATTCCCTATCACTTGTGTTACCTATTTGCACATAGATCATATAATTGTAGACTTGTGGCTCACATTCGTGATTGTGTCATTTTCAACCACGGGTGTGGTGCAAGAGGCTAATGCAACACACTTTCATGATTATGTGGCACCGAAATCACCAAACCCTAGTCTACAGTTACGTTGTACCATGTGGATGCAACAAACCGACCCGCATGTGGTGAACATGATTGCAAATGTAGTGAATGGGATTCACCACATCTATTTGCTCATGTTTGAATCCCTAAAAATACTCAAAAATTACAAAATTACAAAGTGGTTAAACCATGGTGTGCGACGTGTGGAACATGCAACATTTCTGTAGTAGGTAGCTCTTAGAGCCATCTATTCACAAAGGGTAAAAATGCACAAATGGCAAAAATTACCACCAAATTTCTATTTATACACCTCTTGGGGTTAGGTTTTTTACTATATGCACTTACTGGTGGGTTCAAAACCCTAATTTAGTCATCCTAAAGGCTCAAATTTTAAATCTTTTATCATAAATGTGTTGTCTACTGTCAAAATTGCTTATCGGAATAATTTTTCAAATTTTTTGAAACTTGGTAAAATTTTCTGAAGGAGCACAAGTCTACTTCATTTTCTTGCCAGCAAACTAGAGCATATTTTTGAACTAAATTTCTTTGACACAACACAATAAACTACATTGTATCAAAGAGGGGCAAAATGTACACACTAAAAATTGTCCTTCGCCTATGAACACCATTTTTCCTCATCAATCCCCTTTCTTCCCTAATAATTAAATAATCTTAATTATTTGATTATTATCTAAAGTCATATTTCTTCTATTAATTAAATAATTTTAATTATTTAATTGATTCATTTATTTCTTTTATTCTTCCTTTTGATTAATTAAATAAATTATATTTATTTAATTATGTCACTAATGTCCCCTTTCTTTCTATAATTAAATATTTTCTTATTAATTTAATTATTATCATTTTCTACTATAATTAAATAATTATTTTTAATTATTTAGTTATTCATTAACCTCTTCTTCTATAATTAAATAAATTTTATTTAATTAATTATTTACTAATTTGTCCTTTTCTTCCACTTTTTGAATTAAATTATTATTTAATTAAAAAGTCAACTTTCCCTCTTCTTCTATAATTAAATAACTATTTTAATTATTTAATTATTCACTTTCCCTCCTAAATTAAAATTATTTAATTTTCTCCAACAACCTTTTTTTCTATGCCAACCTCTTTATTTGTGTCATTTTATCTCTTCACATCTCATTTAATTTCCACCCTTGATTGAATTATTTTATAATTTAATCTCAACCATCCATCCTTAACCAATCCCAATCTTTGCCCTAATTTTTCCCTAACCTTATTTCATTTCTTTTCAAGCAATCTTGACCATTTATTTTCATGTCATATTGTCTTTTAATCCTAGCCCTTCATCCAAATTTGGTTTTCTATAAAAGATACCTATCATTTACATTTCAAGGCTAACAACTAATAAGAGCATTCAAGCATTCAAGGAGATAGTACAATCTTTAATATTTTTCTATCATTATCACTAGGCTTATTGTTGCATACTCAAAATTTGAGGGGAATCAAGCATATAAAGTAAGATGGAGAAGGACAATGGAGGTGAATCAACCATGGCATAGAGATATTGGTAATATTGCTTTATGTATGTTTCCATGTTCATTTATGCTTCATTGTTGGTTTTGGGACTCTAGAGTTTGATCTTTGTTGATTCAAGCCTTTCACCTTAGTTTTACCCTATTCTATAATACCAATTGTAAGTTTGATTTTTATAATATATTCCTCAGTTAGATTTTGGGGCTATAATTAAAATGAATGTAAATCATGTTTATAAATATTAGAGAATGTATTTATAATTATTGACTAATGGAATGTCAACAATGCTAGTTCAAATTTTCATGGTGCATAGATCCTAAGTTTGATACAAACTTTGTATGTTCCCATCAAACCTATTGTTGTGATAGACAAGTTCGAAAAAAAAAAAAAAGATTTTAAGAAAAAAAACTACAAAAAACTTCAAATCTCATCTACACAATATAAGCTATTTGATTCAAGAGAGAATGTATGGTTCCTAAATTTTTACATTTATAAACAAATTATGACCATGAAATCCATTTATACACCTACATGCTTGCTACCCATTAATCTAGCTATTTAAACTTTTTTTTATCATATAAGAGCATACCAAATATTAAAGAAAGCTAAAGAAACTTTTAGATTACGTTTTAGGAAAGGCTACAAAACTTTATCATTTAAGTTTTATTTAAATTTAGTGTTTATTGGCTTAGCTTAGCTTGGAAATTTGTATATCTTCACTAATGTAGATTCTATAGATAAATAATTGTTCTAATATAACTTCACTAGTATAGATTCTACATAAATAACTTTTCTAATCCCAATATAATTGTTCTAGTTTCAATATATAATTTCTCTTATTCCAATATAACTTTATGCTATGGTCACATGCTAAAAGAACATTTTATCATCTAATTCCAAAATATTAAACTCTTGGAGATAAGAAACTTGGATGTCTAAAATTCTCTCTATATGAAATTTTCTAAAGTCTACTAACCATAATAGATGTCACTCTAGAATGTTCAAAAGAGTTTACACAACTGTATTGATGGGGTATTACCTTACTAAAATGAAATTCCTTGTAAAATATCCAACTACATCATCTCAAATTATAGTCATCGCAATAGTATAATATTACTTCAATAATGTTCAATGGAGCCATTGAACTAATATTGCTTCATTGTGCAACATCCCTAAATATTGGACTAGAAAGTGAAACAATCCCTTAATATTAAAAGAAGAGATCTTATTACAGGGAGCAAACAATTAAGATATGATAAAGCTTGAAAATTGAAACTAAAAGGGAAAAAGGAAGAAGTTTCAAAATAATGTGGGTGGAGACGAGAGGGGCCTTGAAACATTAAACAAAGGAAATTTTTATGACTTTTTAAGGATAATGGATAACTACCTATATCTAGTAACAAAGTGGTAGAAAGTTATTTCCATTATGCCTTGTTCCTTGTCTAGGAATGACTAATCTCTCATCCAAATTCCATGATATACAAATTACAACTGTTTGAATTAACCTGAGAATAAACATTCATACATTGCTCAAGTATTCATAAATTTGGAATGGCTTAAAAATCTAAAATGTAAAAAATGATCCCTGAAAGTACCTTCCATCTCCAAGGGTTCAATTTGAGTGGGTCTAGATATAGAGTATGGTTGTAATTAGTCTTTCCCATATAAACATAAATTATCCAACCTTTAGGAATGGTGAGGCCTTTCATTTACATGTCTTGGGTAGATTTCCTTAGGACCCCATTCATAATTGTTGCAAGATTTAGAGTTTCAGCACCTGCAACCATTCAAATTTATTTGAAAAAGACATGAAACTCCCAATTCAATAATTGCTCAAATCTGGAGACATGAAGGTTTTATTTACCCATATTGTGTGAACTTCATAGACTTGAAGTCATCCCAATTGACACTTTTTCCTATATTTTTTCTCTTGTGGATGGCCAAGTGTTCTTGTTGGACAAGAAAAACTTGAAACTTAAAAATAGACATCTAGTAAGATTGGGAGTAGAGATAAATATACTATGTACTCACTCTAAGTTGTTGCAATTCCATAGGATAGTCATGCAAATAATTAGTAGCCATCATGGTAGTGGTGGAAATAGTTTTGTAGCCATCTACATTACACATTAAATGGTTAAATCTATAGTGTTGAAAAATGTGCTTTACATTTTCAAATTATGTTTGTCCCGTTACCTAATTTTCACCTATTGGCTCAACTAGGCAGGACCAAATTATGTTTCAGATGTTCATAAGGGCCAAATGGGACATTTGCATTGAGGGTTAGGTCATGCATCTGATGACATTTCACAAGGAGCTCAGTTGAAAAGCATGCCTCAATCAGTTTGGCACAAAACTTATCAGAGAAGAGAGTCGGCAAGACCCTCTTATTCTCTTGCTGACTAGCAGTGCCCTCTATTTGTTCAAATGCACCGATCGTCAGGACATTTGGGTCGCCATGAATCTTTATGTGTCTCTCCGCGTGGGATGTCTCACCAAGGGTAGCTCACAAGGTTGGCATCGGGGAGGTGTTTGTGTTCGCCGTGATGTCTCAGCAACCAAGCACAAGTCTCGGCAAAATGCAATGATCTCGACAAAATGTCTCCCTAACTTGCTAGCATCTCATCGAAAGAAATGTTTGAGCTTGGGGAGGTGGTTTATTTTTTCTAAGAGGTCTCACTGATAATGAAGGGTCTCCCCAACATAGATGACATCGATGTAGTGTCTAGCTATCAGAGTGATGTCCTTTCAATTGCTTGAGGTCTCGCCGATGGTATGGGGGCTTTGCTATAAGGTCTCACAGTTGGGGTGAGGTATCCTCGAAGTGTGGAGGTCTCGGTGGCAAGATGAGAGTTTGGCGAAAGGTCTCACCGACCAGGCAGTGTCTTCCTGACTGGATGGGATCTCGCCAAAATAGGATGGCTTCACCAAGATGTCTCCCCGACCAAGGATGGTCTCGCTGAAACAAAAGGGGGCTCAATGTAATGTTTGGCACTTGGTGTAGGGTCTTGTTGACCGCTGATAGTCTTGCCAAAATAGAAAGGGACATCAGTAAGACTCTTGCTGTTTGCCATAGGGTCTCATTGACAGGATGTCTCACCAAAGTGAAGCGGCATTGGCAAAGGAAAGAAGTTCGACAAAAGGTTTCACCGAAAGACAAGGGTCTTGCTGAACAAGTAGGAGCTTGGGGAGATGTTTCAGTGAAATGAAGAGAGCAGGTGAAAGGAAGTGCTATCAACAGGATGTCTTGCCGATGATTTTTAGTCATAGTGACATGTTTTGTGCCTTTGGTATAACGTAAAGAGCTCGACATGATGTCTCGGTGAATGGGGGAAGTCTCACCGACCCGATTGTCTCTCCAAAACAAGATGGCTTTTCCAAGATGTCTCGTTGACTTGATAGGGTCTTGCCGAAAGAAAGTGAGCTCGATGAAAGCATGAGGTCTGACCGAAGGATGAAGGATCTCGGTATAGTGTTTTTCCTCCGGTAGGAGGTCTCACTGACACATGGATGTCCTACCGATGAAGGAGCACAGTGATATAACTCACGAAGATTAGTATGACCTCCTGCTGACAAAGAGATGCCTTGCCGATAGCGATGAATTTGCTAATAGAAAATGGATATCGATATGACTCTAGTTGATCGCTATGAGGTCTTGGCAATGGTTGTGAGGTCTTGCCAATAGTTACTACAAGGTGTATTCACATTGGGGAGACACGATTAGTGTCTCACCGACATGCGATCCTGATGGCAGACCTCTAACCACTTGGGAATCTATGTGGAGTGAGTTCAACCAATCAGAGGGAGCCAAAGATGAACCATTGTCCATTTGACTAATTCACCACCCCAGCAAAGAAGATCAACAAAACAAAAATGATATGGATCTGCTCTATGAATAAAGCAATGAATTAGTTCGATACACAGGTGGTGGCATCTGTAAGAATCTAGGAGGATACCGAAGACTCATTCTGACAAAGGTCAAAATGCAGAAGGATCTGGAGTAAGAGGAAAGCTAGCAGAAAGGAGAAAGCCTCAAGTCCGTGACACCCGGGATCGTTGTTGGTAGAAGAGTCGATCTACATTTATGGTAACACTCAGGAGCATTCAAGGTAGCTCAGCAAGGAGATTCGAAGAGGGACATGAGGACCCGAAGTTAATGCTACAAAAGATCTTAAGGCTTCCCCTGAGAGAAACTCTTCACCAACATAGACAGCAAGAATACACTTGAATACAACATTAACTTCATTCGAAAAGATCTAAGAGTAGATCTTTCTGTAGATTGATATTTTTGTAAGCCCTATGGGGTCGACATCTTTTTGTATATAAGGCATTTTTGCCTCTTTGTAAGGGGGTTCAGATTATGCATTCTAAAGAGTCAGTGATTTTTCTCAAATCCTTTCTCAGCTGATGTATGCTTTGTAACTCATCTAGAATTTTGAATATAAAATACAAAGATTACCTTTGAAACCAGTGTGTGTTCATGCTACTTTCATTTTCTTCTAGATTATGTGATTTTTTGAACTATGTTTTCTCAATCTGCATTCAAACTTTAAAGTTGTGAAATTCATCTTTCCTTCCTAAAGTGTATATTTAGATTAAGCGTTTCAAGAATGATGCATAAGTTCACAAAGTTCATGTTGAGTAAATAAAGTAACTATCATTAGTTTTCTAGTGTATGTTCATATATTTTATTTCATGATTCTTCTCACTTCGGTGTATCACCATAGCGTTAGTTTTATTTTATGCACTCCTTCTCCCTTTTCCTTTACAGAATCAGTAGTTTAGGTGACACCAAAGGAAGTCAGCCTTCTCTGGAGGTTGACCTCTGTTTATAAGTGACCCATAGCTTGGGAGGTCTTCCCATGTTACACTGAGGTGTTCAACATCAAGTTCAACAAGGGTACAACTTCAGGTGATAACAATTTTTGGCATGCCTGGTGGGACTGTGAACTACTTCTCAATTCATGTTTATGCATTTTATCACTACTGTTTGGTGTGTGCAGTAGTAGTTTCAGCCTTTTGGAGGCATTTTCTTTACATACCTGGTGACTTTGGGAGAATAACAACTGGTTTCAAGCAGATTAAATGCTGGTATGTTCTTATTTCCAAAAATCAGATCTAGTTTTCTTGTTTTACAAGAAATTTTAATGTATTTCCAGCTTCTATGAATGCTCCAAAATGTCTACATTTTATGAAGACATGTTCTATCATCTAGCTTGTCATGAAACTAATTAATCATTCCTCATTTCATGAAAATTCTACTCATATACCCAGTTATCAACCATATCAAAATGAGTATGCAGCTATTTTTAGTCCAAGTATCTTTGCTATAGGAGAATATCATTATTCCCCACAAGTTTTCCACCCTCCCACCCCTGTTCAATTCCACTCGCAACATATCAATTCCACTTTGAGCCAGCCTTGTAGCCTCTTGAGTTAGTCCCAAAATTTTAACAATGCGCATACTGAGTTGGGTAGCATCAAGGAGATGTTGCAGTTTCAAGGTTATTAGACATTGAAAGGGAAAATGAGTATAATACGCAATAGGAGGAGCTTGCTTATCAAGCTTATATTCATCAGCAGGAGGTTGAGAAACAAAGAGGATCCTATTTAGTACAAGAATTTGAACAAAGTTAGTCTAACTCTCCTAAAGAAAAACTTTCTCAAATGCCCTAGTTAGTTGCTACCTTTCCAAATCCTTTCTTTGAGGAGGGGCTTCACTTTCTAGAGTTCAATGTTTCAAGCTTGAACAGAATGAGACTTTTGTCGAAAAGAAAACGGAGGAAGAGCAGCCCGTTGATCTAGACAACTTACTCCTTTTAGAGAAGATTAAAGAGGAAAATCCTTTGCATTTAGCTATAAAGTGTTATCAATTTCAGCAGCAAAGGATTGAATAGTAAGAGGACATCAGACAGTGTGGGGAGTTGTTGGCCAATGGTTATCAACAAGATATTGGAGCATTGGAATTGGAAGAATAGAAGGAAGACAATGGAGAGTTGTTGATTAATGATAATTAGCAAGACAATAGGGCGTTAATTCAGGAAGAAAAGCTTGAGATTGAATCTGATTCTATCCTTCAAGGTGAGATTTTTGATGTTTTTGAGCGTGTTCTAGATGAGGAAGCCAATGTTGAACTTTTTGAAGAGTTGTCCACATGTATTATTGAACAGTTTTGTTCAACATTGGATGGCAAAGAATCAGAAAAAGTTGGGGGTTATGATGATCTTGAGCAGCAACTTGTAGAGGTGTTGAAACTACAAGAGGAGCCTCATGAACCTATTTTACAAGATTATATCTGGTTAGAGGAGATTCCATTCTATTGTGTAGAAGAACTTGAGATTTCATCACCGCTAGAATTGTTGCCTTCCTTTACTGAGGAAAAAAAGCCTGAATCAAAATGTAATTCTTCTAGTAATGATAAGAAATATGAGCAGCTTCCTTTCTGGAGTATAAAGGAACCACAGGTTGATGAATTGATTGAAAGTGTATTGGAGGAAGTCATTTCAATGTTTCCCATTGAAGGAATCAGTGTTTATTTAGGTATGCAGTAGCATACTAAGGAGGTTTCCATTTTTTCATCAAGTCAGCCATAGGGGTTATACCATTCCAGCCAGCAAGGCAATAAAATGGCAACCCATGAGCAAGAAACCAGCAAGGAGAGCTCAATTTTTGTCTTTACAAGGGGTTGTCTAATCAAAGATTTAGCCCAGATGGAGCTTGATAAAGCGCCAATGGTTAATTAAGCACTCACACATGGAGCCACAGCTGAAAGTGGCATAAGGGATGTACTTGTAGTTCAAAAAGAGTGTGTTCAATTTACTTATCCTCCTTTGAATACAAATGCATATGATCAGTTTAAGGAGGTAAGTGAACTTGTTACCCTCTTTCATGAGGCAGTGCATTTCTTTTTTAAACATTTTTCAGTGTACCATCTCTATTCAACTGTCCTTAAGCATGACAGTCATTATACTTTGAAAAGAAAGGGTAGCTATTTTAGTCATCCTGTGAATGCTTTTGTTTGACAATTTTCTTACTGGTTAGTGTAGGGTAGGTTTAGCTGCAAGTTTTCAATTCCCTAAGTGTTTTCCTAGCATAGTTAAATAGTTTCATTTAAGTTTTCCTGTTTTCAATAAATTTCCAGGGACCTATCTCGTTCTATAAGTTTCAGGTGAGTTACAGCCATGTACAAGGTGCCCTAGGTCTGTTTCTAAGTTTTTCTAATGACTCCATGCCTAATGGATAGGCCTAGGCTACTGATTTTCATGTTTAGCAGGAAAACATCCAACAAAGGTTGCTAGAAATGTTACCTGATTTTCACCTATGGGCTTAACTAGGCAGAACCAAATTGTGTTTCAAATGTTCATAAGAGCCAAATGGGACATTTGCATTAAGGGTTAGGTCATGCATCTGATGATATTTCACAAGGAGCTCAGTTGAAAAGCATGCCTCAATTAGTTTGGCTCAAAACTTATCAGAGAAGAGAGTCGGCAAGACCCTCTTGTTGTCTTGTCGACTAGCAGTGCCCTTTATTTGTTCAAATGCACTAGTCGTCAGGACATTTGAGTCGCCATGACTCTTTATGTGTCTCTCCACGTGGGATGTCTCGCTGAGGGTAGCTCACAAGGTTGGTGTCGGGGAGGTGTTTGTGTCTGCCATGATGTCTCGGTGACCAAGCACAAGTCTCGGCAAAATGAAATGATCTCAGCAAAAGGTCTCCCTGACTTGCCAGCATCTCACCAAAAGAAATGTTTGAGCTTGTAGAGGTGGTTTGTTTTTGCTTAGAGGTCTCACCAATAACAAAGGGTCTCCCTGACATAGATGGCATCGATGTAGCGTCTGGTCATCGGAGTGATGTCCTTTCGATTGCTTGAGGTCTCACCAATGGTATGGGGGCTTCACTGTAAGGTCTCACTGTTAGGGTGAGGTCTCGTTGAAGTGTGGAGGTCTTAGAGACAAGATGAGAGTTCGGCGAAAGGTCTTGCTGACCAGGCAGTGCCTTCCCGATTGGATGGGCTCTCGCCAAAACAAGATTGCTTCGCCAAGATGTCTCCCCAGCCGAGGATGGTCTCGCCAAAACAAAAGGGGGCTTGGGGTAATTTTTGGTGCTTGGTGTAAGGTCTTTTCGACCCCTGATAGTCTTGTCGAAATAGAAAGGGACATCGGTAAGACTCTTGCCATTCGCCATAGGGTCTCATTGATAGGATGTCATGCTGAAGTGAAGTGGCATCGACGAAGGAAAGAAGTTTGACAAAAGGTTTCACCAAAAGCCAAGGGTCTTGCCAAACAAGTAGGAGCTCAGGGAGATGTTTTAGCGAAATGAAGAGAGCCTGGTGAAAGGAGGTGATATCAACAGGATGTCTTGCTGATGGTTTTTAGTCACGCCGACATGTTTTGTGCCTTCAGTATAATGTAAAGAGCTCGACATGATGTCTCGGTGAATGGGGGAAGTCTCACCAACCTGATTGTCTCACCAAAACAAGATGGCTTCGCCAAGATGTCTCACCGACCCGATGGGGTCTTGCTAAAAGAAAGTGAGCTCAGTGAAAGCATGAGGTCCTACCAAAGGATGAAGGATCTCAGTATAGTGTTTTGCCTCCGATAGGAGGTCTCACTGACACATGGATGTCCTGCCAATGAAGGAGCACAGTGGTATAACTCACGAAGATCGGTATGACCTCGTATCAACAAAGAGATTCCTTGCCAATAGTGATGAATTTTCCAATAGAAAATGGATATCGATATGACTATAGTTGATTGCTATGAGGTCTTGTCGATGGTTGTGAGGTCTTTCCGATAGTTACTAAAAGGTGTATTCACATCGGGGAGACACGATTAGTGTCTCACCGACATGCGATCTTGATGGACGACCTCTAACTGCTTGGGAATCTATGTGGAGTGAGTTCAACCAATCAGAGGGAGCCAAAGATGAACCATTGTCCATTTGACTGATTGACCACCCCGACAAAGAAGATCAATGGAATAGAAATGATATGGATCTGCTCTATGAATAGAGCAATGAATTAGTTTGATATATAGGTGGTGGCATCTGTAAGAATCTAGGAGGAGACCGAAGACTCATTCTGACAAAGGTCAAAATGAAAAAGGATCTGGAGCAAGAGGAAAGTTGGTAGAAAGGAGAAAGCCTCAAGTCTGTGCCACCTGGGATCACTGCTGGCAAAAGAGTCGATCTACATTTATGGTAACACTCAAAAGCATTCAAGGCAGCTTGGAAAGGAGATTCGAAGAGGGACACAAGGACCCGAAGTTAATGCTAAAAAAGATCTTAAGGCTTCCCCTGAGAGCAACTCTTCACTGACATAGACAGTAGGAATACACTTGAATACATCATTAACTTCATTCGAAAAGATCTAAGGGCAAATCTTTCTGTGGACTGATATTTTTGTAAGCCCTAGGGGGTCGGCATCTTTTTGTATATAAGGAATTTTTGGCTCTTTGTAAGGGGGTTTAGATTATGCATTCTAAAGAGTTAGTGATTTTTCTCAAATCCTTTCTCAGATGATGTATGCTTTGTAACTCATCTAGAATTTTGAATATAAAATACAGAGATTACCTTCGAAACTAGCGTTAGTGTTCATGCTACTTTCATTTTCTTCTATATTATGTGATTTTTTGAACTGTGTTTTCTCAATCTGCATTCAAACTTTAAAGTTGTGAAATTCATCTTTCCTTCTTAAAGTGTATATGCAGATTAAGCCTTTCAAGAATGATGCATAATTTCACGAAGTTCATGTTGAGTAAATAAAGTAACTATCATTAGTTTTCTAGTGTATGTTCATCTATTTTATTTCATGATTCTTCTCACTTCGGTGTATCACCATAGCGTTAGTTTTATTTTATGCACTCCTTCTCCCTTTTCCTTTACAAAATCAACAGTTTAGGTGACACCAAAGGAAGCCGGCCTTCTCCGGAGGTTGACCTCTCTTTATAAGTGACCCACAGCTTGGGAGGTCTTCCCATGTTACACTGAGGTGTTGAACATCAGGTTCAACAAGGGTGCAACTTCAGGTGATAACATGTCCCTTAATTAATAGGATTTAATTAAGCTTCTAATTGCCTAAATTATGAATTCCTAAGCCTTATTATTCTCGTTTACCAAAAGGGAAATCAACATTAATCAAATGCTAACATTATTTTAAACACCTTGGAAATTGTGTTTCCTAGATTTAGGTCCCAGGACCCATTCATCCAAGGGAAAATGGGTCCTCCTTAAGTGCCAAGACCCATTATTTAATATGTTTTTGGTGACATTTTAATTATTCAAATTCAAGTTTCAAATGTTGGCTTATGGAATCTAACTTTTGGTAAATTAGATAAACACCTATAGATACATAGTTATTTTATTAATTCAACATTAAGAATAAAGAGACAACTTTCACAAGAGAAAATATTATCGTCAAGCATTGAAGAGCAAATTTATCAAGCATCTACAATAGCAATCAAGATCATATTATCATGTCAAAGTTTATGCATTTTTTTTGAGTCATTGTGATGTAGGTTTCAAACATTCAAGTATCAAATCAAGTGTCAAATCAAGCATCCAATCAAGCCATTTCATGCAAGATCCAATTTTAGAGTGATGTCTTAGGCTTCAATCCTCTAAGGGCAGCCATTAAGGGTTTGGTGAGTTGTGACATAGCCTTTGTTCATTCATCAATCCTTGTTATTTGTCATTATCTTTTATTATCAAGGTTTAATTACCAAACTGAGGTTTGACCAAGGAAAACCCCTATTCACCCCAAAGAAAACATTTTTCCCTCTCTTTGTGTGTGTATATTTGTAGGTGAAGGACTAAAATTGAATCAAAAGTGCAATTTTGGAAAGTTTTCAAAGTTGTCAAGACACAAAAACTCACCTACATGATTTATTTATGACTTTCCGACAGTGGAATCTAGAGGAATCAAGAGTGCAAATCCAAGGCCAGAGGACTTGTGAAATCAAATTTTGGACTCTTGTATAGAGACCCATTCACCCTAGGGAAAATCTATCCTTGAAAGACACTCAACAACCACTTTTGGTGGCATATACACATTAGTCTATCCTTCTTAGATTTTCTAGAAAATTATTGTTTCTATTTTTGCTCTCTTTTAACTCTGCATTTCAAGTTTTACATCACATAATTGAGTTCATTAGGCATTTTATTTTCATCTCACAAAAGTGCATTTTAGTCATTTTCTATCATAGGGAAAATCAAAGATCACGCTCCTCATAGAGTTGACTCACCTCAAGGTTAAAATTCAATTCTACCCTTGGGAGAGATCTCTCTTGTTTCCTAATGAAACTAAAAGAAAAGTATGGGTGTCTTAGATCTATATTCCGTTTTGATCATCAACATTCATTCTTCACCTATTTTTCTTTGTTTCATTTTGGAGAACTTGACAATCTTATGCTATAACATTTTTGATTTAGAGATCCTTCAAACTCTATATCTAGGATTTTGCATTAGTTTGCATTGCATCTCATTAGGGTTTTAAAAATTGCATTAGTTGCATTTCATTTAGGATTTTAAAAGTTATATTTTCCATTGCTTAAAACTTTAAAAATTCAAAAAGTGGCATACATTTTGCATCCATTTCACATTATACTATGCATATTAGTGTTTTTCAATAATTTGCCTCAGAAAATTCAAACAAAATTGCATCTAGAAAGTTGTCGTTTTGCTTGTTGTTTGTCATCAAATTGCACTTGCATTTCATCATAAAAAATTTGAAATTTGTAATTGAAAGTGTCTATTTAAAACAAGAATCAGAGACCTTAAATATCAACTCAAAAACTCATAACTTAATTTTTTCAACCCCTGTGCAAGGACCCATTCACCCTAGGGTGAATTTGTCCTTATACAGGTCATTTTCTGAATTTTTGGGCATTAATTTTTCTTTGTTTGCTTTGCATCTTGTTGTTTTCGAATCTCAATTTTAGTTTCTAGCATTATAGTTTTTTGAAATTGTTTGTGCATTCAAGTTAGTTGATAAAAAAAAGTGCATTAATCAAAAATAAAATTTGCATTCAAAAGACATCATTTTCAGGTTCTTACATTTTACAATCAATCAATTATCATTTCAGATTTAAAACTTTTCATTAAACTTCATTATGGATATGGGTTTTGGTAACATATGGGTGACCTTAAGATCCTTGGTTGATGTTTCAAGTTGTATATTTGGATATGATCCTAATGCAATTGACAACATTCATTAATCTTCACCTCCTAATGAATGTCCCTGTGAGGTCGATATCTTAGGCCAAGATGAAGATAGCATGCAACAATGCATACAATACTCCCTATGAAACCTTGAAAAAAATGCATCCTTTTATCTATCCATTCAACAACCAACACCTCCTATAATCTCATCACTCTATATGTTCAACCTTTTACATCCTCAAATTGAAACATAGAACAAGCCTCAACCATTAATCATGAAAGAATAGGTCTGTTAACAAGGACAATGGTGATACTCTTATATCCTATGCTCATTGAGTTAATTATACACCCATTAACTTAGAAGATATTTATGATCAAGGCTTCAAAATATTAAGAAAATAAGGATGTGACAAAACTAATGAACATGGAATCCATCAATGGTTAGAACAAAAAAAATCAAAAGATACCAAGGGACTAAGATATCAAGGATCTCCTCCTCCCACTACCTCTCCTGATGGGAAAGGTATTCTCTTTCACAAGATTGTTTCACAACACAATTTAAGGCCTCATGATCATGATCAAGTAACCTTAGATCCTCCACCTCCATCTCAACAAGTTTCCCAATCAAGTAAGAAACTCAAGCCCTACAAACTTAAGAAGATGAAAGTTCCTTATCCAATGTCTGCAAATGAAAAAGCCTTACACATGATCCTTAACCAAGGATGCATAACATTACCACCTATCAAAGAAGATAAAAATAGAAAAATCACAAATATGTTTCATTTTCAATATCATAGAAATTTTGGCCATACTACTGATGAGTGTCATGCTTTGAAGAGGATCCTTGATGAATTCGATATCATTGAAATAGTTCCTTAGCATCCATGCACTTTTCTCCTTGCCATGTGATAGTTGTAGAATCATAGCATACTCACTATTACATGTACTACATTTAAGGTAAACCATCTCTATATTGCAAGGAGCACAATCTCATCACCTATCTCAGCTCATCCTTGTCCTAATTTTGGGGGGAAAGGGGTTAGATAGCCTTGTCCTAGTATGGAACTTGTTGTTTCCCCTTTGGCTAGTCATCTTCCTTCCATATTTGATGCATATGATTTGGATGTAGAATAATTTCTATAGGTTTGCTCACATATGTCATACTAGCTTTATGTCTTCTTTTTCATGTTCTTTGTGTGATTGCATGTGGTAATGTGATCCCTCGTATTGTGTTGCTTGGTGTGTATTTATGTTTGTGAGCCTACTTTGGATGACCCTTGTCACTCCATTGGTGCAAGGATACAAAGGAAGTGAATATATTGTGGCATTCTTCTATTTGTATCTTCATTCTTCTATTTGTCATAAACATTGTCTTTTCACTTGCCTTGTGTTTCCCTTTTAGGGATGACACAAGGTTTCGAGACATTTAGGTCTCTTCCATGTTGACCCAAAAGGATTCTCCTTTGTCTTTTCTCTCTATTTGTCATTCTTCCTTTGTGCTTGTTGTTCCATGAGTTATTTGGGGAATGATGACAATTCCAAGCTCAATTATATCATTGTATCAAAGACATACACTAACCCCAAATCTATGAATCCCTTATGTGTTATCGTAGGATTGCATATGGGGGGAAATCTCCTTTTCATGAGGTATCCTTCCATGGAAACATATGTTTTACATAGGGCTTTCTGAATAAAGCTCTCATGTATTAACACTTATCATTCTTCTACTTTAAAGTAATTGCCCACAGCATGGTGTTTAGCAATTTCTTTAAAGTGGGGGGCATTCAACATCCCGCTTTTTGCTTGATTTGACCTTGTTCTTACTTTTTTCTTGATTGACCTTGTTTAAAGTGTGGTCTTATTACTTCATGTGATGCATCTTCTTGGTGGTGAAATTGGGTTTGATGTCCTTCAAGAGCATGACCTTTCTTGGCATATGGCATTCCTCTTAGTGGTAATGATATGGCTTGCATTCCCTAAGGTGCAAATATTTGATCTCTCAACTAGTCCTCTCTTGATGGTGATACCAAGTGTGATGTTCCCTAAGTTAAGACCTTTCATGAACTAAGAAAAACCCCTTTGACTATCTTAAACAAAAACTTTTGGCCACTAAGCATAACACAACTTGCTTGGTCGTGCATTTGTTTCATGAGTGTCTAGCATAACACAAATTTCTAGCCTTGTGATTGTCATATGTGGCACCTTATCAAAGTTATTAGGGAGTATAACTTTTGGTATGGTTGACATATGGGATCCTATATACCTATCATGACTTTCCCATTGCCACTTGTTTTGTGGGTACACACCTAGTGTCTATTAGATTTCACTAGACCTTATGTGTTTCTCACTTGTTTAGGCTCATTGAGTGTATATTGGACACACTAGTGAGTTTTTTTTCATGGCCACCTTGCATAACACAACTTTCTTTCCTTTGGTGCCATGAGAACGTGTTTGGTGGACTTGGCATAATGCAACTTTCTAATTTATTTTTTTCTTACATTAATTTTGATATTATATGATGTTGTATCTTATGTTGTTGTTGCATTGGTATGTCTGTTTGTGCCTTTGTTGGTTTTTCATGGGGTCTTTAACACTAGGGGCTTGATCATCCTCCTTGATTCTTGTCATCTCATATTTCTAACAAGTTGTAAAATTAGACCTCTCTTGAATTATTTGTCTACTTTATTGTGAGCTTGAGTGTGTTCTTATACTCTCACTAATGTGGGGACTAAATTTAGTGTAGAAAAATGAAATCCTTTACATTTTCACACTATGTTTGGGTTCCTTAATTATTTGTACTTAATTAAGCTTCTAATTGCCTAAATTATGCATTCCCAAGCTTTTTATTCATGTTTTTTGAAAGGGAACCTAGCATTAAACAAATGCTAACACTATTTTAAACACCTTGGAAATTATGTGTCCTAGATTTAGGTCTAAGGACTCATTCACCCAAGGGTGAATGGGTCCTATTGATGATGTTTTTTTGCACAACAACAACTCAGACAAAATATAATATCCTATCTCTCTTGAAAGGTAAATCTCTATCAGCAAGCCTCAAGAGATAACCCCAAGGTCTCTAACGTCATATCTTGACAATGCATAAACAACTCAGTGATAATGTGAAAATTTTGGTAATCACAAAGGGACCTTACTAAAAGAAAATATTGAATCTTTAATTTATTAGATCTGGCATTGTAATGATACTTCAATCCTAAATCTAACTAAAATGATAAAAGAAATAACAAAAGATAAGGGTTTAAGAGAGATCCCTAAGATTAAAACTACTCCTAAGATTAACAATGCAAATGATGAAATACTTGAAATGGACCAATCCCTCATAAAATAATTCTTGCCTGGCCCAAATGAACCTACAATCATACAGAAATAGTGAAATATTCTAAGGTATTAAATATTTTTAGATCATGAACATTCATCCAAGAAAAACCTATTGCAATTGGAATGAATAAACCTTCACAATTGAACTAAGCACAATAAATGTAAGGTCCAGGCTAACTTTGCAAAGCAACCAACAATCAGCTAGCTGCAAAAAGTATGGACCAAGGATTTTTGCAAACAATTCAACCATCAAACCATAAAAACCATTGAATCATATCTAATTCTAAATCTAAGATATATCTAATATTTCTCAAGAAATCTCAATAAATAGAACAGCTTGAACCATGCAAGATAAATCAACACAAGAGAATTCACCAAAAGCACAATGTCTTCAATTGTATTGAATCACCAATTAACAACAACAATTCCAGTGTTTAGTGTTACAACACTTGCTCAAAATGAACTAACTTATAACTCTCGCTCTACTTCTTAATTCACTCCAATATCAAAAACTATCTATCTGGCTCCTACAAATGAGGTAGAATGCCATATTAATAGAACCCCCCAAGGCATGTCAACCTAATTAGAATTTACAATAACAATTGGCCACAAACAAGTCAGCCAAGAAGAATTCAAAATAAGATAAGGCATGCATTAAATGCATGTACACTATCCATGTTTGCTTGGGATCTCCAATATAATTTGAACCAATGCATGCAAAATAATAGGGAAGCACAAATTTTGATGTAGCCTTGCATTAACTGCCTTCCCCTTTGTCTTTATTTTGCTCCATCCTATCATGCACCATCAAAAGTACTTTGTCCAAGTCGGCCATAGGTGGCAAAGGTAAAACCTTAATTCTCTTCTTGATGGATTTAATATTTTCCCTTGACTACTCCACTGACTTATCCCACTCATCCTTACTAGATTGATATTTCTCAATAACTGCAATATAAGTGGCTGCATCATCCAACTGATGTTTAGTAATTGGATCTTCATGGATTGGAGAATATACATCTCGCCACCATTTTCTCAACTGTTCTAAGTTCAAATGCTTTGGTGCAAACTTCTTTCTCCTTGTCATCACCTCAAAGAAATAAATGCATCTATCATAGATATCAGTTAGGGTATCCTCAATTTGCCTCCTCTATTTATATATCTTCTTTCGAACCTTTTTCCCTATTTTCAATGCTTCAAACCATTCCCAAGGTTCTGTAGCTCTAGAGGAAGGGAGAATTCCATCACTCACCAACTTATCCTCAGTGTATTCCATTTTGGTCTTGGTTTTTTGTAGCAGGAGATCTGCATCCTCTTTATCTTGAGCCAATACATCTTTCAACCAATTTATTGACCTCATTGAATCTCCTCCTATTGAAAGGATTTCCTTGATAACATTATCTCCCTTAGTTTGCACCCCCTATAACTACTTCAATGTGGCAAGGGTATTGGCCTTCATTCTCTCCAACTCAATTATGTTCTCTTGTGGCAGGAAACTCATAGCAGAAGATGAGGAGCTAATAGATTGAAAGGGCTTCATCAAGTCCTGCAAGTACTTCTTTAATTTCACATTCCCCTTCTTCAACTCTTGCTTAGTCTGCACTTCCTTCCTCAACCTACCTAGGATTACCACACTAGAGCCTTTATATTCTTCAACATCTTGTTCCATGGAAGTAGGCCCTAGGTTGATGGTTTGCACATTATAATCACTCCCAGTTACATCATCTCTATTCTTATCAGGGGCCGAAGTAGCAATGTGGATCACCCTATTATTTGTTTCATCTC
The DNA here is from genome assembly GCA_007258455.2 of Sequoia sempervirens. Classification (NCBI taxonomy): domain Eukaryota; kingdom Viridiplantae; phylum Streptophyta; class Pinopsida; order Cupressales; family Cupressaceae; genus Sequoia; species Sequoia sempervirens. The sequence continues at coordinate 328,635,649 of VDFB02270651.1, forward strand.
TCTCAATCTTTGAAATAACCTTGGCCTTCTTCTTTCCTTTACCCTTTCCTATGTTCACCAATAGCTCATCCCAATTAGGAGGGGTGTTATCCACAATAAATTTTTTTCTCTTTAACTCCTTATCTAACCAACTTGGAATAGTGGATTCTGTCTGTGCCTTACTCTTCCCAACTTCATCTAACTGATCCCTAGGTGCATCCTCATTCAAATTCTGCTTCTCAAGAATCTCTTCAGCCTTATCTTCTTTTTCTTTAGTATACTCTTCTCTATGCACAGGTGATGGAGTCTTAATTGGAATTTCATCTCTTTGAGAAGGTTGATTCTCTTCACTCCTAACAAGTGAGTCCTCATAGGTAACCAAGGGGGACTACAACACCCTCTCCATTTCTACCTTAGCACTAAAGAGCTCTCCCTCTTGAAATTCTTCTCCTTCTGTATCCGGGGCCTGATGAACTTGTTCATCCTTGGATTCACCTGGTTCCTTGTGAGCTTTATGGGAAGAAGAGATATCATCATGTTGTTCTATTGTAGGAGGAATTGGAGGATTATCCTTCTTTGATACACTGTCCTTAGGAAAAGGAGTTCTTGATTTCCTCGTATAGACTTGTGTCCCTTCTCTTGAGCTCTCCACATTTACCATAGGTGGGTTAGCTTCTTCTCTAGCCTTGGAGCTCACATTTTCCTTTTGTGACAACCCTAAAATTCTCCTTCTCTTGGGTACATAAGCACCAACCTCAGGATCTTGCTTTTTAGCTTCATCTTTTCCTGGCTTCTTAGCCTTTGAAGTGTGCCCTCTTTTCTTGGCAATAGGTTTTATTTGTTTTTCTATTTCCTGAGCTTCCTCCACTTGAACATCTTTAATCTTAATTTTAAAAGGAGAGCTCACCTTTCCCTTACCCTTGGGATCCTGCTCAGCTGACTCCTTAGAAGTAGAATGAGACTCTAAGTCCCCCATCAGATCATAGGTACATTACACACCTTCATTCTCCAATTCCCATATCCTATGCTTCAGCCACAACTTTGTATATTTAATTACTGGATTCATTAATTTCCCTAACTCTATTTTTTCTTCTTCCAACCAATCTATTTCACCAATTGGTCTATCCTTTACTACCTCATAAGCATGGACCTGAATCAAATCTCCATCATCTTCAACCTGATCAGGGACTGCCTTCACATTATATAATCAGACTGAATCTACTGGCAACTGGGAAAACTTCTTCTTTTTAACCTCATACTCATCATTGTAGTTAGCCCAATAGTCTTCCAAATCATCCTTGTGGCTATATTCTCTACTAGCTTCTTTTGTGCTTTACCAGTTTTTTCCAACCTGGGCCTCTTGGAATGGAAGGATAACCCAAAAGTGCTCATCTCCTCCTCTGAAGCCTAAGCTGAGTTAAAGGAAGGGCACGCCTCATTGGTTCCTATCCTCGAAGGGAAGTCACCACCAAATCCAGTCTTATGCTTATCTTTCTTCACAATGTCATCAAAGTCACATATTTACCTTGTGACCTCCAGGAGTATGATATGATCAGTGGGATATCTTGGAAGTTGATATGGATCCCTTTGACAACCATCAATCCTTATGTACGAGAAGGTGGGAAATTGTATGAACCAAGCCCCATATCTCTTAATTATCTCCTTGGCCTGATCAAAAATCCTCACATGCTCTACACCTTGAAGTAACCTGGTGATGTACATGGTGAATGCATCATTCACCCTTTTGTAGCTCGAGTTACCCAAATGCAGCTATGGATAAACCTCATAGATAACATCCTGCCCGAAGATGCCCCTGGTACTTAGCCCCTTATAAGGATGGAATCTTGCAAGCGCATAGACCACGTAGGAAGTCATTGTGAAGGTCTTGGTTTGGAGGACATTACATAGTTGTTCATGAATCGTAGCACTTATAACACCTACCCAATGATAATCAATATTTTGTTCCATCCTTGCAATGACTTGGAATATCCAGCCCTCAAACATGTCGACACTCTTTAACCCTACCACTCTACTAAGAAGGGTGATAGCATCATAATATTCCTTCTTGAACTTTGCTCTGAATAGCTATTTGGGTAGCTTGGAATAGTGAGACTTCGGCTTCTCCAACCAAGAATTGATAACCTATTGGGCTTTGATGGTATCTTCCTCATCAAATTTCCTTTCCATGTCTATATTAAAAGCCACCACATGAGACCTATCAGGCATGTCAAAGGTCTGGGCAATAGACACTGGATTCAAATTTGCTACAATCCTTCCTTGGGGACCAACTATCCACTGGGTACCTCTGTCATAGTGTTTGGCACACTCAAGAACCAACTCATAACACTGCACTATAGAAGGGAACCCAACTACATGTGCCAATCCTGATTCTAAAGTCCTTCTAGCCAGCAAAGGGAGGTCTTGCATTGTCATTCTAGCCTTAAACTCTTCATAGTCCCATAGTCCAACATTTGTGTCAGTCACTTCCAACTAGATGGAAGTAATCTTGCTCTCCAAGATCTTACTCTTGATGTCCATCTTGATCCTTTCTGCTTTAGACACAGAAGACCCTTTTGTACTTGGATCCATCACTTTACCCCTAGCTCCACTTGTCACTGTCTTGCTTGACTCAACCTGCACTCACAGTGAAACCATAATAAAAATTACATGAAACCAAGGTTAATCAATCAAAAACAATATATTTATCCTTAATATGAGTCCCCATAATAAGCAAGATTCTCTAAATCTCACAAAAATAATCATTTCAAAGTTCGGGTTTTCAAACCATCCGCAGAATCTAGGCCAGAGAGGAATTTTGGAAAATTCCAAGCCATATGGATTTCAGTGAAATAAACATGAAAAGCATCTATTAGTCATTTATTAAATCACCATAAGCCAAGAAATATCATGGTACATCCTCAAATAATTCAAATTGATCATACAATGCATAACTATTAGTTAACACACCATGCTATCTCTCCATCCTTCATTTTCAACAAGGTTCTAGAGAAATCCGCCCAAGATGAAATTCTGCAAAAAAAAAAATGCCATATGAATTCTGGGAGAACAAAGGGATGAAGGATAAATCAAGAAAATCTAGAATTGATGAAAATCTGCGAAGAAAGCAAGATTCTAGATTTTCAACACATTTTGGGAAAATGGAGAGGACAAGGAAAATCAGGAAAATCCGCTAGCAAAGGAAAACCCTGAAGCTGAAGGAAAACCTGAATATCAATGTTCTCTCACGATCTCGCTCAAATTGATTGAATGATCACAAATTTGAGGAATTTGGGCCTGCAACAAGTTTGATTTGAACCTCCTACTAATTTTCTTTGAACCTAAAGCTCCTCTTAAAGTGAATCAAAAGGAGATGGTGATGCCCTAGGCATGAAACCCTAAAGATTCGCCATTGATGCATAGACAAGCTCAGGATTTTAAGTTACTCAACTGCTAAGTTTAAAAGGATCATTATGGCCTACAAGAAAGCAAGATGAAAATGAGAAACAAGCTCAAAACTCACTTGGGGAATCATCAATCTAACAACATCAAGCAACCTTAGCTTCAAAATTCCCAAACACAGAAATTTGAACTCCAAGCATATTTAGAACACCAAAGGAGCATTCACATTCATCAATCAAAAGAAAGGCAACATGTACATGCCATTTGATGATGTGGGAATCAATTTCAACAATAACGAATGATAGCTCAACGATGCTCAACAAAGAACAACAATGATAATGCCTAGGAAATCACCACTAAATCGAGCAATTTGCAAACCCAGCACTCCAAATCAAGTCAAACACTTCAATATTAAGCTCCTCAATTCAATTGAATGAAAATGATGAAGCATAATGGCATAAGGTTCCCCAAAATTGAATAAATACAATCTTCACAAATCATACAAAATGACATTAATGCAACAGATAAGACAGCCAAAAACCATAATCTGGGAACCTGACGAGAAAATGAATATTCAAAAAAGTACAAACACCATGGATTTCTGTGAAGACCAAAAATCTTCATACCATGGCATAAAACAAACAAGACTAGACTTAGAGGGGATCTGGGGAATTCCGCTAGGAGTAGATTTTCCCGACAGTAGTGAAAAACCCGAGATAAGCTCAAAACTTAAGATTTTCAATGAATAGCCTAAAGGGATCACCAAAGTGAGAAAGATAAAAATTTAAGCTCATGCCAAGGCAAGGTAAATCCTCAAAATCAAAGGGCCGAAACACCAAGAATGAAAGTGAAAGAGGGTCCCTACTTTCAGTGGGGCGTGTGTGCAAAAATTGCACAACACAACCTCCTTAAGTGCCAAGACACAAATTTTAATATGTTTTTGGTTCCATTTTAATGATTCAAATTCAAGTTTCAAATATCAGCTTATGAAATCTAATTTTCATGAAATTAGATAAACACCTATAAATACATAGTTATTTTATCAATTCAAAATTAAGAATAAAGTGACAACTTTCACAAGATCAAATATTATTGTGAAGAGCATTGAAGAGGATATTTAGCAAGCATCTACAGCAACAATCAAGATCATATTATCATATCAAATTTTATGCATGTTTTTGGAGCTAACAATGTGATGTAGGTTTCAAGCATTCAAGCATCAAATCAAGTGTTAAATCAACAATCCAATCAAGCCATTTCATGCAAGATCCAATCTTAGAGTGATGTGGCAGACTTCAATCCTCTAAGGGAATCCATCAAGGGTTTAGTGAATTGTGACATAGCCTTTGTTCATTCATCAATCCTTGTCATTTTTCATTATCTTTCATTATCAAGGTTTAATTACCAAACCAAGGTTTGACCAAGGAAAACCCCCATTCACCCAAAAATAATCATTTTTCCCTCTCTTTATGTGTACAAATTCACAAGTGAATAAAAACTAAAATTGGATCCAGGATATGCACTAAAATCAAGAGTGCAGATCTAGGATTAGAGGACTATGAAATCAAATTTTTTATTCTTGTACAAAGACCAATTCACCCCAGGAAAAATCTATCCTTGTAGGACAATCAATAGCCACTTTTGATGATAGGTACATATTAGTCTATCCTTCTCAAATCTATCGAAAAATTACTATTTCTATTTGTGCTATCCTAATATACATTTCAAGTTTTACATAACATAATTGAGTTCATTAGGAATTTTATTTTTATCTCCCAAAAGTGCATTTCAGTCATTTTTTGTCATAGTGAAAATTAGAGATCCCCCATCCCCATAGAGTTGACTCACCTCAAGGTTGAAAGTCAATTCTACCCTTGGGAGAGATCTCTCCTTTTTCCTAATGAAACTAAAAGAAAAGTAAGGGTGTCTTATATCTATATTCCATTCTTCATCTTCCTCACCCTATTTTTCTTTGTTTCAAAATCTTAAATGGTTTTGATACTACTCTCCTCACATGTCTAATGGAGAAATGTGATGGATTCCTTTATTTTAAAGAAACAATCAGTGGAGAGCTAAAGCAATCAAGTGCCTAACCTTATGTTACATTATAGACCACTCTTTCGCTACCATCCATCAATAAAATGCTTGAGCTTCTAAATTTTTCCTCATATAACTACCAACTCTCATTGCAATCAATGAGGATGTAAAATTAAATCATGCTTAGTTTTTATAGACAGAGGCTCTTTCCATCCTACTGCAATTGTAGGTGTAATAAATGTGATGTATATAGTTCTCGAGGGGTCATCTTGAACCCTTCTTCCATCACTTTTACATGTGTTTTTTTCATCCATTATCTCTTTTGGAGAAGGATTTTTCCTATTTATTTTACTCCAATACTCTATTTGTGAGATGTATTTTGTATATGCGTACCTAACATGACCTTGTAGTTAGGGCCCATTTTTGTATTTATACATTTTTTTCCTCCCTATGTTGCACTTAAGGGGGAGTTTGGTGTGAGCATAAAATATTACCTATCTAGCTTACCTCATAGATCCTATTCACACTAGTTTAGTTAAGTTTACTTAGGACACTTTTAAGTTATTTAATTTTTATTTCTCATGTCATATGATTGTGACACATGTCATAATATTATGATGTCATATTCTCTCACCTTGCCTATATAAGAAATGAATCTCTTGTACATTATGTATCAATAATCCATTTGATCATTGTATTATGTTTTCATCCATTATAAATAAATAAAATTATTGTTACTCTCTTGCAAACGACTATTTCTAGTTTTGTAGGTGATCCTAAGAGCTTGAGTCTTTGTTGACTCTTACAAAGATAATATAAATAAAAACAAGAACAATGTCACATCTTGAAGCTTGATGAAGCCAAAGGGGACAAAAAGTATTTCCAAATACCATATTACCTTCAAGAATAATTTTATAATAGTTTTGATATGCTCACAAGGAAGAACTAATGCTCAAGGAAAGCTCTAGGAAATTGTAGAGAGAATTGTAGATAAAGAGAGTTTGACTGTGTAAAATGAAAGATGGATGAGGATAATGGGGCTAGAGAGTTATTCATATTCATCTTGATTGGTTACCACCAAATTGAGGAAATAGCCAGTAGAAAAACACATAGAAATTCCCATTATATATATTTTTGTGACTATTAGCACATAATATAAATTTTAATGCATTGAAATAGTGTCTAGCTAATTTGAGATTTGGAAAGGATGAAACATAAGAAAAACACAATTTTAAGGCAACTATTATATTAGTTTGACAAAAAAGGACAATGAGGGGCAAGGCCTTAGAACCTTGGGGAAAAAATGGACCTAAAATAATCTAGGGGAGATGCACCCTAAAGTGAGTGTAAAATATAGTGTGAAATTGCAAGGGTGTGCAATTTTTGCCACTACAAATAGATTTTTTTTAATTTCTTGGAATTAACCATGCAAATTAAATCCAAATGATCCTAGATCTTTATTGGATCTTAAGAAATCTTTGAATGGGTTTGAAAATTCAAAAGTGGATCATTGAAATCAAGGAGCCATTTATGAAAAGTTATGAAAATTGTAAGAGAAAATATGCTACTTTTAGCAAAGGAGACCATAATCAAATTGGATTTTAGATTTTAGGCCGATAATGGAACCATTTTTGGGTCATTATTTTGAATCATAGTTTTATTAAACTACATGTGGATTGTGGTTTAAATTTTACCCATTTATAGATGCTTGAGAGGAGAGTAATGTGTGAGTTGTATGATTGACTTGCAAGGAAAATTCTATTACCAAAATTATCCCATGATATTGATATTGTTGATACTCCCATAAAGGCATAGTCTAATATTTGTATTGTAACAACTTAGTAGATAAATAATACAATTGGTTTTACTTTAGAGTATGGGGTTTTTCCTAAAAGGTTTTTCCCCATGTAAATTATCATGCAATGTTATAATTTTATTTGTGTATTCTAAACTATAACTATAAGACCCTTTATTTTTGGCACATACCTCCCCTTAAAGGTTAGTGTAAAAATTATTCCTACACCATTGCCTCCTTTCAAGAACACTAATTTTATTGAGAAACCCATTGGGTTATGTAGTTTTGTGCATTGAGTTGAGAGATGATTATGTCATTATCTATTTGTATTTCATCACTTGAATTAACAAAAATATTTATTCCATGGTATTTTCTCAAAATATTAATATTTCTATTTGAAATAATAGGATTCCATGAGGGCCTCATACTACTCATGTAATGAAGCATGTGAGAGCCCTTATCCCTACCAAGATGATTAAAGGTAAGGAGAAGGATTTCAGTGAAGATTCCCTCTTAATTGGTTTAGTTAACAATGTTGTTATTGAGGAGGAATGGAATGAAGAGGACGAGGGTGGGCCCCTTCTAAGAAGAGAAAGAATGGGAATCTCAAGGGGAAACATGCTACTAAGAAGATTGTTTTGCAAGAGTCAAAATCCCATTTTGTTGGAAATAATACTAATGTAATTTCTAGTGGTTCCCAGTCTAAGGGAAATAATGAGTTTAATGGAAAGGATTATGTTTTGGACAACCATAAGAAGGGAATGCCTAATAATGTTGGGGATAAGGAAGCAAAGGATATGCTGCGAAGGGAATCCAAGTGAATTGCAAAGATGAAAAAAATAGGTTGTGAAAGATGACTTGAAGGGTTCCAAGGACTAGGGTAAGGAGAAGGTTACCATGGATACTGTTGTTGAAATCAATGACTCCCCTGTTTGATAGTCACCCAATGTGGAGCTTTCTGCTGGGAAGTCTATACATGAGGATGAGGGGGTTAATATAAGTCCTATAAAGCCAAAGCCACTAAAGGTGAATTCTCTCTCTGAGGATTTCTCGTACCTAAATTACAATAATACTTCAATGTTTGAGTTTTTGGATATGGATCATTCAAGGGCTATAGGCACGTTTAAGCTAGCCAAGTGGACACTACAAGAATTTCATAGGGTGAATATCAAGATTAGGGGTCTAAAAGAGAATATGTAAAACATGTTAAAGGGTTCTTCCTCAAATATTTTGATTGAAAGACTAGTGGACTTAGAGTGCTCCTTTATGGATTTTAAATCCCTGTGTGAGAAACGCCTTTCTAAAATGGAGGCTAAGGTTAATGAAACTAATGTGGACATCAAGAAGCTACTGCCAGTTAGCCACAGTTTAGTCAAGAGCAATGTTGAATCTTTGGAGGTCCTTTTTCGCAAGATATGCCAACTAAGGGAAGATCAACTTTACTTTGCAGAGCTGATGGAGAAGGACTAGTGTTCAAAGAGGAAGGGGAAGAAGGTTGAAAAATATAAGGCAAAAGGCACATGTACAAGAGGTAGGGGTAACTTAAGGAACACCTTTGAGGAGGAGAAGAAATAATTGATGGACATGGTCAAACTGCATTGTAACTAGGAAATTGAGGTGGATAACACCTTAAAGAACATGAAATAGTGTCAATTTTTGTGTTTTTTTCATGTTTCTATTGTTTTCTATTGGTTCTTTGTTTTTTGGCTAATGTTTTGTTGTTGGCTACTGATGTTGGTCTGATGTTTTTATTTATAAGTAGCTTTCCATCTGTTTTGTTGTAAAGGGTTTCAAGTCCCTTCAAAACCTATTTTTCCCCTATAATCAAAATAGTATTCCACCAAAATTTGGGATTCCTACTTGAAAGATTAAGGGTTGAATTTAAAAGAATAAGGTTCTAATGAAAGGTGGAGTCTCCACTTGAAAGAGGATGGTTTCTATTCAAAAGAATATGGTTCTATCAAAAGGTAGAGTGCCTACTCAAAAGAGTAGGGTTTTTATAGGAGAGAATAGGGTTTAAAAAAAAAGTAGGTTATGTACTTGAAAGAATAGAGTTCTAGATCTAAAATTATAGAGTTTTTTTGTAGGTGATAGATATTTTTACAAGTATGCTTTATGTTATCGTACTATTGTACAATAAGGATGCCTTGGTATTATTTTGGGGAGTATCATTGTACCTTGAGGGGTAACTAGTTGGTAATTATTTTTAGTAAGGACATAAGTTGGAAACTTATTGGATGGATGTGGTCTTGAGATTATCATGCCTTATGTTTGTAATATTATGATTATCTTGTGCTCATCTTGTTTATGTTGTAGTTTTATATTCAATGTGTTGTTTTTTTACCTTTATTTACTTCTTGTATAGCTTGTTTGATGTGTGTTTTATGTTCTTGATAGCCATTGTGTGTGTGCTCATGTATAGTAGTTGTATAGGAGCAAATTTTCACCCCTTGCACAAATTCCCCTTTTGTGCATCCTAACCTTGGAAAACCAAATTTGAAGGAAAAATTCCACATCAGCAAGTTGTCTTCCTTCCACTTGGCATTTGTCTTTTGTTTCAATAGAAGAATATCTTTTGGGGATGTGCGCACGATGCAAAGACATCCGCATGACACACTTACATCCCTAATAGATTCTTGAGTCTAAATTTGGAAAAGGTGTTACACTTCCTATTGGGAATGATTTGTAACATCCCTCTTTGACCAACTAACCTCAAAAATGATAGATTCTTCCCTCTTCTTCTTCAAATTCATCCATTTTTCATTCAATCCATTTTTTTTTGCATCCTCTGAGCATTCAACTTCATTCTCTTGGCATTATCCACTCTCAACAACACTTTAGCACTCCCTTACAATGGCAACAACACTTCATCAACTCCATCAAGCAAGTGTGAAGCAAGCCGTTGCAGCATGGGCTTGAGGTTTTGTGAAATGTCCCTTCATTGTAGTTGAGGCTATGGTGATTGTTCAAGTCCTCTTTTCTCCTCCATTGGCTAGTGAGCTATTGGTGGATGTGGTAATGTTTAACTCCTCTCCTTTACGATTAGGTTGAGTAGTTCTTTACTATTTTGTAGTGTTATTTGCATCCCTTCCTTCTATACTCCTTTATCATACATTTCTCTATCATTGCTATTTGGATATCCGTGGAGGTGGAAACCCTAAAATGGGGGTCTAACTAAGGTAGGCCCCTATATAGCCCCAAAAAATTTCCCCTATTTCTTGTGTGCAGGTGAACATGCTTTTTGGAGCTAGCTGGGAAAGAGGCACTTTTGTGAGATTATCTTCGTCACCCTAGTTCTTGTTTATCTACTTTATCATTTTAGTATCTATTTTGTATAATTTCTCATTCTATTTTCACCATCTAGACTGAACTAGCTAAGCTGTCAGTGGGTCTTTTTTGAAGTTTTACTATGTTCACTATTTTTTGGCCATACAGGCACCAACGCACCCGAGTGATGCCAACGCACCGTGTTGGCATCCTAGAACCGCACTATTGTCCTCAGACAAAGAGTTTCCTAAGGCACAATATTGACTCCAAAAAACTAGCTCGCCTAGCCCAAACTAAAGTTCAGGTCTACAAGGTGATTGAAGTACTTTATAGTCCTCATCATTCTCATCCCTCATTTCAAACACCTCTTTAGAGTGAGATAAGTTAGGGAAGCCTTCTACTCTTGGATCTCCATGAACTGGGGCCTTGATGTGGTTGGTCCCCCTCTCTTACATTTTTGGTGAACCCGATGTGAACCATTTTGGCTCTATTTTGCAATACTGAAAGTTCCTTTCCTCATATTCTAGGAGTGTTGTAGGTGTGAGTGTTGTGAGGCCTTCACCTTACAACCCAACTTGCAACCCCTAGTAGGTGTAGTTGGAAGGTTTCAAAAGTGTTGCACAATGAAACCTTAATTGGGTCACTATCCTATCTTGCAACCTTTGGGGGGCTTTGTGAGAGTATTGTTCAATGCATGCAATGGCCTCTTTCTTGCATCAACCTATCCCCTTTGCATAGCCTATGAGTAGTGGTACCGTTAAAACCTTCAACTCACAAGATCTATCAATGGGCTTAAATATGGAACCATCTCCTCTCTACATCCCTGCATGAATCAATAGAAACATCATAGCAAGTGTCCACATTGATCTGACATCTCAAGTGAATATTATAACTGAGGAGATCAAGTTAATCAACTTTCTACATAAAGATGAGTATGATGCACCTGTAAGCACCATCTGCATGCATGATGTACTTCTCGTGCCTCCTTTGGGTAGTATTGTCTTTTTAGTTTTGGTTGGACCTAAATTTGTGAATCTTTTGTTTGACATAGTCCCTAGAGCTGAACTCTTTGGACTGAAGTTGGGTATCCCATGGTTAGTAGCTATGAATGCAGTGCCCTCGGTTGTGCATAAATGTTTAAAATTTATCCATGAGGGTTCTATGCATGTAATTCATGACACTAGTTATAAACCATTGGTTTCCCATGGTAGTTACTCCTTGGATTACTCTTGGCTTGCACTCGTTGGTCCTCTTTCACCTAGGAAGGACCTCTTGTATTGGACTTATCAAAACTACAAGAGAAGGAACTTAATGCTGAAAGTGAGATACCCTCCATTGGCTTGTGTTGTTTCACATAGGGCTTGCTTAGAAGCTAACAATGATGTCGCTAATGCACGTATAAGGGAAGAAGAGAAGTGGTCTTGAGATCCTCCTTCTTCCTCTTCCACTGTTTAGTCTAACACTCCTTCTCACCATACTATGGAACCATCAAATTTTGTTCCATGTCTGCAAGAGAATCCTATGGTGCCCGCTTGGTGAAATCCCAAGCATCTAGTATTTGAGCTTCCTGTTCTGCCCACAGAGCCTAGGCCCATTTGGTATAGCAGGAAGAAAGGTCCCCATGTGGAATCTTCTATGTCTCGGCCTCACCAGCCTCCCACCACTTCTTCTTCTAAGATAGTAAACAAGAAGAGGCCCACTACCGAGGCATTATATTTGAATCCCCCAATTGTTTCTCAACCTGCTCCTCTTGCTTCCATTCAAGTGCTCATCTCTCTGTTAGAAACAACTATGGAGGACACTCCCATGGCTAAGTAGGAGCCTTTTGTTCCTTTGCAACCTTCGGTCTCTAGCTCGAAGAGTCATAGAAATTTCCTTACGCATGAGTGCAAGCACTAACGAAAGGCTCTCGCAACTAAGCATACCGCTTTGCAGAAGAAGGAAGAGGAGTTGACCATCCCTATCTTAGGGCCTCTTGTCACATCCTCCTCTCTCCTCCCCTCTACTTTTGTTCAACCTAGTTCATCCTTGCTTCCAACTTCCACTATGATTACAAATGTGCCTGACCCCAAAAGGGTCCAGGTGTTCATTGCTCCTTTAGTGGAGCCACCCCTATTGATGTCCCTTCCGGATGTCTGTTCTTTCCCAAAACCCATAGATATGTCAAATACTTCGGTGGTATCTACTATGTTTTTCTCCTCCTACTCTTCCTCTACACCTCTTGCCTCATCTGTGGGGATTTCACATCCCTCGACGGAGTAGAAGGTGAAGGGTGGTCCTTCCAGCAATGAAGAACATAAGAGGAGCCCACCTTTGAAATGTGGTCCTACATTGACTTGTTCTATTTTAGTAATGGAACCAATCCTAACTTCCCCTGAGTTCGTCACTGCTCTCTAGTCACTTAGTGAGCCTAGTGATGAACCTCAGGTACAACCTCCCTTGTCCATTGAGGTATGACATGGCACTCCAGTGACATGCATGTTTAACTCTCTAGATGAATTTTTAGCCTTGTCAGTGATTTTTGTGAAATTGTTGACTATAGCTCCACAAGAGCCAAGTGGAGGATACCTTGCGAGGCCTTCTTCCTTAGCCCTTGTTGTGGAAGGGTTAGAAGCTCCTCCTCTTAACATCCCACCACTGTAGGCTCATCCTCCTTCCCCCTATGATGATCTAGAGTGGGAAGCATATGACCTCTTGGTCGATTAGTGTTAGGGGGAGGCCTCTTCTTCATCTTTAGATTAGATGTGTGTGTGTTGTGATGTGTTCTCCTGTGATGATGCTATGTGTTCTTGGATGACCCTCATTACCCCTATTGGTGCTTGGATACAGGAGTGGTTTTTTTTGTTGTAAACCTTATTTTATTTGTATCATCATTCTTCCATATTTGTGACTGATTTTTGACAAATTGGGGACAATGCAAAGTGTTGGGGGCATTTAGGCTTCCCTTCCATGTTGATCCAATTTTTTTTACTTTTTACTTTGTCTTCTCATGCATTCTTCACATGGTCTAATATAGTAGGGGGTTGATGATAGTTCATTTTATATATTATTAGTATACTTATATATATATATATATATTTATGAGCAACTTTGACCCCAAAATATTAGATCACCCCAATGCCCTTTGTTGGTGTTCGCCTCTTTTTCACTTTTTCCTTATCTTTCTCTCCTCTTTGCTTGGGTTATACCTTTCATGTGTGACAACACTATTTATATGAGATTCTAATTTTTTTAAAAATATTTATTTCCAAATGAATCTTTTCTCAAGAATCTTTGAAAACTTTTTCAAAGAGTCACATTCTTGACTTGGAGCCCTAACAGAATGTGTTTCCTTCATCGTGGGTTCATAAAGAAAGAACTTGAGACCTTTCCTTTGAGGAGGGAGAAGCTTTGACCTTCCCCTCACAAGGGGGAATTTTCCTCCTTTTGACGGCATGCATGTGACACACAAATGTCCATGCAATGCGCTTATGTCCTTGATAGATTCTTGCGTTTGAAGTTGGTAGAGGTGTTACACTTACTATTTGGAATGATTTGTAGAATCCCTCTTTGAGCAACCGACCCCAAAAATGATAGATTCTTCCTTCTAAAAATTCATCCATTCTTCATTCAATCCATCTTTTTTTGCATCCTTTAAGCATTCAACTTCATTCTCTTGGCATTATCCATTCTCAACAACACTTTGATGATGGATCACTATGTGTGATTCGAAACATTGATGAAAAAAAATTGAACACAATCGAATCCAGAAGCATGCAAAATAGAAACAACACTCCATCAAATTTGTTAAGCAAGTGTGAAGCAAGCCATTGCAGTGTGGGATTTAGGTTTTATGAAACCTCCCTTCATCGCAGACGAGGCTATGGTGATTGTTCAAATCCTCTTTTCTCCTCCATTAGCTAGTGAGCTCTTGGTGGAGGTGGTAACATTTCACTCTTCTCCTTTACAATTTGGTTGAGTAGCTCTTTACTATTTTGTAGCATTATTTTAATTCCTTCCTTCTATACTCCTTTATCATACATTTCTCTCTCATTGCTATTTGGCTATCCATGGAGGTGGAAACACCAAATTGGGGGTCTGACTAAGGCAGGCCCCTATATAGCCCCAATAAATTTCCCCTCTTTCTTGTGTGTAGGCGAACGTGCTTTCTGGAGCTAGCTAGAAAATAGGCACTTTTGTGAGATTATCTTCATCACCCTAGTTCTCGTTTATCTACTTTATCATTTCAGTATCTAGTTTGTATACTTTCTCATTCTACTTTTACCATCTAGATTGTAATAGCTAGGCTGTCAATAGGTCTTTTTAGAAGTTTTACTATTTTCACTTTTTTTTGGCCATACAGGCGCCAATGCACCCGAGCGATGCCAGCGTGCCGTGTTGGAATCCTAGAACCGCACTACTATCCTTAGATAGAGAGTTTCCTAAGGTATGATACTGACTCCAAAAAACTAGCTCGCCTAGCCCAAACTAAAGTTCAGGTCTACAGGGTGATTGAAGTACTTTATAGTCCTCATCATTCTCGTCCCTCATTTTAAACACCTGTTTAGAGTGAGGTAAGTTAGGGAAACCTTCCACTCTTGGCTCTTTGTGACCTAGGGCCTTGACATGGTTGGTCTCCCTCTCTTATAGTAGTTAATTGGTGATCATGGATCTATGAGAAAGTAAGAGATTGTGACAAGGTTCTTAGGAATTCATATAATATGGATTTCATGGTATCTCTCTTTAAGACAGTCTTATTATTTTAGGATAGATGAAATTGAAGAATGATTGTTCTCATAATAAGGGTACAAGTGATAGTCATTTGGAAGTGTTTTGTATGGTCTTGGATGCTTAGAGATTGTTGTTCATGATTACTTATATTTTGGTTATGAAGTGTTGTAATGCCTTGGCTTTATGCTTAAGGTGTGTTACATTTATTTTATGGTGTTGAAACGTGCTATGAAAGTGGAACATAATGGTTAGCTTACATTTGGAGTATGTTCATGGTTGTATGAAAATGTGTGAAAAAAGAGAAAATAAGATAATAAAATAATCATAATGCTTGTGGTTATAACTTCATGGAGAAGTATGTAACTTTAAAATGACCCTTGACATAACAAATATTAATTATTCATATTTAAATAACAAATGGCTTATCTTATGGCTCTTTTGTGGTAATCATAGCCTCGTAGAGCTAACACCATTGGAAATGACCATTAAAGTGTGTAAAAGTAAAGTTGCTTTCATTACTCCTTGCTATCCCAAATGGCAGAGGAATGATAGTTTTAAAAAGGAAAAATTCACCGGTAGGTAGTCACTTTTATGGCTATCTTTGTTTCTCTGGGTCTACTACTGTGTGTTGTGGGCCATGATGGGTGGAGATAGAGTGAGAACCAAGCTTGATAATTGTGAGGATTTTTGTAGGGACCCCACTACTTGGCACATTTGTAATGAGGGTCATATGGTGCTGCTTTTAGAGAATCTAGTGGGTCACGATGAGTGTTTGTCAGCCTAGTTTGTTGGTTCATTGAAGGATAGGAGGGTCACCATGGGTGACATTTCATTTGAGGTGAATGAAGAGGTTATTGGCAAGGAAACATGCCTTTCCTATGATGGAAATAAATATAAAAAACACACAAAAGCACAAGACTTGGAGAGTCTCAATGCCTTCTTCAAAGGTGACAAAAAGTTGGTTTAGAAGCAATCTAGTTTTGACCGCAAGGAACTGCCAAAACCTAGGACAAGGTGTGTCTTGTGTTGATGGTGTTTTCTGCATAGCAACAACTAAGACAGAATGCAATATTCTATCTCTCTTGAAAGGTAATTTTCAACAACAAATTACTAAAAATCACCCCAAGGTCTCTCGGGTGTCAAGTCATGACAATGCATAAACAACTCAGATAATATGTGAAATACTAGTAATCACAATCAAACCTTACTACAAGAAAACTGTATCCTTCCAACTTATTAGATATATGGTCCAGGTTGACTTCACTAGCCTACTACAATCAGATAGTTACTGGGAGTATAGACTAGAGATTGCTACAAACATTCCAAGCATAAAACCATGAACATTATTCACTAGACTAATATAACTCTAAATCTAGCATCCAATCTTATATCTTCAAGAAATTTCAAAGGATGGAACAATAGGAACCATGCAAGATAAACTAACACAAAAGAATTCACTAGAGAAACCACAATGCCTCCAATTGTATTAGATCACCAAAATATAGCAACAATTCCACTATTTTGTGTTACAGTATTTGCTTCAAAGAACTAACTACTATCTCTACTATAGAATTGCTCTAACTCTTTCTTAATCTAGATTGTCTCTATTATCTGTCTAACTAACTCCTTACAAATGACGCACAAATACCACTTATAGAGAATTCTTAAAACATGTCAGCCCAACCAAACATTTAAAAAATAAAATAACCAAAAGAAGTCGGCCTCAGGAATTTCAAAATAAGGCACACATTAAATGCTGATACATCATCAAGGTCAGCCAAAACACACTCCCCAATGCAGCTCGCATCAACCCATGCCCTACAATAATAGGGAAGCAAAAATCTCCAAGTTGACATTAATTGTCACCTCCCTTATCTTTGTTCTAGTCTAACGATTCATGAACCTTCAAAAACACCTTATCCAACTTAGCAATAGGTGGCAAGGGTAGGATTTTGAGCCGACATTCAATGGATCCAATTTCTTCCTTTGACTGCTTGACTGTTGCATCCCAATCGCCTTATATGTTGAGTACTTATCCACCACAGCCAGATAAGTAGCTACATCATCCAATTGGTGCCTTGTCAATGAGTTTTCAAAATCAGGGGCATAGACATCATGCCACCATTCCCTCAATTGCTCTAAGCTCAGGTATTTAGGAGCAATCTTCCTCCTGCCAGTCATTACTTCAAAAAAAGTGATGCATCCATCATAAACACCAGTTAGAATACCATCCATCTACTTCTTTTGTTTATAGATCTTATTGATGGCTTGTTCTCAGATTTGCAAGGCCTCAAACCACTCCCAAGGCTCATTAACCCTAGATGAAGGAAGGATTCCATCAGTAACCAGTTGATCCTTACCATACCCCATGATTGCTTTAGTTTTATGCAATAAGAGATCAACGTCCTTATCCTGAGATAAAACATGATCTACTAAATCTTTATCCCTTATTGCATCTTTTCCAGTTGAAAGGATTTCCTTTATTGCATCATCTCCTTTAGTTTGTACCTCCCTCAACCAATCTATTATAGCCATGGTAGAGTCTTTCATCTTTTCTATTTCAGAGATGGTCTCCTTCTGCAAGAAACCAGCAGTAGCAGAAGAGGATGGGTGAAAATATTGCAAAGGCTTCATTAAATATTCTAGACACTTCCTTAGCCTTTCATTTTCCTTCTTTAGCTCATGTTTGGATTGTGTTTCCTTCCTCAATCTACCAATGATCACTACACTGGACCCCTCATATTCTTCAATATCTTGCTCCATAGAAGCAGGCCCAAGATTGATAGTCTGTACATTATAATCTTTCCCCGTGACCTCATCTCTACTTTTATCAATAGTAGGGGTAGCAATATGAATAACCCTGTTACTATCCTCATCTCTTTCAATCTTTGAGACCACCTTGGCTACCTTCTTCTTCTTACCCTTTCCAATCTTAGCCAACATCTCATCCCAGTTGAGAGGAGTGTCCTCAACAATGACCTACTTTCTTCTAATCTCCTTATCTATCCAATTCGGAAAAGCAGGATCCACCCGGATTTCATCCTTCTTGACCTCTTCATGCTGATCCAATGTCTCATCCTTTTCCTTTTTAGGAGATTGATAACCTTTGCTTTCCAATTTTGGTTCCTCTTCTTGCAGGGCTGATGGAGTCTTAGCATGAACATCCTCCTTCTCAGGGGATTTTTTATCTTTATTACTCATAAGAGAATCCTTATATTGTACCAGCGGAGAAGGATGCACTTCTACATGTCCTACCTCAAACTCAGCAATTGCACCATAAAGTTCTCCCTCCTTAAATGGTTCCACTTCTTCACTAGTCTCATGCTCTCCAGGAGTTGTTTGCTCAGGCATACCCAATGGAGGAGAGGTATCTTTCTGTTGTTCTATAGTGGATGCCATTGGAAGAGGATCTATTTTTTGCACGGTCTCCTTTGGAGATGGAGTTCTTGACCTTCTTGAATAGACCCTGGTTTTCTCTCCTAAACTCTCCACATCAACCACATGAGGATCCACCTTATCCTTAGGAGCTTCCTAACCTTTCTTCTTAGAAAGCCTGGTTGTCCTTGCCCGTTTTGGCTGTGGCGGAGCATCTTCTTTCTCCGCTTTCTCAAGTTCCTCCTCTTCAGAAAACTTTCCTATTTTTGTAGTATGGCTTCTCTTCTTTCCCCTAGGTTTTCTTTTCTTTCCAGGCCCACTCTCCTTAGGACCTCTGATTTTAATCTTGAAAGGTGAGTTCACCTTAGCTTTGCCTGCAAAATCATCCTCACCAGACTCCTCTAAAGGGAATGAGCATTCAAATTTCCCATCGGATTGAAGGTGCAGGGTACCTTTTCACTTTCCAATTCCCATACTTTATGCTTCAGCTAGGACTTGGTAGATTTGATAATAGGAGTCATTAACTCCTCTAGTTTAGTTACTTCTTTTTCTAACCAATTTATATCTCCAATGGGTCTGTCCTTGACTGACTCATATGTATGATCTTGGACTAAATTTCCATCATCTTCCAACTAATTAGGAATCAACTTGACATTGTACATTCTGATCACATCAACTGGAAGCCTAGAATATCTTTTCTTTCTTACCTCAAAGTCATCCTTGTTGTTCGCCCAGTAGTCCTCTAGATCATCCTTATGGTGATATTCTTTGGTAGCTTTCTTCTGGGCTTCACCAGTAATATCAAATTTCACCCTCTTAGAATGGAAAGAGAACCCATAAGTACTCAAATCCTCTCCTGATGCATAAGCCAATTGGATTGAAGGGAAAACTTCAACTATACCAATTTTCAAAGGAAAGTCCCCACCAAACCATGTCTTGTGCTTTTCTCTTTTAACAACGCATCAAAATCACATATCTGTCGGGTAACCTCCAAAATTATGACATGCTCAGTAGGATATCTAGGCAATCTATACATAGCAGTCAGACATCCATCAATCTTGATATAGGAGAAGGTGGGGAATTGTATGAACCAAGCTCCATATTTTTTGATAAGCTACTTGGCTCCATCAGAAATCCTCACATGCTCTGCATTTTGAAGCAACCTAGTGATATGTATAGTGAATGCATTATTTTATCTTCTATAATTTGAATTCCCTATGTGCAACTCAGGATACACCTCATAAATGATATCCTTTCCGAATGTTCCTTTTGGATTCAAACCCTTGTATGGATAAAACTTGGCAAGCACATACACCACATAAGATGACATGGTGAATTTCTTTGTTTCAAGTACATCTCTCATCTCCCTATCAATTATTGCACTAATAATCCATATCCAATGGTAATTAACACCTTGCTCAATCTTGTTTATAACATGTACCATCCAACTCTCCAATATCCCAGCACTCTTCAAGCCAGCCACCCTGCTTAACAGTGTGATAGCATCGTATATATCCTGCTTGAACCTGACCCTGTGCAACTGCTTAGGCAGCTTGGAGAAGTGGGATTTTGGATTTTCCATCCAGGAATTGATCATCTACTAGGCTTTGGTAGGCTCATCCTCATAGTAAGTCCTTGCCAAGTCCATGTCCAATGCACACACACATGGTAAATCTGGCATATCAAATGCCTGGGCAATGGAAACTGGATTAAATTTTTCTAACACCCTTCCATCAGTGCTGACAATCCTTTATGTGTCAAAATCATAGTGTCAGGCACATTCCAATATCAACTTGTAGCATTGAACCGCAGGAGGAAAGCCGACCACATGAGCCAGTACAGACTTCACTATTCCCTTAGTTAGGACTGATACATCTTGTTGAACTGTCCTTTCCTTGAACTCTTCATATCTCCAAGCTCCTACATTGGTGTCTAAGACCTCTGACTAGATTGAAGCTATCTTACTGTAAGGCAACTGACTTTTCACATCTAGCCTTAACCTTTCTGCATCTATGACCGAGGACCCCTTTGTATCTCCCTTGGCCTTTCCTACTACTGCTTTGCTCAATTCAGCCTGCATTCACAAAAGAGCCTCATGAAAATACAATTATCATCCATATTTCAGTCAAAGATTAGCCTTGAAACCACATGAAATCATTAGGATCAATCATTAATCATCAATCCTGAAAATTTAGGAAAACAAAGCAATCTGAGAAAATGAGGTACTTCGAGAAAATCCAGTCAGGGCAGAATTCAAAGAAATCTGACCCAGATGGACTCCCGCTGCCAAGACATCATTCATCAAACAAATCATCAATACAGACAAAAGAGATGCATAATTATCCTGAAATTCATCTATTTAGCAACAAGAAACCATCATCCAACATTTAATTCACTATTTCAATTTCAAAAATCAAAATGAAATGAAACTAGGCAGAAAACCATAAAAATCCGGATGGCTCGGATTTCTGCAGACAGCTTGAAATTTCGAGAACTCATCATACTTTGGGGAAATGAAAAAATTTGGGTGCACAGAAATTCTGTGAACACCTCGAAAACCCGACGACCGTTCGACGCGTAGACCATTAACCGAGTAATCACACAAATTTCCCTATTTGGATTACACAACGATAAACTCAACTCCAACAAGAAAAATTTTGATTGCACATGGATTTAATTCCCAAAAACTCTTAGATGATTGATTCTTGCAACGAAATGATGATTCCCTAAGTTTGACAGCTAAACCTCCGCCATGAGAGCTAAAGCAAGCTCGAAATTCAAACGCAATCCCTCAAAACGATGAAACTAGGGTGCACTAGGGTCTCAAATGCCACCAAAAAGGTTGAGCAAAACACAAGACAAGAGGATCATGATGACCCCACAAAACTTAAGAAATATGGGAAAACATATCAAAACCCTAATCTTTACAAAATATAGCAGACTACGCGCCAACAAGGCAAGGCCCTAACAGAAACACCTAGCCACAGGGGTATACCCAACACTCGATTGATAAATGAAGGGATGTACAATGTGGATGATAAGACCCGTGGAAGGGTGAGTTCAAACCCTAATTCGATAAATACATGATCATAAAATAAACAAGGGCTGACCCAAATAACCACCAATTAACAACTTGAAAGATTCGATCAAAGTGCAAACAAAAGGAAAAGTCAACGATGGCCTACCATGGATCAAATCCGAATGAAGCTCGAGCCTAAGGAAGTCACTATGAATTAAGGTGCCTTAGTGACAAAAATATCCACACATGCTCAAGCAATCCACACACGAACATACCAAATCCCATGACCAAAGCCCAAAATGAACAATCCTAAGCGCTAGAGCAGATGGTAAATGAATAATGAAATCATGAAGAGCACTAGAAGCCTTTAAATTCACTTACATTCATGCTAGAGAAAACGTACCTCAAACATTAATGGCCGATAATACATATCGACAAAATCCAAAAACCTGAGCACAAAACGGAAAACCGAAAAAAACTGAGCCAGATGGAAAATCCGGGTGAGCACGAACTCCATGGATAATGCACCCTTCGGGATTCCAACACAGTCCAGGAAAATCTGGGTGACCCAAAAAATCCCAGATTTAACCAAAAACCTAGATTTCACAAAATCATACAGTGACCAGACGATGGACCAGGACCCGAAAAAATCTGAGTGAACTCGAAAATCCCGGACCCAAGGCAAAACCTGGACTTTCATTAAAAACTAAGTTCGATCACTCCAACCTTTAGGGTAAGACCAAGGAAAGCAAGACCAACATCTCAAGACCTTAAAAGGACAAATCCAATAAAAACCAAAGGTCCAAGAGACATTCAAAATTAAAAAAAAGGGTCCCTACTCCAAGTGGGGCATGTGTGCAAAATTGCACGACAAATGGTGACTCCGCTGGGGAAATGCTCCAGAGCATTTCAATGACAAACTAGAATCAAGAACCCAGAACTTATGGTTTCAACTCATCCATCCAGTCACCACCTACGATTAAACCAAAGAAACCACAAGTCACTCAAACTTTTCTTACACTAGGGTCGAAGTCTGTGCATATGTATTCATTACCCCCCATAGCTGCAAAAGAGACCAAACTTGGTCTGAACAGGCTACATAAAGATTCATACTCTAAAAGAAACCTGGATAGAGCCTTGCTACCATTCAGGCATCCATATCCCCAACGAGCTTCTCGCTGTGGTTCTCCTGAACATAGCTCTATTGCCAGTCAGGCGTTCATAGCCCCGATAGAGATATTCAAATTCCCCTGATGAGTTGAATTTAATCCTTTGATTTTCAATATTGTCTCTTTCTTTTCTGATATTGCTTGTTTTCTCTCTTTTTTTTTCAACTTGTGAACAGTGAAGTTCACACTCAGGGATGAGAACCACAGTGGCACTAGAGCAGAAAAAAGATTTTTTCACCTGTGTAGACTTCATAAGGAGCTTCTGTAACCTTAGGTATTTTTAATATTCGAAATGTGAGACCCTAATGTATTCCTGTTCAATCTAACTAAAGGACTCTTTGTCTGAGACACAAGAATATGTGACATTGAGTAGAGAATTCATACCATGATGTTCTGGAAAGATGATTAAAGTTTGGAAAGGAAATACCGAGAGCATCCCACATACTTTGTCACCATTGTCATACAAATGCAACAAGAGATCCCAAAGGGAGTAAGAACCAAGAGACAGAGCAACACAAACCAAAGTGAGACAAGCCAAAGCAAACCCATTCTAACAAAAAAAAAGTGAATAAAACTGAAACGAAACCTACTCTAACAAAGTGAACAACAAAAAGCAACCTAAACCATCTAATACAAAATAGGGAGCTGAAAATAGCTCAGAATTGGAAATAATGTTTCAAATACTGCCCATTAACAGGCAGTGGAATAGCTTCCCCTATGAGAGTCTTCAGACGGAAGGCATTATCTCCAAGTATTTCAACAATCTAATATGGGCCTAGCCATAGTTTATCAAACTTCCCATGGTTCCTCTTCGATTGCGAGGTTTATCCTAGTACAACACAAGGTCAAAAATCCTAAAAGCTTTGACATTAGCTCTTCTATCAAACCACCTATTAACTACTCCTTGATGTTTGGAAATTTTTTCAAGGGCATGGTCTCATTTCTCCTCAAGGTGCAGTAGCTCTGCCAACCTAGCCTCCCTTCTATCCACCTCATCATAAAACTCATTAATAAATTGCAAGGTCGGGATCTTGAGTTGAATAAGGAATACCGGCTCTAGACCATATACTAAGTGGTAGGGAGATGTTCTGATGGATGACTTAAGCCTTGTACGATCTGCAAAAAGGGAAAACCGAAGCTGGGTGTGCCAGTCTTTTGGGTTCCTCTCCAACAATTTACAAATAACAGTCAATAAGTTATTATAGGAGGATTCTGCCAGACCGTTACCCTGGGGGTAATAATTAGATGCAAACTTGATACTAATTCCATGATCAAAAGCCCAGTTTGAAAATTTTAAAGATGCAAAAGCAAGACCATTATCATAGACAACAGAAATAGGACATCCAAATCAGTTTATAATAGCAGATTCTAGAAAATCAATCACTACCTCAGATGTACATTACCTACAGGAAAAAGCTTCAGTCCACCTCGTGAAATAATCAGTAATGGTTAGTATGTACCTGTGTCCTGCAGAAGATGGTGGGTTAATAGGACCTATAAAGTCCATGCCCCACTGAGTAAAAGGCCTTACCTCAGTGACCAGTTGGAGTGGGAGTGTTGCATACCTCTCCTTTGTTGCTGTAGTCTAGCAAGTGTGACAAGTCCTAACATGATGGTGAACATCCTTGAACAATGTGGGCCAATAATACCTGGCTCTCAAGATCTGATTTGCTGTGGAAATAGTAGAACCATGGCCAGTGCCATACTTTTCATGAAATTCATTCATCACCCTTTCAGCGTCTTGTCTCCCAAGACATCTCAAATAAATACCTTCATGATTTTTCTTGTACAGAACAGCTCCCTTTAGCATGAAACCATCACTCTTCAGTCGCAGGGCTCTCCTTTGAACAACATTAAGATGGCTTGGAGATTGCTGGTTTAGCAAATAATAAACTATGTCATCATACCAGCAACCTGGGGAAACCTCCTCAATATTATAATTCTGAACAGTCAGTTCAGGCCCCATATCAGCCATAGTCTAAGTAAGTCCCTATCCTCTTACCAACTTCATGGGTTGGATTTCAATGTCATATTCTTGTAGCATTGTTACCATTTAGCTCTATGCTCACCCAACTCACTCTGCATCAACAGTAACTTAACTATAAGATTTGGGACAATTGCATAAACCTTGTTCTTAAGGATATAATGTCTGAATTTCTTCACTGCTCTAACTAGGGTATATGCCTGCTTCTCTACACTTGGATATTTCAACTCAACATCTTTTAATGGTGCACTCATGAAAGCAATACGATGCTCGTTTCCCTCATTAGACTTCTGAGTCAACATTCATGCACATGAATGATTTGAAGCAAACGAATAGATATAAAAAAGCTTACTGTAATCAGGACTTACCAATACTGGAGCATTAGCAATGGCTCTTTTGATCTCTGCAAATGCCTCCTTTGCTTCCATAGTCCATTCAAATTTAGCATCTTGCTTCAACATTGCATTCAGCGGTTTAACAATTTCAACAAATCCAGTAATGAATTTCCTGACAAAGTTGATCTTGCCAAAGAAAGACCTCATCTCTTTTTTGCTAGCAGGTGGCTGAATCTTCAGTATGGCCTCCACTCTTTTTGAATCAATAGCAATTCCCTTTTCAGATATGACATGACCCAACAATTTCCCTTCTGTCACTCCAAAAATTCACTTTTTAGGATTTAGGGATATACCGAATTCTCTACACCTTTGAAACACTTTGCATAAATCAGAGATATGGTCTCCTCTATTTTTGGAAAAGACAGTTAGATCATTCATATAAATAATAATACACTTTCATATGATATCTTTAAAGGCAATATCCATGGCCCTTTGAAATGTAGCCCCAACATTAATGAGACCAAAAGGTATCCTCCTATAAGCAAAGGTACCCCATTTAGTTGTGAAAGCAGTTTTTGTGCCTGTCCTCCTACTGAACCATTACTTGGTTGTACCCTAAATAGCCATCCATGAAGGACATCATCTGAGAACCATTTACTACTTGAAGTGCTTCATCCAATGAAGGGACTGGGTAATTGTCTTTTTCTGATGATTTGTTTAGATTCTGAAGTCCACGCAAAGTCTGATTTCCCCATTCTTTTTTCTTACTGGGACTAGATTCGCTACCCACGTTGAATGCCTAACAGGAAATATAAGTCTGGCAAACAATAATTTCTAAACTTCTTTCTGTATAATCAGTTCTAGTAATGCATTAATTGGTCTATGTCTCTGCCTGAAAGGCTTAGCCCCCAGCTTCAAAGGTATAGTATGAGTTATGCCTGATGTATCGT
The DNA here is from genome assembly GCA_007258455.2 of Sequoia sempervirens. Taxonomy (NCBI): domain Eukaryota; kingdom Viridiplantae; phylum Streptophyta; class Pinopsida; order Cupressales; family Cupressaceae; genus Sequoia; species Sequoia sempervirens. The sequence goes on from VDFB02270651.1 coordinate 328,661,668, forward strand.
AAGTTTTCAGGTCTTCATAACTCTAGGCTACTATATCCAGAAAGCTATGCAATGCTTCAATTATTCCTTGTCTTTCTTCTGGAGTGCATACCTGACCAATAAAAATGTTCTTAGCATCTTCTTCAGTTCCCATATTGTAAGTATCACACTATCCACTGATAGATTTCCTTTTAGACTCTTGCTCTTGATCTCTGATCTTGTCCAGATCAAAAATCCACTCTAATTGTACCATTCCCCTTAGAATAGTATTAGATTTCAAATTTATCACTCCCTCCAAATCCAGTTCTACTTCTTGGAGTTTTGTTTCATCAATGATTTGGGAAGCAAAAACAACAGTGTTTGTAATGAAGTCTAGGATGTGCTTGTCATCCTCAAAAACCTGAAAGTTAGTAACATTGTCTGGAATTGATGGCACAAGAGTCAATTCTATAGTAAAAATTTTCAAACCTGGGACAAGGTGTGTCTTGTGTTGATGGTGTTTTCTGCATAGCAACAAATTAGACAGAATGCAATATTCTATCTCTCTTGAAAGGTAATTTTCAACAACAAATTACTAAAAATCACCCCAAGGTCTCTCGGGTGTCAGGTCATGACAATGCATAAACAACTCAGATAATATGTGAAATGCTAGTAATCACAATCGGACCTTACTACAAGCAAACTGTATCCTTCCAACTTATTATATTTTGCAATATTATGACCTCAAATCCTAAATCTAACCGAATAATAAATAAACAGCAAAAGATGAGGGTGCAAGAGAAGTAATGAAATCTAAACCATTTCTAAGATAAGCAATACAAATGATAAATACCTGGAACAGACCAATCTCTAATAACCAATTCCTGCTTAACCCACAATGCAATATCACAAGAAAGGTGCAATCTTCCAAGGCATACAGATTTTCAAATCATAGACATTCATCCATAATTGAACTAAGCATAAATAAATATATGGTCTAGGTTGACTTCACTAGCCTACTACAATCAGATAGTTACTGGGAGTATAAACCAGAGATTGCTACAAACATTCCAAGCATAAAACCATGAACATTATTCACCAGAATAATCTAACTCTAAATCTAGCATCCAGTCTTATATCTTCAAGCAATTTCAAAGGATGGAACAACGAGAACTATGCAATATAAACTAACACAAAAGAATTCAGCAGAGAAACCACAATGCCTCCAATTGTATTAGATCACCAAAATGTAGCAACAATTCCACTGTTCTGTGTTACATTATTTGCTTCAAAGAACTAACTACTATCTCTACTACAGAATTGCTCTAACTCTTTCTTAATCTAGATTGTCTCTATTATCTGTCTAACTAACTCCTTACAAATGAGGCACAAATACCACTTATAGAGAATCCTTAAAACATGTCGGCCCAGCCAAACATTTAAAAAATAAAATAACCAAAAGAAGTCAGCCTCAGGAATTTCAAAATAAGGCACACATTAAATGCTGATACATCATCAAGGTCAGCAAAAACACACTCCCCAATGCAGCTCGCATCAACCCATGCCTTATAATAATAGGGAAGCACAAATCTCCAAGTTGACATTAATTGTCACCTCCCTTATCTTTGTTCTGGTCCAATGATTCATGAACCTTCAAAAACACCTTATCCAACTTAGCAACAGGTGGCAAGGGAAGGATTTTGAGCTGACATTCAATGGATCCAATTTCTTCCTTCAACTGCTTGACCGTTGCATCCCAATCACCTTATATGTCGAGTACTTATCTGCCACAGCCAGATAAGTAGCTGCATCATCCAATTGGTGCCCTGTCAAAGAGTTTTAAATATCAGGGGCATAGACATCATGCCACCATTCCCTCAATTTCTCTAAGCTTAGGTAATTAGGAGCACTCTTCCTCCTGCCAGTCATTACTTCAAAAAAAGTGATGCATCCATCATAAACACCAATTAGACTACCATCCATTTGCTTCATTTGTTTATAAATCTTCTTGATGGCTTTCTGTTAGATTTGCAAGGCCTCAAACCACTCCCAAGGCTCATTAACCCTAGATGAAGGAAGGATTCCATCAATAACCAGCTGATCCTTATAATACTCCATGATTGCTTTAGTTTTCTGCAATAAGAGATCAACATCCTCCTTATCCTGAGATAAAACATGATCTAATAAATCTTTAGCCCTTATTGCATCTTTTCCAGTTGAAAGGATTTCCTTTATTGCATCATCTCCTTTAGTTTGTACCTCCCTCAACCAATCTATTGTAGCCATGGTAGAAGTTGTCATCTTTTCTATTTCAGAGATGGTCTCCTTCTGCAAGAAACCAGCAGTACCAGAAGAGGATGGGTGAAAATATTGCAAAGGCTTCATTAAATATTCTAGACACTTCCTTAGCCTTTCATTTTCCTTCTTTAGCTCATGTTTGGACTGTGTTTCCTTCCTCAATCTACCAATGATCACTACACTGGACCCCTCATATTCTTCAATATCTTGCTCCATAGAAGCAGGCCCAAGATTGATAGTTTGTACATTATAATCTTTCCTGGTGACCTCATCTCTACTTTTATCAATAGTAGGGGTAGCAATATGAATAACCCTGTTACTATCCTCATCTCTTTCAATCTTTGAGACCACCTTGGCTACCTTCTTCTTCTTACCCTTTCCAATCTTAGCCAACATCTCATCCCAGTTGAAAGGAGTGTCCTCAACAATGACCTACTTTCTTCTAATCTCCTTATCTAGCCAATCCGAAACAGCAGGATCCACCTAGATTTCATCCTTCTTGACCTCTTCATGCTGATCCAACATCTCATCCTTTTCCTTTTTAGGAGATGTATCACCTTTTCTTTCCAATTCTAGTTCCTCTTCTTGCAGGGGTGATGGAGTCTTAGCATGAACATCCTCCTTCTCAGGGGATTTGTTATCTTTACTACTCACAAGAGAATCCTCATATTGTACCAGCAGAGAAGGATGCACTTCTGCATGTCCTGCCTCAAACTCAGCAGCTGCGCCATAAAGTTCTCCCTCCTTAAATGGTTCCACTTCTTCACTAGTCTCATGCTCTCCAGGAGTTATCTGCTCAGGCATACCCGATGAAGGAGAGGTATCTTTCTATTGTTATATAGTGGATGCCATTGGAAGAGGATCTATTTTTTGCACGGTCTCCTTGGGAGATGGAGTTCTTGACCTTCTTGAATAGACCCTGGTTTTCTCTCCTAAACTCTCCACATCAACCACATGAGGATCCACCTTATCCTTAGGAGCTTCCTAACCTTTCTTCTTAGAAAGCCTGGTTGTCCTTGCCCTTTTGGGCTGTGGAGGAGCATCTTCTTTCTCTGCTTTCTCAAGTTCCTCCTCTTCAGAAAACTTTCCTATTTTTACAGTATGGCTTCTCTTCTTTCCCCTAGGTTTTCTTTTCTTTCCAGGCTCACTTTCCGTAGGACCTCTGATTTTAATCTTGAAAAGTGAGCTCACCTTAGCATTTCCTGCAGAATCATCCTCACCAGACTCCTCTAAAGTGGAATGAGCATTCAAATTTCCCATCAGATTGAAGGTACAGGGCACCTTTTCACTTTCCAATTCCCATACCTTATGCTTCAGCCAGGACTTGGTAGATTTCATAATAGGAGCCATTAACTCCTCTAGTCTAGTTATTTATTTTTCTGACCAATTTATATCTCCAATGGGTTTGTCCTTGACTGACTCATATGTATGATCCTGGACTAAATTTCCATCATCTTCCAATTGATCAGGAATTAACTTGACATTGTACATTCTGATCACATCAGCTGGAAGCCTAGAATATCTTTTCTTTCTTACCTCAAACTCATCCTTGTTGTTCACCCAGTAGTCCTCTAGATCATCCATATGGTGATATTCTTTGGTAGCTTTCTTCTGGACTTCACCAGTAATATCAAAGTTCACCCTCTTAGAATGGAAAGAGAACCCATAAGTACTCAATTCCTCTCCTTATGCATGAGCCGATTGGAATGAAGGGAAAACTTCAGCTATACCAATTTTCAAAGGAAAGTCCCCACCAAATCGTGTCTTGTGCTTTTCTCTTTTAACAACGACATCAAAATCACATATCTGTCGGGTAACCTCCAAAAGTATGACATGGTCAGTAGGATATCTAGACAATCTGTACGAAGTAGTCAGACATCCATCAATCTTGATATAGGAGAAGGTGGGGAATTGTATGAACCAAGCTCCATATTTTTTGATAAGCTCCTTGGCTCCATCAGAAATCCTTACATGCTCTGCATTTTGAAGCAACCTAGTGATATGCATAGTGAATGCATCATTTGCTCTTCTATAATTTGAATTCCCTAGGTGCAACTCAGGATACACCTCATGAATGATATCCTGTCTGAATGTTCCTTTTTTATTCAAACCCCTATATGGATAAAACCTGGCAAGCACATACACCACATAAGATGACATGGTGAATTTCTTTGCTTCAAGCACATCTCTCATCTGCCTGTCAATTATTGCACTAATAATCCCTTCCCAATGGTAATTAATACTTGCTCAATCTTATTTATAACATGTACCATCCAACTCTCCAATACCCCAACACTCTTCAAGCCAGCCACCCTACTTAATAGTGTGATAGCATCATATAAATCCTGCCTGAACTTGACACTGTGCAACTGCTTAGGCAGCTTGGAGAAGTGGGATTTTGGATTTTCCAACCAGGAATTGATCATTTACTGGGCTTTGGTAGGCTCATCCTCATAGTAAGTCCTTGCCAAGTCCATGTCCAATGCACACACACATGGTAAATCTGGCATATCAAATGCTTGGGCAATGGAAACTGGATTAAAGTTTGCCAACACCCTTCCATCAGTGCTGACAATCCTTTTTGTGTCAAAATCATAGTGTCGGGCACATTCCAATATCAACTCATAGCATTGAACCGCAGGAGGAAAGCCGGCCACATGAGCCAGTCCAGACTTCACTATTCCCTTAGTCAGGACTGATAAATCTTGCTGAACTATCATTTCCTTCAACTCTTCATATCTCCAAGCTCCTACATTGGTGTCTGAGACCTCTGACCAGATTGAAGCTATCTTACTATTAGGCAACTGAATTTTCACATCTAGCCTTAACCTTTCCGCATCTGTGACTGAGGACCCCTCTGTATCTCCCTTGGCCTTTCCTGCCGCTGCTTTGCTCGATTCAACCTGCATTCACAAAAGAGCCTCATAAAAATCCAATTATCATCCATATTTCAATCAAATATTAGCCTTGAAACCACATGAAATCATTAAGATCAATCCTTAATAATCAATCCTGAAAAGTTGGGAAAACAAATCAATATGAGAAAATGAGGTAATCCGGGAAAATCCAGTCAGGGAGAAATTCAGAGAAATCTGACCCAGACGGACTCCCACTACCAAGACATCATTCATTAAACAAATCATCAATATAGACAAAAGAGATGCATAAATATCCTGAAATTCATCTATTTAGCAACAAGAAAACATCATCCATCATTTAATTCACTACTTCAATTTTGAAAATCAGAATGAAATGAAGCTAGGTAGAAAACCAGAAAAATCTAGATGGCTCGGATTTCTGCGGATAGCTTGAAATTCCAGGAACTCATCATACTTCGAGGAAATGGAAAAATCTAGGAAAATCCAGGTGCACAGAAATTCCACGAACACCTCGGAAACTTGACAACCATTTGACGCGCAGACCATTAACCGAGTAATCACACAAATTTCCCTATTTGGATTACACAACGATAAACTCGACTCCAACAAGACAAATTTCGATTGCACATGGATTTAATTCCCAAAAACTCTCAGATGATTAATTCCTGCAATGAAATGATGATGCCCTAAGTTTGACAGCTAAACCTTCGCCATGAGAGCTAAAGCAAGCTCAAAATTCAAACGCAATCCCTCAAAATGATGAAACTAGGGTGCACTAGGGTCTCAAATTCTGTGAACAAGGTTGAGCAAAACACAAGACAAGAGGATCATGACGACCCCACCGAACCTAAGAAATCTAGGCAAACATATCGAAACCCTAATCTTTACAAAATATAGCAGACTATGCACCAACAAGGCAAGGCCCTAACAAAAACACCTAGCCATAGGGGTATACTCGACACTCGATTGATAAACAAAGGGATGTACAGTGTAGATGATAAGACCTATGGAAGGGTGAGTTCAAACCCTAATTCGATAAATACGTGATCATGAAACAAATAAGGGCCGACCCAAATAACCACCAATCAACAACTTGAAAGATTCGATCAAAGCGCAAAATAAAGGAAAAGTCAATGATGGCCTACCATGGATCAACTCTGAATGAAGCTCGAGCATGAGGAAGTCATTGTGAATTAAGGTTCCCTAGTGATGAAAATATCCACACAGACGCTCAAGCAATCCACATGCGAACAAACCAAATCCCATAACCAAAGCCCCAAATGAACAATCCTAAGCGCTAGAGTAGATGACAAATGAATAATGAAATCATGAAGAGCACTAGAAGCCTTTAAATTTGCTTACATTCATGCCAAAGCAAACGTATCTCAAATATTAATGGCCGATAAGACATCGATGAAATTTGGAAACCCGAGCTCAAAATAGAAAACTGAAAAAAACCGAGCCAAACGGAAAATCTGAGTGAGCACAAACTCCGTGGATAACACACCCTTCAGGATTTCGACGCAGTCCCGGAAAATCCGAGTGACCCAGAAAATCTTGGATTTAACCAAAAACCTAGATTTTGAAAAATCAAATAGTGACCAGACGATGGACCAGGACCCGAAAAAATCCGAGTGAACCCGAAAATCTCGGACCCAAGGCAAAACCCGAACTTTCATTAAAAACCAAGTTTGATCACTCCAACCTTCAGGGTAAGACCAAGGCAAGCAAGACCAACATATCAAGACCTTGAAAGGAAAAATCCAATAAAAACCAAAGGTCCGAGAGACATCTAAAAAAAAAAAAAAAAAGGTCCCTACTCCAAGTGGGGCATGTGTGCAAAATTGCATGACATCTTGCAATAATGAAATATGTTACTTTAGAAGGTCTGTTCAAGATGTTTTATTTGTATGGGCGGGGGCCCTAGCTCGATTGGCTAAGTAATTCCATTGCGGCTCTACTGGTCACGAGTTCTAGTCTCCCCCCGTCCCGTGGTACTGGAGGGCGTGTCGCGCCAGCGCCGCCGGTCACGTTAAAAAGTTTACCAGGCGCACTGCAGTTTATAGGGGGTCGTGCTACCCAATTCCTGCAGTCTAAAAAAAAAAAAAAGATGTTTTATTTGTACCATTTTCCACTATTAAACCACTTTAGGCACAAGATGACCCTCAGCTTTCTATTTTTTCTGCTCACTTCTTTGGAAAATTTAGTTAAAGAAACCCTCAAGACTGTTACTCTTAATCTGAATGACCCGCCCCCCTTACTGCTACATCAAGGCCTAATCCTTAGGCTCTACCAATTTCATATTTCCCTGTGCTTGCCCAAACCCTTCTCTACTGTGTGTGTTGAGGAACTAGAACCCCCTAATGTGGCCCCTATTAATCCTCCCCCTGCTACCTTTGAGGGTTGTAAGAGGAAAACTCCCATGTCTGAAATTGAACCCATTTCTAACCATAAGCCCAAACCCCTTCTAAAAAGAAGAAAAGCATGACCGATTTAGCCTAGTCAAATGTGGTAGCTAGGTTATGTGAGCTAAGAAATAAACTCGTGAAGAAGGACAACATACCCACTACTAAGAAGAAGGGGAAAAAAGTTTCTCAGGGCCAAGTGGACTTGCCAACCTCTGAAAACTAAGGGAGAAGCGTCAAGGATAAAGACTCCAAGGGCGAAACCATGGTGGTTGTGAGCTTTGAAGTGGGGATGGAACAAACTAGTGTGAGGAGGTCCCACAGACTAGTGAAGAATAGAAAAGGTTCCCTGGTTGATGAGATTTCCAGTGATTTGAAGTAGACTGGTGGTAGGACTGAAGGAAAAAAAGAATTGTTGAAGAGATGAACAAAGGGTTTGTGGAAGGCACTAGTAATTTTTATGACATGAACCAAAGGCTTAAGGAGGAATCCACTCAATCCTCTGAATACAGAGCTAGCAGGGAAGAGGAGATCCTGAGTAGGAAGGGCAAGAATGAGGAAATCGGTGTGCTACAAGAATGGGTTGCTAAATTGGAGTGAAAATTCATGTGTCTGGCCCAATTCACTATTAAAATGATTCACAGATTTGTTGTCACTCTGTCTAATGTCATCAAGGAAGAAGTAGATAAGAATTATGAGGGAGAAAGACCCAACTAGATTGGGGATGATGTTCTAAATCTCCTCCTCCATAAATGGGAAAATATCAACAATTAGTGTTTTGGTTTGGGTCATGTTATGTGTTGTGTCTGTATCTTATTTTCGTTGTTTTTTATCATAGAATTTTTGATAATGTTTTGAATTAGTTCCTTTTTGGCCCTATGGGCTCTCTATGTAAAGGGTACAACACTCTATAAATGTTGTTTATATAATTAAAAACTTCATGGTTCTTGGGTTATTTATTTATCACTTGAAGCTAAACTAATGGATGGGAAGGATAATATTCCTTTGATATGCAAGTTAATAATACCTTTCCCACATGTAGCAAGAGCTTGGAGGGAGTTGTTTGTGGTTGGTGAGCATTATTCTTGTATATTGCATTTGGATCATTATTTTATATGTGATGTATTGTTAGGTTTCTATAGTAAATACTTTAATTGTTTGGTGGGTTATAGTTCTTGACATCATGTATTATTGAATATAGTTATAGTTTAAGTTACATGGTTGCTTGTATTATAAGAAATGATTATTGGATATAATCTAAATTTTAATAGAAGTTATTTGAATTAATATAGGTTGATCTTGTATAGTATATTATTAGAAGGTGTTGTTTATTTTTGTTAAATATTAATAGAATTTAATAGAGGCTGCAAAATGAAAGTTGTTATGTATAAACAAAAAATATAGCTTTGTGCGATTTATGTTTTGTGTCTTTAAGATTTTTACTTGTGATCCTTCATTTTATCATTTCTTCTATTATCTTATGCCATGTGTGTTATTTGCAATTTTAAGTGATATTTTCATTATCATTTCACCTTCTATATTATGTCTTTATCACTAAGCTGTGTATTTTTTTCTATATGTTTCATATAATGTCTCCCCACTTCGAGGTATTTCTACCATGGCTACTTATCTTGGATGTTACATGTTTTTATTTCATGATGTTTACATAATTACACACGATCTTTATTCTCACATTCTTATCTTATGGTTCATAATTATGATCATGCTTACACACTTATTTTATGATTATATTTTTATATATTTATCTAGTGACATGTTTTTAACATAAAAAACATTATAATTAACTTGAACCTAACATAATCATGCCTCCATACATCTTAGCTCTCATCTTTAGCTTATCCATTCCTTTATCTAGGTCAGATTTGTGGGCACTAACATGAACCTGAACCATTATGTGACTTGAAAATGATCCAAAATTTTTTACAATTTAATTTAAATTTAGGCATACTTAGTTTAATTCCTTCCTACTATCCATTACTTTCCAAGTTAAATATAAAACATTTAACTATGTGGTTGTGTATTATAGAGAACCTGGATAAACCCTAATTCACTTTTGGGCATCTATTATCTATTTGAGCATCACATAACAATATCATTCAATTAGTCGAGCAACATTTTATCATTAGCTTATATTTACATCTATATTTAATGATATATTAGAGAATATCACATGTTTTCTTGTGTCTTTGATCTTGTTTTAAACCTACAAAATTAGAATCTAGGGGTTTAACAAAAGGATAATTTCTTGCTTAGAAAAATTTAAAGGTGTTTATCTTAAGACTACCTAATTAAGAAAGATAGTTTCTAATAACAAGATAAATAGTGATGCAGGAGCATCCTCAGTTCTTGGCAATCTTGTATCAACCAAAAATATTTTCTTTTAGTTTTTTTTCTTGTTTTGTTCTTTCTTAGTTCATGTTGGTGGATTCATCATCTTTGCCTACCAGACCCTGTGGATCTTTGTGTACATCATTGACATGTTCATTTTCCTTGTTCCAAGAGTTAGGCACGATTGGATCTTTTTCTGACAAGTTATCGCTTCCAGAATTTCATGGCAGTTTCTTGAACCAGCACCAAAATAATTTCAAACTTTTTGGCTAGTTTGATCATTGTGGATCATCCCCATGACTTGTGGATCTTAACGGTGTGATTTTAATTATCCCGTGGAGTGTCCCTGACCTTCCTTATGGGTCCACACTTTATCTTACACACCTATTGAAGGAGTAATTCAAATTTGATGTCACTTTATTCTTGCGTGTGTTATATTTTCTTTCATTGGAGAATGTAATGATCTTTGGTCGATGTAGATGTTTCTAGACTCGTGGATATAGTATAAAGATTGTAATCGATCATTAGAATAGGAAAGTAGAGTTAATAGTTGATTAAGTAAGATTCATTGTAGGATTTCAGCTCACATTAAGGAGCATGTTAGAAAATTGCAAGTGAGCATATCATATCAGGCCTGTGAGCCGAATTTGTAAGCTCAAATGTTGTCGCTCGATTATAACTAAGATTTTTGTTAATGAGAATATTTGCATCTACATTTTCCTCCATATTATGTGTTGCTTTTGTTGTGTTACTCTTGCTACACAATCTAGACTATTCTCTTTAAGGACCCTCCTATCGTGGTCGCGCCAAATTGGGATCAGAGTGAGGTTCAATCCATGTGAGGTCATCAGAATTTGTAGTGTCCTATAGAAGATTTGTTGTGGGGTGGCAGATTGAGGATCTGACCTGCAGTTGCAGAGGACTTGTGTAAATATGGCAAGAAAAAGAAATGTTAGAGGAAATGGAGTGTGTGGAAATGCATACCCAACTTTAATAGAGATGTTGAGAGGAATTGCTACCAGATTAGATGCAATTGAAATGGCCCAAAGAAGAGTTTAACCAGTTGATGATGTAAGTGATGAAGAGGTAGAAATACAGGATGAAAGAGGAAGAGATGAGCAACCTGGTCTAGATTACGGAGAAGAAAGGTTCATAAGAACCCTAACCAGAGCAATACAAGACCACATTTCAATCCACTAGATTATAATGGTAAGTTGGATTTAGAAGAATTGCTTGATTGGATTACAGAGATGGAAAAGTATTTTGAATTTGAAGGTACCACTGAATATAAGAAGGTAAAATTTGCTTGTACAAAGTTGAGAGGACATACATCCCTTTGGGAACATTTGTAGAAAAATAGGCAGAGTACAGGAAAAGAAAAGATAAACTCATGGGATCAGATGGTGAATAAATTGAAGTCAAATTTTATGCTTGCTATAGATTAGTTTGTTCAAGAAGTTGCAGAATTCGAAGAAGAAAGAATCAAGTGTGATAGAGTATATTGAAGAATTCTATAAGTTGAATATAAGATCTAGACATTCAAAGGATGAGATTGAGCAAGTAGCTAGATATGTGAATGGTTTGAGGTCATCTATATAAGATGAGATTAGTTTGATTAAGTTGCAAAGTGTGGAAGAAGCATATCAGTGTTCCCTAAAAGTGGAGGAGAAGTTGAATAAGAGACATGAGCAGAGACAAAGAGGAAGAGGTGGAATATTTCAAAGAGGAAGGACTTTTACTGAAGGAGGAAGAGGACCTTTTCTAGATATGAACAAGGACAAGGAGATCAGTAAGAATGACCATCCGTACTAGAGAGGTGATGGAAAATCTTACAGAAGAGGAGGATAAGGTGGTTACCAGAATGAGGACTATAGAAGATATGATAGAGGACAAGAGAAAAGAGTATTCAAAGGAACTTGTTATAAATGCGGTGGAGAAGGACATAGAGCATTTGAATGCAGTCAGGGAGAGACAAGTAGGAAGGCAGAGAATAATAAGAGGACAACCTTTTTTGAGGAAGAACATGTTGGATCATCTAACAAATTGGAAGAGGGAGAAGTGTTGGTGAATAAAAGAGTTTTGTGTCAGAGTGAGTTGGAAAAGGAACCATTGCAAAGGAATAATTTGTTTCGGACAAGATGCAAGGTAGCTAGTAAATGTTGCAAAGTGATTGTAGATAGTGGAAGCTCTGAGAACCTAGTTTCTAAAGAGATGGTGACCAAATTGAAGTTGGAAAGGTTGAAGCACTTGAAGCCCTATCAAATAACATGGATTCAGGATGAGCATAAGATACTGGTAAGTGAACAATGTTTGGTGAAATTAAAGATAGGAAATTACCATGATGAAGTTTTGTGTGATATCATTCCTATGGATATATGTTATTTTTTGTTGGGAAGGCCTTGGCAGTATGATAGACATGCTATTCATGATGGAAAGAAGAATATATACACCATTGTTGCTAATGGGATGAAGCAATTTTTTTTGCCATTGGAAGATGTTCCTACAGTTGAGGTTTGTATGAGTGATAGGGTTTGTCTGGTTGATGGAAGGAGATTCCTGGATGGATTGAGACATGAGAATGTGTGTTATGCCTTAGTTCCTAAGAAGACAAAAGAATTGATGCATGTGAAAGAACACCCGAAAGAGATAAAAGAGACACTGACAGAATATGAGGAGATCATTTCAAATAATGTACTTGATGGATTAGCACATGTAAGGAGTATTAGTCATTGCATGGATCTGATTCTTGGAGCTAGTTTGCGTAATAAAGTAGCACATCAGATGATACCAACAAAGAATGAAGAGTTAAATAGAAAAGTGCAAGGATTGTTGAGGAAAGGTTTGATCAAAGAAAGCTTAAGTCCCTGTGTAATACCTTTTGTGTTAGCACCTAAGAAGGATGGAGAATGGAGGATGTGTATAGATTCTAGAGCCATAAACAAGATCACAATGAAGTATAAATTTCCTTTACCCTAGATGGATGACATTATGGATTGTTTGAGTGGAGCTAAATATTTTACCAAGATAGACTTGAAGAGTGGGTATCATCATATTAGAATCAGAGAAGAGGATGAGTGGAAAACAACGCTCAAGAAAAATGAAGGATTGTATGAGTGATTAGTGATTCCTTTTGGACTAACAAATGCACTGAGTACTTTCATGAGATTGATGAATGAGGTATTGAAGAAATTATTGGGTAAGTTTGTGATTGTGTATTTGGATGACATTTTGATTTTCAGTAAAAGTAGAGAAGAACATTTGTTGCATATAAGACAAGTCTTGCAGAGGTTGAGAGAAGAGCAGTTGTTGATCAATATTAAAAAGTGTAGTTTCATGAAGGAGGAGTTGGTATATCTGGGATTTGTGATACCTGTGGATGGATTGAAGATGGATCCTAAGAAGGTAAGAGAAATTTTTGAGTGGCCTACGCCCCAAAGCATTGAGGAGGTAAGATCATTTCATGGATTGGCTAGTTTCTATAGAAAGTTCATTATGAATTTTAGTTCTATTTGCAATCCTATGATAGAAATAATGAGAGGAGATAAGAAGGATTTCAAATAGACATTTGGAGCAGATTGAAGTTTTGATTTGTTGAAGTAGAAGGTGACTGAGTAGCCTATGTTGGATTTGACAGATTTCAGTAAGGTATTTCAAGTAGACTATGATGCAAGTGGAAATGTAATTGGAGTAGTATTGAGTCAAGAAGGAAGACTTATAGCTTATTTCAGTGAGAAGTTGAATGATGCTAGGAGAAGATATTCAGTGTATGATCAAGAGTTTTATGCTATAGTTCAAGCCTTGAAGAAGTGGAGACATTATTTGTTTCCTAAGGATTTTGTGTTGTATACAGATCATCAAGCATTGTCATTTCTAAATAGTCAGGGTAAGTTGAACTAGAGACACATGAGATGGGTAAAGTTCTTGCAGAGTTATACTTTTGTTTTGAAACATAGGAGTGGAAAGTCAAATAGAGTTGTTGATGCTTTGAGTAGGAGCGGGAATTAATTGACAGAGATGAGAGTGGAGGTATTAGGCTTTGAATAATTAAATAACTTGTATGAAGAAGACCTGGATTTTTCAGAACCTTGGAGATCCTATAAAGAACCTATTTTGGAGGATAGAAGTTAGTGGTTGGATTATTTCATACAGGAGGACATGTTTTTCAGAGGAAATCAGTTGTGTATACCCTGAAGTTCAATGAGGGATAATTTGGTGAAGGAGAAGCATTGTGGAGGAGTGTCAGGACACTTTGGAATTGATAAGACAGTGGCATTGGTGAGTGAGAATTACTTTTGGTCGCAAATTCATAAGGATGTTAGGAGATTAGTGTAGAGTTGTAGAGTTTGTCAAATAGCAAAAGGGAGTTGTCAAAATATAGGATTGTATAAGCCTTTGACAATTCCAGAGAGACCTTGGGAGGATATTAGCATGGATTTCATACTAGGTTTATCAAAGACACAAGGAAATGATTTCGTATTTGTGGTGGTAGATAGATTTTCTAAGATGAAACACTTCATACTCTTATCACTTGAAATTGCACCCTCATTGAAACTAGTGTCCAACACTCTAGTGTAACATGGAAAGACCTCTAAAGCTGTGGGTCACTTGTAAATAGAGGTCAACCTCCGGAGAAGGTCGGATTCCTTTGTGTTATCACCTAAACTACTAATTTTTTGAAGGGAAAGGGAGAAGGAAAGTTCATAAAAATGAAACGAAACTTATGGTGATACACCGTGTTAATGATAAATCACGAAATGAACACAAGAAGAACATACACTTGAAAGTTTAAATCCTATTGCTTCACATACTTAGAACAACCTCTTTCATATTTAATGCTTGAGCCCTAACAGATTTGGTCTACATACACATCTTGAGATGGAAAGATCAATTTCACAACCTTAAGACATAAGTGCAGAATTATAAAACATAGTTAAAGACTTACATGTTCAAAAGAAAGATATAGAAATGAGAATCAATATAAACATGAACACAAGCTTTGAAGGTAAACTCTGTGTTGTATTCAAGATTCCAGTTGAGTTACAAAAAACATACATTAATTGAGAAAGGATTGATGAAAAATCACTAACTCCCTTAAATGCATAATTCAAAAACTAACTACAGAAAGGAAAAAAATGCCTTATATACAGATTGCGTTGGCCCTCTTAGGGCTTACAAAAAAAATATTCGGCTAAGAAAGATCTGCCCTCAGATCTTTTATCGAATTAAATGCTAAAGCCTGCATGTCCCTACTGTGTGTGTCGGTGAAGAGTTACCCTCGAGGGAACCTTCTTTAGATATTTCATAGCTACTGCATTCATTCAGATCCATCATGTCCAACTTGAGCTACTTTGACTGAATGCCTTGAATGCCCTGAACTCACTCTAATTCACGTGGCATTTATCTAGGGTTGACATTCTCTATTCTTCCACGACTCACCTTAGCTCCCCCTAGTTGGTCGAGCATTTTCCACGCGGGCTTTGCAGCTGGTCAAAAGTCCTTTGAAAAGAATTGCATCTTGGTGAGACACTGAAAGTGTCTTTCCAATGCGATTATATCATTTGGCAACAATCAGCGTAGCACGTGATAGTCGACAAGAGTTCATATCGAGCTCGATCAGTCATACTGATACCACTGAGGCCATCAACAAGACACAATTTTAACACTGGGATATCATGGTGAAAACTCCACGCTTAGCGAAGGCATCAATTTCAGAGAGACCCACTACACTCGGCGAGACCTCCCGGCAATGTTGAATCTCTCACCTCGAGCTTCCCCTCATTCGGCAAGACACCCGACTATCGGTGAGACTCTTTATCGAAGACAAAACATTATTTCTAAACCTTGTGTCTTTTGTCGGTGATACATCTTCAATGTCACCCCGAACACACTTTATTTTATTGAGCTCTTCTTTCCTTTTGGCAAGACTCTAGTAAGTCGCTGGGACCTCATGGAAATGGCTTCAACTCTTGGTGAGGCCCCTCCTTTCTATCGACGATACATCTCACCGATCTTCATTCCTTATACCGAGTGCTACATTGCTTCGAGAAATATCTGGCGGTTAGAGAGACTTCTCACTGAAACTTCATTATCCTATCGCTATGCTCCAGAGTCAGTGAGACTTCCTCGGGTCGGGGAGACTTCGGTTGGTTCCCTATCGGTAGGACATCGCTTTAACGGAAAGAGGTTATAGTAGGCCTTATTAGTCATGCCGATATCATTTTTTTTCACTGAGACCACTTCCATTTGACGAGACTTCTTAGACTTCTTTTTCCTTCGGTGAACCCTTCATTCGGCAAGACGCCCGGCGAACACTCTTTCACTTCGCTAAGACCACTCTGGTATCGGTAGGACATCATAGCGAGGTCCTCATTTCTTGACGAAGGCACTCCTTTTCACTAAGAATCTCAAAACTGGTGGGGGCGGGATGAAAACGGAACCGGGATGAGGGGAGAAAGGGAGCGAGAGCAAAGACAGACGAATCCTAGTGGGACTGGGACCAAAACAGGGGCAAAAAAAAGAAAAGGGTGGAACCGGGGTCAGAACCAAATCCGGGCCTAAACTTTCTTTAAGGTTCAGGTTTGGAATCTGACTCGATCCCACCCTCGGCAGCACACGAGGAGGAAAGGAAGAAGAAAAACATAAGGGGAACCAAGGGGGAGATATCCCTCGATCAAAAATTAGAAAAAAGAAAAAAGAAAGAGCGAAACCAGGACTAGAACCAAAATGGAAAGAGGACCTAACCCTTGGAAAAGTTCCAAGTCTAGGTTCCGACCTGGTTCCAAGCCCGCCAGAGAGAGAAAGAAAGAAAAATGCACAAGGAAAAAGATAGAAAGAAAGAAGGGTGGGATTGGAACCGAGTCCAATCCCGAGTAAAACAGAGTGGGGATGGGGCCAAGACGAAACCCAAAACTAGAACTTTCATCAAGTTTCCAAGTTCGGAATCTGCGACAAACCCGCCTCCGATGAAGGCAAGGAAGGGAGGAAAAAGGGACAAGGAAGAAAAGAAAGGGAAAAAATACCCCACAGTCAAAACACAAGGTCAACGAAGAGAAAGGGACACACACAAGCGTGAAATCGGAATTGGAGCCAGAACAAAAATAGAAACTGGCACCTTGGAAAAGTTCCAAGTTTGGTTTTGGTCCAACTCTACCTACAATGGAAACAAAGAAGGGGCCCGAAAAAAGCAAAAAAGGCAGAAGCGAGGTTGGAACCAAAACCTTGGAAAGGTTCCAAGTCCAAGTTCCTACCCGGTTCCACCCCCAGTAGAACAAAGAGAAAGGCAAGAAGAAAACAAAACAAAAAAAAGGGGAAAGACAAGGAAAAACATAAACAGAAAGAAAACCCACCCCCAAGTTGGAGACCTGCACGCTGGGCTCAACCCTCTTGGGAGCCACATTTAATCCACGTGTTAAATTAAAACATCATTTTCCCTTGCATCTACACAAGAAGTAAACAAGTTAGAAAAAAGTGATCCTAATGCATGTGTTCCTCCATTTGGTCTTCGAGAACCCCTGAAAACATGGGTTACTCTGCCTGATTGAGCCCATAGGCAAAAAATGGGTAACATTTATGGCAACCTTTGTTGGATGTTTGCCTTCTAAACAAGGAAACCAGTAGCCTAGGCCTATCCATTGGGCATGGAGTCAATAGGAGGCTCAGAAAATAAACAAAAATATCAATTTTGTACATGGCCGCAACTCACCTTGAGACCCACGGATCATAACAGGCTGCCAAAAAATGGCAAGACAGGGAAACTGAAAAGAAAATACTTACTGTGCTGAAATAGCACTTATGGAAAACATAAAGCCTAAACTAATATGTACAATAAATGGACCAGTCAAACTTGGAAACAGGTCTTGAGGTGTATCCCATTAACTAGGATACGAAGTACCTCACCTTCTGTTGTGGCCAGTTGATACGCATTGTGCTCCTTACAGCCTATGACAACAAATGGACCAATCCATATGTTGTCAAATTTGGTGTGATGACCTAGCCTGCTTTTTAGAATGTCCCATTTCAGCACAAGATCTCCTTCCATGAAATCTCTTAATCTAGTTTTCTTATCAAATGTTATCTTAGTCAAGATTTGTTGATGTTCCATGTTCTTCATAGCCTTATTCCTGGCTTCTTCTAACTCCATCAGCTGAGTATATCTTAAGGTGAGTGGGTCAGACTGTTCAAACAAGACCAGCTAACTGGCAATGTCCAAGGCGAGCAACTCAGTAGAGATAGGTAATTTCGCTTCTTTACCGTACACCAACATGTAAGGTGAGTTCCCAATCACCTTCTTAGGGGTGATTATGTCTGCCCAAAGATTATTTTTTAGCTTAGCATGCCAATCCCTCTGATTGCTTTGCAGCATCCTTTTGATAATGTTAATCAATTTTTTGTTAGTGGACTCTGCAAGTCCGTTGCCTTGAGGATAGTAATTGGAGCTTGTGTTCAAATAAATTCCCTTCATCAATGCCTAATCAACGACCTTCAAACCAACAAATGCCAGGGAATTATCAGAAACTATAGAATCTAGGACTCCAAATCTGCAAACCATGTCTTCATAAAAACTCAGCACTGCTACCTCATTGGCTTCCTTTAGGGGCAAGGCTTCTGTCCATCGTGTAAAGTAATCTATTGTTGTGATAATCCACCGATGGCCTGCACTTTAGGGTGGGTTAATTGCCCCTATGAAGTCAATTCCCCACTTCATAAATGGATGCTCTATCAGAATTGGTTGCAATGGCAAAGCAGCAAGCTTTTTCTTGCCCGAAAACAAGGCACAGTTGGAACATCTCCTGACATACATGTGCGCATCTCCGAACAAGTTAGGCTAATAATAACCTACTCTTAAAATCTTACAGGTTGTTGTCCTTGTAGCATAGTGGCCTCCAGAGGGTCCATCATGGAACTCATGTAGTATTTTATCCACTTGATCATTATCAATGCACCTGAGCAACACTCCACTGTGATCCTTCCTTTACAATACATCATCAATCAAGACAAAGGGAATAGACTGGAGTCGGTAGTACCTCCTCTTTGTTTTGTTTAGATTAGGTGGGCATTCCCCGGTTCTTAAGAAATGTGACATTTCTCACAACCAACTGGTAGCTTCCTCATCTATTGTCCCAATATTGACCAAAACTGAGTCTCGTTGATCCTCTACTGTTGGGAAATCTTCATTAGCTAGTTGTTGGCATAAACCCTTACCCCTTACAAGTTTAGTGACCTGGATATCCACATCATACTCCATAACTTTCATGATCCATCCAGCCCATTTTTCACTTAAATCTTTACTAAGTAAGAATTCCTTTATGCTAGAATGTGCCACTAGAAGATGAATTTTGTTGTGAGACAATAGATGTCTAAATTTCTTCAAACTTTTTATAATAGCCAGCACATGTTTCTCTACAAAGGTATACTTCTACTCATAGTCTTCCAGACCTTTACTAACAAAAACAATGGGCTACTCCAACCCTTCCACACCCTTTTGGACCGAGATTGTAGAGATTAAATCAAAACTACCAAAAGCATACAAGGTAAAATCCTTACTGAAATCTGGGTTGACTAATGTTGGGGCTAAAGCTAACGCCTCCTTGATCTTTTGAAAACTATCCCTTGCTTCTTGGGTCCACCTGAACTCTGCACTCTTCCTTAACATAGTTGTAAGGGGTTTTAGTAAGGCTGCTATATTAGGAAGAAATCTTCTGACAAAATTAATATGTCCAATGAAACTTTGAAGTCCTTTCTTATGCGGAGGTAAAGGTAGCTCTAAGATTGCTGCCACTCTTTTAGGATCCACTGTGATCCCCTTCTTAGACACTACATACCCGAGAAGATTTCCTTCATGGACAGAGAAAACACATTTCTTGGGGTTTAATGATATACCAAACTCCTGACAATGTTAAAAAATTTGCCTCAAATGGTCAATGTGATCAGCTGCCTCCTTGGAATAGACAGTGATATCATCAAGATATACTAAAACAAACTCATACATCAAGTTGCTAAAGGCCGTGTCCATAGCCTTTTGGAAGGTTGCTCCAGTGTTAGACAAACCAAATGGCATTCTCCTATAGGCCATTGTACCCCACTTGGTAGTGAAGGCAGATTTAAATTGATCTTCTTCCATTACCAAAATCTGGTTATAACTAGAATAGCCATCTAGTAAAGAAAAATGTTCAGAACCTGACACACATTGAAGAATCTACTCCATAGACAGAAGAGGGTGCTTGTCCTTCAATGAAGATTTGTTCAAATCTCTGAAGTCTACACATAATCTAAGCTCTCTATCCTTATTCCTGACAGGAACTAGATTTGCAACCTAGCTACTATGCTTAATGGGAAAGATAATCCCTCTATAAGTTTGAAGACCTCTTTCTGCATTAGTGGCTCTAGTTTGGGATTGACTGGCCTCTGTTTTTGCCTTATGGGCTTGGCTGTTGGTTCCAATTCTATTGTATGTCATGCAAGACGTGGATCAAATCCCTTCAAATCTCTATATTCCCAAGCAAATATGTCAATGAATTCTTGGAATAATTGCAAAAAAGATTGCTTTTCAATAGCAGTGTTTATTTTTCCTATCCTGAGGCTTCTCTTGGGTGCAACTTCTAAGTCCTCATAATGATCTTGTTGAACCAGTAAATTGGCCTTGTTACTTTTAACCTGATCATCAAAGTTAAAAATACTTTCTAAGGTAACATACCCTTAGGCAACTTGTTGTTCTTTAATTGTAGTACCTGGTCTCCATACTATTGTTTGATTATCTCCTGGTTTGATACTGCAAACATGTCTTCTTCAAGTAGAAACTACAGAATTTGCTCATCGCTCTCAAAGACCTGCCAGTTAACATTGTTATCAGGCACAAAAGGCCTGATAATAACCTTGATATGCTACTGATCAGACTCCTTGTTACGCTATTCAAAATATCAAACTAAGCTCCCACAACTGCTAATCTATCAGCATGCTGATTCTGATTTCTTGGAATTGAAATAATATTGAAGGCCTCAAAATCCTCAATGAGGTCCCAAACCCTGTGCTTATACAATTTAAGAACATTATTTTTAATAGCATTCAGACCTCTAACTTGATTTACTATCAATTCACTGTACCCATACACCTTCAAACACTTAATTCCACGTTTCCTTGCCCATTCCAGCCCTTGGATGAGACCTTTTTATTTTGCTGTGTTATTAGTGCATGAAAATGCAAACCTAAAGGCCGCATAATATCTTTAAGCTCCTGGGGAAAATAATAATGCACCCCCACCAGTGCCATGCCTGCTCCTTGAGCCATCAAAAAACATTTGCCAAACTTCATCTTGTTGATCATAAACATTCCCCGACTCCTTAACCAAGTTAGGCATCACTATATCGGCTTCTTGAAACATGTAGTTGCCCATACCAGCATCTGACACCAAGTCACTCTTTGCACTAGAAGTATGGCCTGATGCCCATTCATCTAGAAGTATATCAAGAATGTCATCGACAACAATGCGAGGATCAAAGATAGCAGCGTGCATATCTTGCTCAAAAATTATGCAATTGGCATTCATTGCATTGGGCACATAAGGTTCTATATTGTCTTTTGCAAGTAGCTCAGACTTAATGGTTACTCTAGTTCCATATCTAGTATGAAATAACACGTGAGACTAGTCAGACGAAAGGTATCCCCCTATTTTAGCCATAAACTCCCTTGACAAACATAACCCATAATATGGAGGCAAATCTGCCACATAAATGTCTAGGGAAATTGAAAAATTAGGGCTGGCATGTAGAATTAAGCTAGTATCTTTGATAAGACCTACTGTATTAACAAATGATCCATCCACCTGAACTACTCCCTTTCCTAAGGGTTCATACCTTAAACCTAACTAATCAGCGACTTGCTTAGGCATCACAGAGCAGGTAGCACCACTATCTACCATACAATTGTGCACTAATTTTTTTTGATAATTAATGAAACATAGAATGAAGGATCTCTCACATTCTTACCTTGAGTCACAAACTCCCTTTTTCTACTGGGATTAGCAACTTTCTCTTGATCATCATTAGCCATCAAGACTCTCTGGGAATTAGCAACAACTTGTTTAGGATTTACATCCTCAACCAATGCCCTTTTGAGTAGATCGGCCTATCCCAAAATGCTTAAGGAGTCCCACATGGTCATATTCACGCTTATCCTCTTCATACTATCCATGATGTTGTAAGGCACAGCTGAAGTTATCTTCTAAGGTCCTTTGACAACAGTCGATTCTTTAGTCTTATGAGGCTGTTCATTAACTAGTAAGGTGGTAGCTCCTTTTGGTACATTTAGAACGGGTGTGGATGATGCTCCTTCAGTTGCAGGCCCCCCACTTCTATCAGTTGAGTGCTCCACCTCCAAAGCTCTTTTTTTAGCTCTTGTATTGGCTACAATTGGTGAATCAACATTCACACCACAAAACTCTTCACTCTACCAATTTAAAAATGTAGTCTCATTGAAATGCATATATGGTTGTTGTTCAGGTATATCGACAGGTGCATATAACTATGGACTGACAGCATTCCAGGCCTTAGATGCCTGATTAACTACCCCATTTGAGCATGAGGATGGGTTATGTGCTTGATTGCACGAATGAAACCCTTCACTTTCTGTCACAAAGTTATTATGGGTTGGAACCATATCCTTCACTAAACTTACAACATTGAGAGGAGCTAGGTTATAAGATTGGACTGGTCTTTGATTGACATTTTGTCTTTGATAACCACCTTAATAGGGTTGCCTATTTTGTTGGTACGGATATCCCTGATTTTGATAAGACTAATTTGTATTTTGGCCTTGTGGTTGGTTCTACTATTGTAAATTTGGCCTTGCCCTTTGATACTGTTTCTTCATGCTGGTCAACTCATTTCCTATGGTTTGTAAAATGCTTTCTATCTTGTGCTAACTAGACTTAACCTATTGCAATTCATTTGATGGTCCTGAAGCTGACGCCCCCTGGCTCTCAGCAATGGGTAAGGCTGGAAGAGCGGGTAAAGGGGCTAAAGATGGCATTTGTAGTGGCATATTTGATTGAATTTTAGGGAAATAGGGCATAAGTGGCCTAGGTGCTAACTTGCCTACTTGAATAAGATTATTCTCTGCCTTAATAGCTATGCTATAAGCCTGAGGTAAAGAAATAGCCCCCATAGACTGTATCATGATTGAAATATCACTATTTAAACTTTTCAAATAGTATAAAAATGCATAATCAGCAGAAGGCCTTACTGTGGTAGGTATTTTGTTCCAAGTCTTTTGAAAACGGGTATTAAAGTCTGCCATTTGTTCTTGTGGGGCTCTTTTGATGGTTGTTAGTTGCTCTACCAAAGATAGGTGATCATATTTTTCCTCAAAAAATCTAGTAAATTCATCACCAAGCTCATCCCATGTCCTTATAGAATCCACTGGCAAGCTTCTAAACCATTCCAATGCCTTCTTCTTGAAAGATGCAGCCAACAACCTCATAGCTACATTTTCCTATGTCACATGATGGACATTGCACAATGCTGCCACATCTTTGATATGCTCAAAAGGAGTCACTTGTCCTTCCCCAGTAAACTCTGATAGCCCTTTTAACGCTGCTAACAGAATATCATCATGTTGTGCTAGATTTAGGGGACTACCCTGGTTGAATGGTACGAAAGCAAAGGCCCTTGGGACTACCATCGAGCTGGAATGTGTTGGTATGCTTGTTGAAGTAGGACTTGAACTGACTAGTACTGAATTTGAACTTGGCTAAAAGGTATTTGTTGTAGTAGAAAGATTGTTTATCACATGATTGAAACCCCCAAATGATGAGGCAGAAAGTTTTGTTCTAAGAGCAGGAGACGCTGAACGCCCAACTAGAGAATCTCTTCTTTCTCTTCTTTCGTATGTAAACACTATCTTGTTACTAAACCAGGTGATGTTGAATGAACTCTAAGAGAAGGAACATTCCTTCTAAGAGTCCTCCCCCTTCTTCTTGGAGGAGATAAATGTAGAAACTCTACAACTTTCGAACTTCTAGTTTCTATCTTTCTCATATAAGTAAGCACATTGATCCTTTCCTCCACTCAAAGTCGCCAGATATGCTTAAAAACAACCTCTAGAAGGCTATTAGCTTACTATCAGCACATCAAAATAGCATAGCTCAAATATTTTACTTCTAATTGGGTCCCACCGGGCGTGCCAAAACTGTTATCACCTAAAATTGCACCCTCGTTGAACCTAGTGTCCAACACTCCAGTGTAACATGGGAAGACCTCTAAAGCTATGGGTCACTTGTAAATAGAGGTCAACCTCCAGAGAAGGTCAGCTTCCTTTGTGTTATCACCTAAACTACTGATTCTTTGAAGGGAAAGGGAGAAGGAAAGTTCATAAAAATGAAACGAAACTTATGGTGATACACTGTATTAATGAGAAATCACGAAATGAACACAGGAAGAACATACACTTGAAAGTTTAAATCCTATTGCTTCACATACTCAGAACAACCTCTTTCATATTTAATGTTTGAGCCCTAACAGGTTTGGTCTACATACACATCGTGAGAAGGAAAGATCAATTTCACAACCTTAAGACATAAGTGCAGAATTATAAAACACAGTTAAAGACTTGCATGTTCGAAAGAAAGATACAAAAATGAGAATCAATACAAACATGAACACAAGCTTTGAAGGTAAACTTTGTGTAGTATTTAGGATTCTAGTTGAGTTATAGAAAACATACATTAATTGAGAAAGGATTGATGAAAAATCACTAACTCTCTTAAATGCATAATTCAAAAACTAACTACAGAAAGGCAAAAAATGCCTTATATACAGACTGCGTCGGCCCTCTTAGGGCTTACAAAAAAAATATCTGGTTGAGAAAGATCTGCCCTTAGATCCTTTATCGAATTAAATGTTGAAGCCTGCATGTCCCTACTATGTGTGTCGGTGAAGAGTTACCCTTGAGGGAACCTTCTTCAGATATTTCACAGCTACTGCATTCATTCAGATCCATCGTGTCCTGCTTGAGCTACTTCGGCTGAACACCTTGAATGCCCTGAACTTACTTTGATTCACGTGGCATTCATCTAGGGTTGACATTTTCTGTTCTGCCATGGCTTGCCATAGCTCCCCCTAGTTGGTCGAGCGTTTTCCACGTGGGCTTTGCAGCTGGTCAAAAGTATTTTGAAAAGAGTCGCATCTCGACGAGACACTAAAAGTGTCTTGCTGATGTGATTATATCATTTGGCAACAATCAGCGTAGCACGTGACAGTCGATGAGAGTTCATATCGAGCTTGATTAGTCATACCGATACCATTAAGGCCATCGGCAAGACACAATTCTATTGCTGGGATATCATGGTGAAAACTCCACGCTTAGCGAAGGCATCAGTTTTAGAGAGACCCACTACACTTGGCGAGACCTCTCGGTGATGTTGAATCTCTCACCTCGAGCTTCCCCTCATTCGGCAAGACACCCGGCTATCAGTGAGACTCTTTATCGAAGACAAAACGTTATTTCTAAACCCTATGTCTTATGTTGGTGATACATCTTCAATGTCACCCCGAACACACTTTATTCTATCAAGCTCTTCTTTCCTTTCAGCAAGACTCTGGTAAGTCGTTGGGACCTCATGGCAACGGCTTCAACTCTTGGCAAGGCCCCTCCTTTCTGTCGATGAAACATCTCACTAATCTTCATTCCTTATACTGAGTGCTACATTTCTTCGAGGAAACATCTGGAGGTCGGAGAGACTTCTCACCGAAACTTCATTATCCTATCGCTATGCTCTAGAGTTGGTGAGACTTCCTTGGGTCGGGAGACTTCGGTTGGTTCCCTATCGGTAGGACATTGCTTTATTGACAAGAGGTTATAGTGGGCCTTATTAGTCATGCCGATATCATTTTTCGTCGCTGAGACCACTTCCATTCATCGAGACTTCTTGGACTTCTTTTTCCTTTGGCGAACCCTTCATTCGGCAAGACACTTGGCGAACACTCTTTCACTTCACCAAGACCACTCTGCTATCGACAGGACATCATAGCGAGGTCCTCATTTCTTGTCGAAGGCACTCCTTTTCATTGAGACTCTCAAAACTGGCGGGGCGGGATGAAAACAGAATCGGGACCAGGGGATAAAAGGAGCGGGAGCAAAGACAGACAAATCCCGGCAGGACTGGGACCAAAATGGGGGCAAAAATAAGAAAAGGGCGGAACTGGGGTTAGAACCAAATCCAGGCTTGAACTTTCTTTAAGGTTCAGGTTTGGAATCTAACCCGATCCCACCCCCAGCAACACACGAGGAGGAAAGGAAGAAGAAAAACATAAGGGGAACGAAGGGGGAGATATCCCTCGATCAAAAATCAGAAAAAAGAAAAAAGAAAGAGCGAAATTGGGACCAGAACCAAAACAGAAAGAGGAACCTGACCCCTAGAAAAGTTCCAAGTCCAGGTTTTCCGACTTGATTCCAGGACCGCCAAAGAGAGAAAGAAAGAAAAATGCACACGGAAAAAGACAGAAAGAAAGAAGGGTGGGATTGAAATCAAGTCCAATCTCGTGTAAAACAGAGTGGGGACGGGGCCAAGACGAAACCCGAAACTAGAAATTTCATCAAATTTTCATGTTTGGAATCCGCCATGAACCTGCCTCCGACGAAGGCAAGGAAGGGAGTAAAAAGGGACAAGGAAGAAAAGAAAGGGAAAAACTACCCCACGGTCAAAACACAAGGTCAACGAAGAGAAAGGGATGCACACAAGTGCAGAATCGGAACCAAAGCCAGAACGAAAACAAAAACTGGAACCTTGGAAAAGTTCCAAGTTTGGTTTCGGTTCGACTCTGCCTCCGATGGAAACAAAGAAGGGGCCCGACAAAAGTAGAAAAGATGGAAGTGGGGTCAAAACCGGAACAGAAATAGGAACCAGAACCTTGGAAAAGTTCCAAGTCCAGGTTTCGACCCGGTTCTGCCCCCGGTAGAACAAAGAGAAAGGCAAGAAGAAAACAAAACAAAAAAAGGGGAAAGACAAGGAAAAACATAAACAAAAAGAAAACCCACCCCCAAGCTGGAGACCTACATGCTGGGCTCAACCCTCTTGGGAGCCACATTTAATCCACGTGCTAAATTAAAACATCATTTTCCCTTGCATCTACACAAGAAGCAAACAAGTTAGAAAAAAGTGATCTTGATGCAAGTGTTCCTCCATTTGGTCTTCGAGAACCCCTGAAAACATGTGTTACCCTGCCTGATTGAGGCCATAGGCAAAAAATGGGTAACACATACCTTGTAAGAAGACAACAAATGCAATACATCTAGCAGACCTATTTTTTTAGAGAAGTAGTCAGATTGCATGGATTACCTAAGAGTATTGTTTTAGACAAAGATGTGAAGTTTGTTGGTTACTTTTGGAAGACACTTTGGAAGAAGTTGAAGACAGACTTGAAGTTCAGTTCTACATTTCACCCACAGACTAATGGAAAAACAGAGGTAGTGAACATGAGTTTGCAAAATTTGTTGAGATGTTTGGTTGGAGAAAAGACTGGAAGTTGGGATTTAGTCCTTGCACAAGCTAAGTTTGCTTACAATAATTCAGTGAACATGAGTACAGGGAAGACACCTTTTGAGATTGTTATAGGAGTTCATCCTAGAGGTATATCAGAATTAAGAGACATCAGTATGGAAGATAAAAAGAGTGCAGAAGCAGACGAATTTGTAGAACATATGAAGAAAGTGCATATTCAAGTGAAACATCAATTGGAAGACATGAACTAGAAGCATAAGGAGAAAGAACCAGAAGCATAAGGAGAAAGAAGATGAAAAGAGGAGACATAAGGAATTCGAAGTTGGAGATGAAGTAATGGTATATCTGAGGAAGGAGAGGTTTCTAGTTGGTACATACAACAAACTAAATATGAGGAAGTTTGGACCTTGTAAGATCTTGAAGAAATTTGATTATGGAAATGCATATGAAGTGGAGTTACTGGATGGCATGAGTATATCGTCTATATTCAATATTGTAGATTTGTACCAATACCATGAAGCAAAATTTGCTGAAGATAGTAAAGTAGAATTGGAGAATTAGTTTTCTAAACAATAATCATAAGAGATTGAAGAGATTTGGATATCAGAGATGGGAGGAAGAATCGTGGAAAGCAGTATAAAGAATATCTTGTGAAGTGGAAAGGTAGACGAGTGGACGATTCTTCTTGGATTTCTTAGGCTGAGGGAGACCACCTTGGTTTTCCTGTGGCCCCAACAAAGTGAGAGGCTCACTTTTCATTAACCCTAGATGTTTGATGCAGGAGCATCCTCGGTTCTTGGCAATCTTGCATCAACAAAAAAATTATTTTCTTTCAATTTTTGTTCTTGTTCTGTTCTTTCTCAATTCATGTTGGTGGATTCATCATCTTTTCCCACTAGACCCTGTGGATCTTTATGTACATCGTCAACATGTTCATTTTCCTTGTTCCAAGATTTGGGCGCAATTGGATCTTTTTGTGGCAAGTTATCACTTTTAGAATTTCATGGTAGTTTCTTGAATCGACACCGAAATAATTTTAAACTTTTCAGCTAGTTCAATCATTGTGGATCATCCCCATGACTTGCGGATCTTAACAGTGTGATTTTAATTATCCCGTGGAGTGTCCTTGACCTTCCTTATAGGTCCACACTTCATCTTACGCACCCATTGAAGGAGTAATTCAAATTTGAGGCTGACTTGTTCTTGCGCACATTATATTTTCTTTCATTGGAGAATGTAATGATCTTTGGCTGACGTGGATGTTTCCAGACTCACAAATATAGTATAAATCTTGTAATCGATCATT
The DNA here is from genome assembly GCA_007258455.2 of Sequoia sempervirens. NCBI lineage: Eukaryota > Viridiplantae > Streptophyta > Pinopsida > Cupressales > Cupressaceae > Sequoia > Sequoia sempervirens. The sequence goes on from VDFB02270651.1 coordinate 328,690,354, forward strand.
AAAATAGGCAATTAGAGTTAGTAATTGATTAAGTAAGATTGATTGTAGGATTTCAACTCGCATTAAGGAGCATGCTTGAAAATTGCAAGTGAGCATATCATGTCAAGCCTGTGAGCTGAATTTGTAAGCCTGGATGTTGCTGACTGATTGTAACTGAGATTTCTGTTAATGAGAATATTTGCATCTACATTTTCCTCCATATTTTGTGTTGCTTTCATTGTGTTCCTCTTGCTGCACAATCCAGACTGTTCTCTTTGAGGACCCTCCTACCGTGGCTATGCCAAATAGATTCTAGAAATCTAGAAGTATGCAACGTGCACTTCCATGCATAGTGATTGAATCCATAAGACATGCTCATTTTCATAGGCTTATAGATCAATTTAGTAGGTGTAGATTTGATCCAAAGTAGATTATTGACAATCCATGCAATAACAACATCAACTATGGTCACAAAGCATTATTTGGATCATGGAATGAAATCTTCAACATAAATTCCTAATTCCTCTTTCCCATTTTGAAAAGTGTGCTTGCATATCTATTTCTATCTTCAATTAATTAATCTAAGGTAACTTTTTGACTATTGCTTATTTTCTTTATTCACTCCTAGATGATTTGAACAATAGCATTTGTTATTTCCTTTGTGTTATGCTACGGTGGAACAATCAATACATATCTATCAAATGAATTAATTTCCTATTTTCTTAATATAAATATGTGTCATTATAATAATTATAAAATTTATTGTACCCTCAAATGAAATTGCTAATTAATAGTAAGTACACACAAATGGAAGTGGTACGACTTACTTGCCACAACTTAAATCTAGGACTTTTACTCTCAAGAGTTGCATCTAATAGTCTTATCTCAGTTAATTAATCTAAGGTAATTTTATGAATATTGTTTATTTTCTTTATTCACTCTTAGATTATTTGAAAGGTAGCATTTGTTATTTCCTTTGAGTTGTGTTTACGATGGAACAACCAACACATATTTGTCATGAATTAATTGGGAATTTCCTTAATATATATGGATCATTGTCATTGTAAAATTTATTGTACCTTCAAATTCAATTGCCAATTAGTAGTAAGTACACACATAAGGAAGTGGTACGACTTACTTGCCAAAACTTAACTCTAGGACTTTTACTCTCAAGAGTTGCATCTAATAGTCTCCCTAACACATTATGCACACAAGAATGATAAATATTTATCTATGTGATTATTATACCTTGAGTACAATTGCTAATTTATAATTAGTCAACAAATTAGGAAGTGTTTCATCTTAATTGCCACAACTAAAATCAAAGATTTCTTGCTCTCAAAAACTACAACTAACAGTCTCCTTAACACTTTATACACACAAACATGATATATAATTTTCTTCTTGATTAACTTCTTTAATAGATTTTAAGTTGATTAAACCACATAAGGTTGAAATCTTTGAAGTCTTTGAAGTCCAAATACTTAATTTTATGGTATTAGCTAGAAAAAAGTAAGGTGAGGTGAGGCAAGTTAAGACCCTTTTACATATAATAATCATACAAAATAGTAAAAGAATAATGTATTCTATTGTCCAATTATTTTAAAGTCTACTAATATGAAGTATTGTGTGGGGGGAACCAATGCTTATGTGAGGAGGAGGAGTCGATGGTGTGAAGTAGCTACAAAAGAAGGAAAAAAAAAAGAAAAAAGGAAAACAAATTCTTTCCTACTTGCCAATTACTAATCAATAGTAAGTATATACATAAGGAAGTGGTACAAATTACTTGACACAACTTAAATCTAGAAGTTTTACTCTCAAGAGTTGCAACTAATAGTCTCCCTAACGCATAATGCACACAAGCATGATACACATTTATCACTATAATATGTGATTATTATAGCTTGAATGCAATTGCTAATTCATAATAAGTCAACAAATTAGGAAGTAGTTCAACTTAATTGGCACAACTAATATCTAACACTTCTTGCTCTCAAAAACTACAACTAAAAGTCTCCTTGACACTTCAAGAACACATATAAATAATAATTAAACACAACCATACTCCTCTTGTTAATTAACTTCTTTAAGCTTAAGATAGAGTTTAAGTTTATTAACAACACGGAAGGCCAAAATCTTTAGAGTCCAAATACTTAATTTTATGGAATTGGCTAGAAAAAAGTAAGCGAAGGCAATGTAAGACCCTCTTACATATAATAATCATCCAAAATAGTAAAATTCAATGTATTCTTTTTGCCAATTATTTTAAAGTCTTCTATATGAAGTATCGTGTGGGAGTAAACCAGAGCTTACGTGAGGAAGAGAAGGAGCCGATGGTGTGAAGCAGTTACGAAAGCCGGAAAAAAATAAAAAACCGTCTTTTTCTTTCCTACTTGCCAACCATAAGCACAGGCTCACCCCAACCATTTTGTGGGCTCATTAAAATTTGGATGTCCAGCTGGGGCTTTTCCTGTCCAACGGTGGAGATTCTGGCATGCTCCCACGCAAGTCTTGATCGGGCGGGCCAGAAGACAGTTTATATTAAAAACCGGAGATGAATATGGACACCTAACAGAGTAAGCTTAGGTGGGGATTGAGTGTGGTCGTAATGACGAGTCCAACTGGTTGTCTTCATTTCATTTAATGTTTCGCGTTGGTCTCAGCGACTCACCTTCCCCACACCGGCCACCTCTAGACTTGCTCTGCCCCGCTTGCTTCGCAAAGACTTTCTTCTCAATTGGCTCACATTTAAATAGTCCGTGTCGAAGCCGCTGTTGTAGGTGAATAATTGTGGGTCATTGAGTTTCCTTTATAAAGTCCTGTGTGACCCCGACGCTTTGCTTACATGCTCAAACTGCACAGTTCGGGGATTTTAGCAACTAAGAGAAAATGGGGATCTCCAAGCGGTTCGATGTGATAAGCAAATGCAGCTCAGAGGGGCGCGAGGCCCAGACTGTGGCTGCGGATTTGGATGGCACCATGCTTAGATCAAGAAGCTCTTTCCCATACTTCATGCTTGTGGCCATGGAGGGCGGGAGCCTCTTGCGGGGCATTCTTCTTTTGGCCAGCACGCCCTTGATTTGGTTCGTTTATGCTTTAGTTTCAGAGGCGGCAGGGATCCAAATGCTTATTTTCATTTCCTTTGCTGGGCTTAAGATCCGGGACATTGAATTGGTGTCTAGGGCTGTGCTGCCCAAGTTTTATGCAGAGGACGTGCACCCGGAGACTTGGAGGGTGTTCAGCTCGTTCGGGAAAAGGTATATTGTGACTGCGAATCCAAGAATCATGGTGGAGCCCTTCGTCAAAAACTATTTGGGCGCGGACAAGGTTCTTGGAACCGAGCTTGAGGTTTCCAAGTCCGGGCGGGCGACTGGGTTTGTGAAGAAGCCTGGTGTTCTGGTTGGGGATTTTAAGAAAGAGGCAGTGGAGGCCGAATTCGGCCCCAGGGGCGCGCCTGATGTCGGCATTGGTGATCGGGAAACGGATCATCCTTTTATGTCCATCTGCAAGGTGATTAAGTTTATAGCCTTTCGTTTCTTTATTGAACGTACCCTGCCTGCCCTGTTCCTGGACCTGTGATTCGGGCATGTTTTAGGGTTTTTTTATTTAACTTGATTTGGTTTGGTGTTGGCGCAGGAGGGGTTCATGGTCCCCAAGATGAAGGTCGAGGCGGTCCCCAGGAACAAGCTTCTGAGCCCGATTGTGTTCCATGACGGTCGCCTGGTGCAGAGACCCACCCCGTTGGTGGCGCTTCTCACTTTCCTCTGGCTCCCAATCGGCTTCATGCTTGCAATCATCCGGGTCTTCGGCAACATTCCGCTCCCAGAGAAGTACGTACGCACGTCGTACAAGATGATGGGAATTAAGCTGGTGGTGAAAGGAACGCCCCCGCCGGCGCTCAAGAGGGGCGAAAAGGGCGTGCTCTTCGTCTGCGACCACAGAACTCTGCTGGACCCGGTGGTCATGGCCGTCGCCCTGGGGCGAAAGGTGAGCGCCGTGACCTATAGCATTAGCCGCTTCTCAGAAATCATTTCGCCCATCAGGACAGTGCGCCTCACCCGGAACCGCGAAAAGGACGCTGCCAACATAAAACGCCTACTGGAAGATGGCGATCTGGTGATTTGCCCGGAGGGAACAACCTGCCGGGAGCCCTTCCTGCTCCGTTTTAGTGCCCTTTTCGCTGAGCTAACCGACCGCATTGTGCCTGTAGCCATCTGCAACAAGATGAGCATGTTCCATGGGACTACGGTTCGTGGGTGGAAGGGCTTCGACCCGTTTTTCTTCTTCATGAATCCGGTGCCCACTTACGAGATCACTTTTCTGGATCAGTTGCCTACTGAACTCACCTGTGCGGGTGGGAAATCCGCCTTCGAAGTTGCCAATTACATTCAGAGGGTGTTGGCCGGGACTCTGGGCTATGAATGCACCAATTTCACCAGAAAAGACAAGTACGGCATGCTCGCTGGCAATGACGGCACTGTCTCCTCCAAACGCACCACCTGAGCCATTCTGCCCACTGCCCACTGCCCACTGCCAACTGCCCACAGCCCTCATTCATCGATTTAATATTCTTAGATTATATTATTATACCATTGGAAGGATAAAGCACACCAGAAGAAGATTCATATGCCAAGTTCTCACAGGGCAACTGCTTGTGTCGACTCAGCTCAGTTCAATTGATAGGTGGAATCAGACTGCAATCCCTTGGACTCTGCCATGGTTGCTATTATTGTTAATCTATATTATAATTGTACTTAAAGTTGGATTAGTTTTTTCCGGGTGAAAATTGAGTGTCGCCTATTTGTTGTTGAGAAAGTAAGCACCAGTGTATCTAATTCAATTCACTCTTAATATCAATTGGACAGATTCTAATATCCCAAGGACTTAACAATTTTGGACTGGTTCATTCAAAAATGTGTTATTAACGGTTAGTTACATGATAAAATGTTATCGGTAATCTCGCCCTGTTAGATTCTTCCAACAAACTTGTCCTGGTGTAGGATCGCCTTAATTTCTAGAACTGATTTCAGTTTATTTGATATACACGTATTCGAGGGATTATACAAGCGTATTGATTGCGTTCTCACACATTTTCTCGTACAAGTTTATGAATATCCGTCAACGAGTTAATGACAATGTGGTTTTGCATGCATAGTAAGTTGCTCGAGGTTAAGCTCGGCAGCCGAGCTCTGATACACATTTGGGCCATTGCTGCCTTTGCCCAGTGTTTTTTTGGTTCTGTTTACAGTTAGATCCGGGGCCAAATCTGGCCCTGAATATCCGGGCTTGGCCAGTTATGTAATTACTACTTAGCTGTTTACAGTGTACATCATTGAGTAATTCAAGCTTTGTACAACATCCACATGGAAACATATAATTAGATTTTGAAGCTGTTTTCTTATAGATTTTTCATACTTAGGCTTTTTCCTAGTTATTTTCATGAGTTATCAAATATAACAATATTTTTTTATTATATATTTATAGATATATTATCAAAAGTGTTATGGAAGTTTTTTTTGGTACTTATTTTTAGTTTTTTCAATGAGTGATTAAATATAACAATATTTTTTATTATGTTTTACAGATATATTATAGAATGTGTTATGGATTAGGTATACTTTTTCAAATCAGAAGTATGGCTGATGTGTTTGTAAAAAAAGATAAGACTTTGAATTTTGTGTCTTCTGGGATAGTGATTGCTAAACTGGAATTAGGAAACTTGTATATTGAGATGTTGATTGATAAAGTAATGAAAATATTAGTACCCAAAGTTGAACTCTCAATAATATAAATAAATGTATTTTTTATCACTTAAGATGTACTAATATTACTATATAAAGAATACATTTTACATTTAATAAATCTATAATGAGATATAGAATTATTATTTTAATTGTTTGATATTTAAATAGAGTCGTGCCCATGTCTCATATCATACTAATGGAGGAAGCAATTAGGGTATTGTAGCTGATGTTCTTGGATTCGATTGTGATATTTTTTAGCATCATGGATTGTGTGATGTTAAAAATCTCAACACAATCAAATCTAGAAAAAACAAGAGTCTCGTGGATTGTGGAAATTTGACAAATGAGGGTGTTAGTTATACCTAATACATTGAGACATTAATGGAGGTCCATGATGTTAAAAAATCTCACAATCAAATCTAGAAACAAGTCTCATGGATTGTGGAAGTCTAATAACATTAATGAGGGTGTCAATATACCTAATACATTGAGACATTGATGGAGGAAGAAATGAAGGTGTTAATTATTATGGTTATAGTGGATGCTGATGGAGGAAGCAATGAATTTGTTAGTAATCAATAGTTATACCGATTGCTAACCAAAATTAGAGAGTTATAATGATTGCTTAACTTGAATTAGGTAGTTAGTATATTGAGATGTTGGAGTGATAAAACAATGAAGGTATTAGTAAGTTGAACTCTTGATAACATAAAAGAAATATGATATTTATCACTTTAAAGTATGTACCAATATTAGTATATAAAGAATATGTTTTACCTCTAATAAATCCATGATGAGACGTAAAGTTATTATTCATTGTTTGATATTTAAATAGAGTTTTGCTCAGCTCTAATATCTCCATGTCATTTAGCAAAAATATGGTGGACAAGGCTTAAGCGCAATGAAGGTATTATTAACCAAAGTTCAACTCTTGATAACATAAAATAAATATAGTTTTTGTCACTTTAAATTATGTACCAATATTACTATATAAAGAACAAGTTTTACCTCTAATAAATCCATGATGAGATGTAAAATTATTATTAATTTTTTGGCATTTAAGTAGAGTTGTGCCCATTTCTAATATCTTCATGCCATTTAGCAAAAATATGGCACACAAGGCTTAAGTGCAAGACAATGTCCATCTTATTAAAACAACTCACATTACATTGTTACAGCAAAATCATTTCTCACAAGTCACTATGTATCAATATTACTATGTAAAAACTACATTCTACCTTTAGTAAATCTATGAATGAGATGTAAAATTATTACTATCATGTTCATTTCTAATATTTTCATGTCATTCAATTGAAAATGAAATTTAGCTAGAAAACGATGCATGGAACAAGAAGGTGTGTATCCTATTAAATTAACTCACATTACATGGTTACATCACAAAATATTTCATGTATTACTAGATAAAAAATATATTCCACCTCTAATAAATTTGTGAATGACATGTAAATTTGCTAATCGTAGATTTTTAAATCGAGTTGTGCCCATCTCTAATAATTTCATGTCTTTCAACTGAAAATAAAATTTAGTTAAAAAACAGTATAAGGTTTAACTACAAAAAAGTCTCCATTCCAATAAAATTATTCACATTACACAATTACATAAATAAATCATTTCCCAAATCATTATATACCATTATTATAGACAAAATCATTACTAACTGTCTGATAGTAAGAGTTATTTTTCACAACATGTCAAATTGTGATATTGTTATCAAGATTCAACCTTTTACGAGTCAAACTCATTGACCCAAATTTCATGAATAATAGTTCAGAAGAATCCATCACATAATACCTACCCTGTCTAATATTTCATGTTGCTCATTCAACTGAAAATGAAATTTAGCTGAAAAAAACGGTGGACTAGACCTTAATACAACAAAGTGTCCATCACATTAAAAATAACTTAAAAAAAAGCATTTCACTGGTCACGTCAGTCTTGTTGCAAATTGAATCATCCTGTCAATGGGACCTTCTCTTATTATATCTGTCTCTCTCCAACCCACTGTAGCAACTTTTTCACTAATGCTTTTAATTTCTATTCAATACTGGATTCTTCCACGCTTCACACCTCATTCATTCTTCCTAACCCTTCAAATTATGAATGTGCATAATGTTAAAAATAGGTTTTTTTCTTAATAGTATGATAAAAGGTTCATCAGTACTAGACTGATTTTCATCAAACTTGCATGAGCTTTGTCTCCAACATTTCACGTTATCAAGCAGATAACGTGTTGCATGTTAGAAATTGCAGGTGGCCAATGTCGTATAATTCCGTACTTCTTTTTTTCTGGTCTTTTTTAATAAAACTTAATCTCTACGGTTTTACTGATCCTGACCAGTTCGACAGAAGTGTTAACATCGTACATCCTTAATAATACTTACCCCATCACTACTTGTGCTACAAATGGGCAGTTTCTTGTTACAGATGTAATCCTGTACATGCCCAACTCCCCGTACAAGTATACAATTTAATTACTTGTGGGGGGACTCTTTACAGCAAGCTCTGAGCAGGGGACGCTTCTTTCCTGCCTACTTTGGCTTACAGTAGAGAATTTTATTTCATAAATTACCTAGTAATAGAAGAAGAAGCTTTTTAAAAGATGTTGCTTATTTTATAAATTTTTCCAATAGTTGAAATAATTGAGATAATTTGTGGTTTCATAAAAGCGATAATTTGATTTTGAAAACAATTTGAAGGTGATCAGTTGAATAAACGAATGAAGGAATTTTAATGACATCCACAAGACCAAGCAGTCTAAGGGGGCATTGGCTACGCAGCCTACAAAAAGGCACAAAGAAGTCATGTGCATGCCATCCCATGGCTGTACCGTCCTTGCTGTCCTTGCTGTCATATAATTGTTTGTATGTCATATAATTGTTTGTAATTGTCCTTAGCAAGTACCCTGCCCTTTATAAATGCTCGTTGGTGGAGTTTGCATTTTTAGTTAATGCGCTTTCCAACTTATATGAAATTTTTAAAATTAAACTATTCTATAATTTTTACTATTTACTTTGGTTTTAGTAGTGTTTATTTTTAAGTTTTAAAATTAAATGTGTGTTTAGTTTTTATTCTAGATTTGGTGTTTTTTTACATGTTTAAATATATTATAGAATATGTAATATTATATAGGAAAAATATAATGTAATAAATATATATAATATTTTTGATATAAATATAGTTATATTAATATACATTGTAAAATTTTATATTTAAAATATATTTATAAATTTGAGTTTTCTTCTCTATAATATAATATTTATACTATAAATATAATATTATATCACATTTATTATATTATATTATATTATATATTATGATATTACAATACAATAATATAATAATATTATTTTACATAATTATTTAATAATATATAATATATAGTAATATATAATTATACAATATAATATTATTATATCAATGTATAATATATTCTAATATAATATATTTGTTTCATACTTTCCAATTTGTATGTTAAATTAAGGTTACTTATCTATTAGGGTTAGGGTTAGGATTTCCAAGATAAGATAAGGGTTAGGGCTAGAGTAAGGATCAAGATTAGGGTTGGGAATTAATTAGTGTTAGGGATAGGGTCTAATTTCGGTTAAGATTCAATTAGAGTTAGGGTTAGGGTTCAATTGATGTTCAATTCGGGTAAAGGTTCTAGGATAAAGTTTAGGGTTAGGGTTAGGTTGGGGTTAGAACTCAACTAGGATTAGGGATAGGCTTACAATTACTATAAGAGTTAAGATTCAATTAGGACTTAATTAGGGTTATGGTTAAGGTTCATATTCAATTAGGGTTAATGTTCAAATAAGGTTAGGATTAGGATTCAACTATAGTTAGGGTTAAAGTTAGTTTAGGGTTAGGGTTCAATTATGGTTAAGGTTAGGGTTTAATTAGGATTACAGTTAGAATTTCAATAGGGGTAGGGTTAGAGTTACGGTTCTAAGATAAATCACAAGCTTTATAATACAACTAATTACTTATCCATTCAATATAATGTCCTCATGTTTACACAATATCCATTCTCCTTAGTTATATTCAAGATAAAAACACAACAATCAAATTTCTAAAATGGACTCAAACAAGTTGATATATCTCAATGTTTCCTATATATATTATGTAATAAGACAGATAAGCTAATTATATAAATATAATTATATTAATATATTGTGTAAAATTTCATATTTAAAATATATTTATAAATTTGAGTTTTTTTCTCTCTATAATATAATATTTATATTATAAATATAATATTATATCACATTTATTATAATATATTATATATAATATTATGATATTACATTATATTATTGTATTGTAATATCATAATATTATAAAAGAATATATTATAATAAATGTGATATAATATTGTATAAATATAATATAAATATTATATTATACATAAAGAGAAAAACTCAAACTTATAAATATATTTTAAATATAAAATTTTACAATATATATTAATATTTTATAGATTGGTATAATAATATTATATTATATAATTATATTTATATATATATATATATATTATACATTATTATATAATTATGTAAAATAATATTATTATATAATCTATAATACATTATATTATTGTATTGTAATATCATAGTATTATATTATTATATTATAATAAATATGATATAATATTATATTATAAAAAAAAACTCAAATTTATAAATATATTTTAAATATAAAATTTTACAATGTATATTAATATAACTATATTTATATCAAAAATATTATATATATTTATTACACTATATTTTTTCTATATAATATTACATATTCTATAATATATTTAAACATGTATAAAAAAACACCAAATCTAGAATAAAAACTAAGCATACATTTAGTTTTAAATCTTAAAAATAAACACTACTAAAACTAAAGTAAATAGTAAAAATTATGGAATAGTTTAATTTTAAAAATTTCATATAAGTTGGAAAGCACATTAACTAAAAATGCAAACCCCACCAACGAGCATTTTTAAAGGACAGGGTGCTTGCTATGGACAGTTACAAACAGTTATACGGCAGCAAGGACCGTACAACCATGGGATGGCATGCACATGGCTTCTCCATGCCTTTTTGTAGGCTGCGTAGCCAGTGCCGTCTAAGGGACCCAGAAGACCAACCCTAACAATTTTTCAAGCTCTTCTCAATGTCAGCTCTTCTATTATTAATCTTGATAAAAAAAGTTTGCGATCTTGTGAAGCCTTGCCTCCTCAAATAGCTCATTCAGACTACCCACTTTCAAATCACTTTCAAATTGTCTTTGACTTTTTAAATGAGCTATTAGAAGAGGCAAGACTTCACAAAACAACAAGTTTCTTGATCAAGATTCATAATAGAAGAGCCGACATTGAAAGGAACTTGAAAACATGTTAATGTTAGATTTCTAAGTCCCTTAGACTATTTGATCTTGTGAAATCATTAAAATCCCCTCATTCATTCATAAACGAACTGAAACAATCAATGCACATAATTTGATATAATCTATAATCCCATAAACAAATTGAATCATCTAAAATCTCATGAACAAATGAAGACAATCTATACAAATCTATACAAGTTTATGAATGTATGTCAACTAGTTAATGACAATGTGGTTTTGCATGCATAGTAAGCTGCTCGAGGTTAAGCTCGCAGCCGAGCTCTGATACACATTTGGGCCACTGCACTGCCTTTGCCCAGTGTTTCTTGGTTCTGTTTCCAGTTAGATCCGTGGCCAAATCTGGCCCTGAATATCTAGGCGAGACCAGTTTTGTAATTACTAATTAGTTGTACACAGTGTATATCATCGAGTAATTCAAGCTTTGTACACCATCAACATGGAAAAATATAATTAGATTTTGAAGCTAGTTTTTCTTAAAGATTTTTTTTATATTTAGGCTTTTTCCTAGGTTTTTTTCACGAGTAATCAAATATAACAATATTTTTTAATTATATGTTTCTAGATATATTATCAAAAGTGTTATGGAAGAAGTTTTTTTTTTGGTAAACTTTTCCTTGGTTTTTTTTTCATGAATGATTAAATATAACAATACTTTTTAATTATGCATTTATAGATATATTGTCAAAAGTGTTATGGATATATACTTTTTCAAATGAAAAGTATGCCTACTTTGGATTTTGTCTTTTCGGATTTTTTTTTGTTTTGGTTGGACTTTATCAAGAAGAGAAAGTTGTATAGTGACTACTTATTAGATTTGGAAACATGGTATGTTGAGACGTTTATGGAAAAAATAGTGAGGGTGTTACTTTCACATAGCACATGAGGAAGCAATGAGAGTTAGTTATACCTAATACACTTAAGCATTGACGGTGTTATTTATTATGGCTATAGTGGATGTTGATGGAGGAAGCAATGAAGTTGTTAGTTAATAGAGTTATAGTGATTGCTAATCTAAATTAGAGACTTATAGTGTTTACTAACTAGAATTAGGAAGCTTGTACATCGAGATGTTGATTGTTAAAGCAATGGAAATATTAATAACCAAAGTTGAACTCTCAATAATCTCCCCTTTACCTTTGGAATGAATCTCTTCTGGAGGAAGTGGGTGATGCCCTTGGTGATTTTTTGATGGTGGATGATGAATCTTCTAACATTCTTCATTCCACCTATGCTCGCATATTGGTTGAAATAAATGTTTCAAAAGGGTTGCTTGCTGAGGTCCTACTTAAATCTTCTAAAGGTTCTTGGGTCCAATCTTTGGATTATGAAGGTATACCCTTTCAGTGTAGACGATGCTTCAATACTGGACATGTTGCTACACATTGCGGATTTAAGAAAAAAACAAAGATAGCTACTTGGTGGAAAGGTGCTTCTCAACAACATTATACGGTTGAGAAGAAAGCTGATTAGAATAGGATTTTTTCAGAGGTGGTTGCTTCTGAATCACTGGGTCTTGGGACACCCCCTCCAGTCGTCTCAAATGGCGGGGCCACTAAGGCAACCCCTATTGAGTCAACGACTGCCATTTTAGGTGAAAGTGCATCGGCTTCCCTTTCTGGTGGCTCTTTAGAAAAGTCTTTATTTGTGCAAAGGAATCAAGATGAAACCTCTAATAAGTTCACTGCTGGCTTTCATCTTCATAAAAGCAATGAGTTGGTGTGGCTTGGTAAGGCGGCGCAAGTGGAAGAAGGCTGGATCACAGTTAAGGGAAAAAAAGATAAATCCTCAAGGCCTTCTTTCGACACGACTCTCCGCTCCCACAAGAAAAGTGTAAAATGTAAATCTTGAATGGTCTTGTTTTGGAGCTGGTCTTTTTCGCTGGCTACATGCTGTCTTTTCTGCAGCCTTGTTCTTTTTTGTTAAAAGGTTTCGTGTCCCTTCAAAATCTGTTTTTTCCTTTATCAAAAATATAAAGAAATCTATTTTTTACACTTAAAAGTACATTGACCAATATTATTATATAAATAATGCATTTTATTTCTAATAAATCCATGTTGAGATGTAAAATTATTATTTTAATTGTTTGATATTTAAATAGAGTTGTGCTCATCTCTAATATCATACTAATGGAGGAAGCAATTATGGTGTTATAGCTAATGTTTTTGGATTCAATTGTGTGAGAATTTTTAGCATCATGGATTATGTGATATTAAAAATCTCACACACTTGAATCTAGGTAAATGAGGTTGTTAGTTATACCTAATACATTGAGACATTAATGGAGGTCTATGATGCTAAAAAAACTTCACAATCAAATCTAGAAACAAGTCTCATGGATTGTGGAAATCTAATAACATTAATGAGGGTGTTAATTTACCTAATACATTGAGACATTGATGGAGGAAGAAATGAAGGTGTTAATTATTATGGTTATAGTGGATGTTGATGGAGGAAGCAATGAAGTTGTTAGTTATCATAGTTATAGTGATTGCTAATCAAAATTAGAGAGTTATAGTGATTGCTTAACTAGAATTAGGTAGCTAGTATATTGAGATGTTGAGTTATAAAACAATGAAGGTATTAGTAACCAGAGTTAGAAATATTGATCACATAAAAGAACACATATTACTTCTAATAAATCCATGATGAGATGTAAAATTATTATTAATTGTTTGATATTTAAGTAGAGTTTTGCTTATCTCTAATATCTCCATGTCATTTAGGAAAAAATTAGTGGACAAGGCTTAAGTGCAATGAAGGTATTATAAACCAAAGTTCAATTCTCGATAACATAAAATAAATATAATTTTTATCACTTTAAATAATGTACCAATATTACTATATAAAGAATTTTTTTTTACCTCTAATAAATCCATTATGAGATGTAAAATTATTATTAATTGTTTGATATTTAAGTAGAGTTGTGCCATCTCTAATATCTCCATGTCATTTAGCAAAAATATGACAAACAAGGCTTAAGTGCAAGAAAGTGTCCATCTTATTAAAACAACTCACATTACAATGTACAACAAAAATATGTCTGACAAGTCACTATGTATCAATATTACTATGTAAAAACTACATTCTACCTTCAGTAAATCTATGAATGAGATGTAAAATTATTACTAACTTATTGATATTTAAGTAAAGTCATGCTCATCTCTGATATTTTCATTTCATTCAATTGAAAATGAAATTTAGCTAGAAAACGGCGCACAAGAACAAGAAAGTTTATATCCTATTAAAACAACTCACATTACATGGTCACATCACAAAACATTTCATGTATTACTAGATAAAAAATATATTCTACCTCTAATAAATTTGTGAATGACATGTAAATTTACTAATTGTAGATTTTTTAAATTGAGTGGTGGCCATCTCTAATAATTTCATGTCTTTCAACTGAAAATGAAATTTGGCTAAAAAACAGTATAAAATTTAAGCGCAAGAAAGTCTCCATCCCAATAAAATTATTCACACATTACACAATTACATAAAAAATAATTTCTCAAACCATTATATACCATTATTATAGACAAAATCATTACTAACTGTTTGATAGTAAGAGATATTTTCTACGATTTGTCAAATTGTGATATTGCTATCAAGATTCAACCATATATTTTTACGAATCAAACTCACTGACCCAAATTTCATGAATAATGATTCACAAGAACCCATCACATGATACCCTACCTTATCTAATATTTAATGTTGCTAATTATTCAACTGAAAATGAAATTTAGCTGTAAAAACGGTGGACAAGACTTTAATACAACAAAGTGTCCATCAGATTAAAAACAACTCAAAAAAAGCATTTCACTGGTCACGTCAGTCTTGTTGCAAATTGAATCATTCTATCAATGGGACCTTCTCTTATTACACCTGTCTCTCTCCAACCCACCGTAGCGACTTTGCTTTTAATTTCTAATTAATACTGGATTCTTCCACTCTTCACACCTCATTCATTCTTCCCAACCCTTCGAATTATGAATGTGCAGTAAGGTTAAAAATAGCTCTTTTTTGTTAATATTATGATATAAGGCTCATCAGTACTGGACTGATTTTCATCAAACTTGCATGAGCTCTGTCTCCAACATTTCACGTTATCAAGCAGATAACGTGTTGCATGTTAGAAATTGCAGGTGGCCAATGTCGTATAATTCCGTACAGCCTTTTTTTCTTGTCTTTTTTAATAAAATTTAATCTCTACAGTTTTACTGATCCTGACCAGTTCGACAGAAGTGCCAAAATCGTACATCCTTAATAATACTTACCCCACAACTACTCGTGCTACAAATGGGCAGTTTCTTGTTACAGATGTAATCCTGTACATGCCCAACTCGCCGTATAAGTATGCAATTCAATTACTTGTGGGGGGACTCTTTACAGCAAGCTCTGAGCAGGAGACGTTTCTTTCCTGCCTAGTTTGGCTTACAATAGAGAATTAGTAATAGTTGAAATAAGTGAGATAATTTGTCATTTGCGATTTCATATGAAGATATTTTATTCAATTTGAAAACAATTTGAACGTGGGCAGTTGAATGAATGAATAAGGAATTTTAATGACATCCATGAGTTCAAGCAGTCTAAGGAACCCAACAGATCAACCCTAACAAGTTTTCAAGCTCTTCTCGATGACAGCTCTTCTATTATGAATCTTGATCAGAAATTTGCCATCATGTGAAGCCTTGCCTCCTCAAATAGCTCATTCAAACTACCTACTTTCAAATTGTCTTTGAATTTTTGAATGAGCTATTTGAAGAGGCAAAGACTTCACAAAACGACAAGTTTCTTGATCAAGATTCATAATAGAAGAGCTGACATTAAAAGGAACTTGAAAACATGTTAATGTTGGATTTCTAGAGTCCTTAGATCGCTAGATCTTATAAACGTCATTAAAATTCTTCATTTTTTCATTCATTAATAATGAATTGGAACAATCAATATAGATAATTTAATATAAATCTATAATACCATAAACAAGTTGAATTTAATAATCTAAAATCTTAAAACAATCTATACAACATCTATCAAAACAACCAGTACAATCTATAACTTCATAAAACAATGAGTACAGAATCTATCCCACAAACAAATTGAAACAACTAATACCTCATAAAGTAATTGAGACAATCAATACAATTAGTGATGAAGCTTGTTTTCTTCTTAGCACAGACTCCTTCTGAGTCCACACGTGGCGCAAAACCAGGTGAGCAGATGCAATGCATGTTAGGCACCGTTTGTCATAAATATAGTGTGTAGTATTACAGCGTTGTTTTCCTGGCTAAATATTTAGGCATTGAATTTTCATAACCACTTTTCTCACCAAACTTGTGCATTAAATTCACTGGAAAGACATTTCAAAAACTTGCTTTGTCAAGACTGATTTAGGTCATTATCGATTGGTTATGGCACCGATCGATTTAGGTCATGATGGGTTTGCCTTAATGGGCCGCCAAAATATTAGATGCTTAAATAATTATTCACATTTTATAAGTATTACCATTATTGATATTTTAGATGATTACGAGATGATTGTGTTTTAAAAAAATTGTCGGTGCTGGCATGATTAATCATGTGATGTTTATGTTTAATTTGAATGTATGGATTGATATAAAAGTATGATAAAGAAAAATAAATATGTTTAAATTAAATGTTTACAATATCAATAATTAATTGTAACTAGTAATTATGAGGTATGGGGTAATTTTGTAATTAATATTAATTTATGAAAAATAAAGAAGAGAGATGTGAGTAATTGATTTTGTGATAAAAATGGATAATTTTTTATATGGTTTTGAATTCTAAATAGCTTTTCATCTAGAAATGTTATATCTCTATCTGTATAATGCTTCAAGTTCTATGTTGAATCTTTTTGATACATTCAAGGTCGAGTCTATTGGAGTTCAATCTAGAAAATACAAAATTACTTGTTCCATCTCTTATTGTGTATTTGGTCTTGTTATGCCCATTATATATAACTAATTCGAGAAATCTTCAAATAGGTTTTCTCTTTATCAAACTGCTTAACTATGTTGTTCCTCATTATCCCCCATGTTCTTATTATATGTTGGAACTTGCAAAAATTCAAAAATTTCTAAGCCTAGGGAATTTTTAATATTTTTTTTACAGTTTTGGCAAAGTCATGGAGTTTCAGTGGACTTCCAAATTTCTTTCAATTGTCCAACCTATTGTTTTGACTACCCATCTCGCATAATTTTTTTGATATGTCTATTGGTTGCCTTCTTCCCTTCATTTCCTTCATTCCATTAGTTTGTGGGTTTTCAATGGATATTCAAACTTGTGTTTCCCATCTTGACCTCACATCCTCTTTTGCATCCATGTGTTCTTCCACACCCTTACTTCTATTTTCATTTCCCTCCTTTGTTGACTCACAAGTTTCTATTAGACTTCTTTTGGTTTTCTAATCTCCTTACCTATTTTACTCTTCCGCATCTTTGCTTTCTCTCCCTCTTTCACTTCCTTTGTTGTTTCCCTTTTGTGAACTTGTAGAATTGCAATAGATTTCTTTTGCCTTCACTTCATGACATAACCTCACGTCCCTCCACCTTTTCTTGCATTCTCTCTGATCCTTTCTTCTAGACTTTCAATGGTTTTTTGGATTTACATTCCATTGTCCCATCTTGACATCCACTTTCAAACTCTAATTTCCCAATCATTTCACATGTTCATTTCAATTTCCCTTTTGCAAAATTTTTTGCACTTCTAGTCCTTTAGACATTGTCCAATTTTACCTCCACTTCCTTTTATTGGTTCTATATATTTTCCTTGCATTCACTATGATCCTTTTCTTCATCTTAACTTCCACTTTCACATCAAATTCCCACAAAGATTTTGAATGAATTTATCATTCCTTTACACTTGTCATGGGAAGTTCCTTTAGACTTCATGATGTTCTTATCTTTGATTCTAGGGTAAATGCACAAACCCTTGTCACACTTTTAGCCAACTAAATAGTTTGGAGCGAAATGGTTTCGCCCTAAATAATGCATTTTTTTTGTTTTTTGGCGGCAAAAAGTTTAATGGGTTCGCTCGAACCCAAGTTTGATCAAACCCCTCTTTGATTCGGTCAAACTTCTAGGTTCATACGAACCCCCAAAATCATTTTTTTTGGCATGGGGTCATTTTTTCTTAGTTTTCCTTCCTCCATCAAATTGTAAACCACTATTGTGGCTTCACCCATATTTTTTGATATTTTGATTAGTTGTAATATTTATATTTTAAATATTGCAAGTAGGTTGTTATAATAAAAAATGAGGTTGATTAGAAATTAAAAAAGTAACTAGAACACATTAAAATATTTGAAAAATATGTGGTGCACTAGGGGAGAAAATCCTCTCCAAAAGGGTGTAATTTGTTTTTTGAAAATGATACAAAAAACAAAAGTTAATGTCAAATGAAAACTATCAAATTCTGGTAAACTTTAAAATGTTATTACAAGGAAAATATACATTAGTTTTTTTCCATGCATAACATATTGAAGTTATCTATTTGGGAAAAAAATCAAGAAAAAATAAAATTGTTTTCTCTTTTTTTGTGATGTTAACTCGATGTCACTTTTTCTTGAAATTTTTATCAATTCCAAATTTTCTCTTAAATTTATTAAAAAATATCAATTTTTTTTTTAAATTTTAAAAAATTATGAGCAAAAACTTCATCAAGAGTTCTACATTCCATTAGTTTACATCATTTTGAAATTCAAAACATAAAGACCAATTTTATGCGGCTGAAGTTGAAATTTTTTGTGTGTTGATCAATTCCTTTATAAAAGTGTGACAAAAGGTTTGTACTTTTACCCTCCACATCATTCCCTTACGTATTTTATAATCACTTCTCACTCATTTTCATCCATTTTTTGAGCTTTAATGGACTTCTAAACTTCTAATGTAATGTCTTTTATTGACCTCTTGTCCCATACTAAAACCTCACATCTCCAATTCTAACCTTCAATCCCACATTGAAGTTTTGCATTTCCTCTTGTTTTCCCATCTAACTCATAAGATCCTCCTTGAATGCCATTAATTATTGGATTTGACCCCTACAACTACTACAAGAGGATTTTCCTACTTGAAAACCATTGTCCATCCAAGGGCATAGATTTTTGTGTATTTTCAATGGTGGATGATGAAAAAGTCCACTTTTCCATAATTTTAGTGGTTGATTTTAATTGTTAATGGCCTTCAAATAATCTAATGTTCATTCTATTAATTTCATCATATTTCATTTATTTTCATTCCAACATCAAATTGTTTTGTTTTCTTTAGACTGTCTACCTCCATGCATAACCCAAAGATACCACATGGATGCAATGAGATAGGGGAATAATTTCAAATGCTTTTTGGTACTTGTGGATCCCTTAGAGACATGATTGTGTATATTTAGGTATATTTTTGTTGTTGTAAAGGGCATGGTTACAAGTGCATGGTGATGTGGAGATAATGTAAGCATACACATGGGTAGCATGTGCAATTATGACCTTGGTTCTTCACCCAAGATTGTTTGAAGGTGTTGAAAGACATATATATGTAAGTAGAGGATGGGAAAAAAGTTACAAAACTAAAATAAAAGAGAAAGGGTAATGAACCATTGGGTTTTCCCTCCAACAATAGGGTTTAGGGAAATTTTTCTATGTATTTTTTTGGCTTTTCTCCCAAAGGATATAATATTGCATTGTAATCCAAAAGGATATAATACTACATTATAATACCAAAGGAATGTTTTAATTTGTAGATTTGACATCTTTTGAATGAATCCATGAACTTTGTATTTATTTTTAATGATCTTATTGGTCTTCTTAATCACATTTATTGATTTGTGTCATTTTTGACTAGTTTGTCAACTAGAAGATGGTAAAATTCCCTGTAATTTTTTTTCAAGGTGTATTATAAAAGTAACATAAGAAGTATATAGGTTTGTTCATAGATAACTAAGGTATGTTCAATTGACTATTTTTGCAACTTCATTCACCGACTTATTTGCATGCATAAGGACTAGCTTATGTGTGGAATTGAGAGGTATACTCCCTATTGTTAGGTCTTCATTAAGGTATCATAAAGTGGGTTTTGATTAGTGTTCAGTTTTGGTTTTTAAAATTGAGACTCTACTACCCTTGTTAAATAAAGGCCCTCATCAACCTCATGCTCAACCTCCCATCTAACCAACACATTCAAAATAACTAAAATTAATCTTATTTTTATACTATGTTGATTCTATTATATTCACTTCCATGTATGGATGTTTATAATATTATTAGGAGTTTTCAAAGAAACACCTTCAATTTTTTGCAAGGTTGTTCATCTACTTTATGAAGGTGTGAAACACTTCTATTATTAAACCAACCTATAAGTACTTAACAATAGACAAATATGAGTGTTATATGTAATGGGTGTAGTTTTTTGCAAGTTTTAATCTCTTTCCCTATAGTTATTATTTAATATAAGAACTTAGGGAATACCACCCATAGCTTAGCAGAGCCTAAAGTTGAAGAAGACATTACCCACCTTAGTAAATTTTTCTATTATAATCCTTACCCAATTATAAGTTAAAGGTATTTTTCATTGAGTTTGACACCCCTAGCACTTATAAATAACCTAGCTTTAGGGATTTGGGAACCTAAAAATTTGAGTACCAAAATAATGGTGCCATTTTTAGGGATATAATTTGTTCTTAGCATGGAAGTTTTACTTTGGCTCATATTTTGAAGACCCTAGTAATCTAACTATTTCCCAATTTTCACCCACAGGCTCAATCAGGCAAGACAAAATTGTGTTTCAAAGGTTAAAGAGGGCTAAATGGGCATTTGCACAAGGGAAAAAATCATGAATATGATGCTAGGTCACAGGGAACTCAGCTTGGAAGCCTGCCTTGTTCAAATTCGGCATGAAAATCCTCTGAGGAGAAATCGGCAAGACCCCAGGAATGTCACGGTGAGTGGAATTCACCTGCAGGTTCCTATCGGAAAGACTTTGATCATTGTCCCGGCGATAAGAGGATATGCATATCGGCGGAGGTTTTTTCCTTCGGGATAGAGTCTCGACGACTTCTTGAAGTCTCACCGAAAGGAGGCAGTGTCGAAAAAGCGAGCGAGCTTCACTGGAGGGTCTCGCCAAAGTCAAAAGGTCTCCCCGACTCTAAAGGCTCTTAGCGCAGGAGATTGAGTTTGCTAAGATGTCTTGGCGATAAAGAAAAGTCATGCCGACTAAAATAAGCCCTTGCCAAAGCAAGCACCTTCGGCATGATATCTCGATGAATGGAGGTGGTCTCACTGAAGGATAAGGGGGGCCTTGATATGTGTTTTGCCTTTGGCAGGAGTCTCGCCGACAACAAAGGACCTCGTCGAGAAAGTTTGACTTCGACACAAGGTCTTGCCGAAGTAAGGATGTCTCCCTGAAAGGAAAAGGAGCTTGCCGAAGGATTTGGCCTTTAGCATAAGGTCTCAATGATGTGGGGGTTCTTGGTGACAAAAGGGAGCCTTCGATGTAACAAAAAAGGTTGCTAAGAAGTCTCGGCAACCTGGGTATGTCTTCTTGACCAACTAAAGTCTTGCCGAAGGGGAACCAGCTTGGGGATAAAGATCCAACATCGCTAGGAGGTCTCACCGACCAATAGAGGGTCTCCCCGACATAAAAGGCATCGGTGTAGCTTCTAGCTGTCAGAGTAATGTCTTGCCGACATGGTGCAGTCTCAACAACTGAAGCAGGTATTAGTATGACTAGTGGGCCTCACTATGAATTCTTATCGACTTGCTAGAGTCTTTCCAAAAGAAATGAAGAGCTCAATAGAGTGGAGTGCATTCGGGGTGACCTTAATCAACTCCTGCCGAAGATGAAGGATGTCGGGGTAACATTTTCCCTTCGGTAAAATGTCTCACTGACGCGATATGTCTTGTCGATGTTCTGAGCGATGACAAATATGATTTTGATATAAATTTGGTGGCTCACTAAGAAATCTCATCAACAGTTCCATGATATGCCGATGGCTACTTAGACACATAATCGCATCGGTGAGACACTTCTAGTGTCTCACTAAGATGCGATTCTGACTGAGCGAGCTTTTGACCACCCAAAGATCTACGTGGAGTAGGCTCAACCAATCAGAGAAAGCTAAGGGCGAGCCGTGGCAGACTGACCAGGGAGAAGGTGATTAACAGAAGGAAAAGCAACATGATCTTAGGAGCATTCAAAGCAGCTCAATTGGGGGGAATTCAAAGTTCAACACAAGGAGTAGAAGTGAATGCAGTGGTTGTAGAAAGATCAAGAAGGATTTCCCTAAGGGTAATCTTTCTTCACCAACATAGGCAACAAGGACACGGGGATGCAGATTACAACATCAAAAAGATCTAAGGGGAGATCTTTTTGAGTCTTGATATTTTTTGTAAGCCCTAAGGGGCTAACACATTTTGATATATAAGGAATTTTTTTCCTTTTTTAAAAGGAGGTTAGAGTTCGGATATACACTCTGAAGAGTTAGTGATTTTTATCAATCCTTTCTCAACTAAATGTATGTTTTTTTTGTAACTCAACTAGAATCTGGAATACAACACAGAGTTTACCTTGGAAGCTAGTGTTCATGTTTGTACTACTCTCATTTCTGTATTTCTCTTTTGATTATGCAAGTCTTTAACTGTGTTTTATTAAGTCTACACTCATGCGTTAAAGCTGTGAAATTTATCTTTCCTTCCTAAGATGTGTATGTAGATCGAACCTGTTAAGATTGATGCATAAGTCTAAAAGAAGTTGTGTTGAGTATGTGAAATGGTTGAAGTTCAATTTCCAAGTGTATGTTCATCTTGTTTTCATTTCATAATTCCTCATCAATTCAGTGTATCACCTTAGGATTTAATCTTTATTTTAATGATTTCTCCTTCTCCCTTTCCCTTCAAAGAATCAATAGTTTAGGTTATAACACAAAGGAAGCCGGCCTTTTCTGGAGGTTGACCTCTGTCTGCAAGAAACCCACATCTTTAGAGGTCTTCCAATGTTACATTGAGGTGTTGAACATCAGGTTCAACAGGGTGCAATTTCAAGAGATAACAGTTTTAGAATGCCTGGTGGGACAGAGAACTGATTGTGTCAGTCCCTTTTGTACCATGTATTACTATTTTTTGGTGTGTAAAATAGTACTTTATGCCTTTGGAGGAAAGTTTTTAACATACTTGGTGACTCCAAGGCTGAAGTATTTGGTTTCAGCAGTCTAAGTGCTGGTTTCATGATAGTATATCTTATCATTCACCATTTCATGAAGGTATGGTGCTGCATATTTTTATCAGTCATACCCTATTGAAGATACCACTAGTTTCACTCAAAATAATTATATAGCAGCGGGTTACCAACAAGCTCAATTGGCCTACCCACCAACCCCTGCACAAGTTCGACAACGACATGCTTATGATCATCAAAAACCCCAGGAAGATTATTTTATCTCCAATCAGTAAATTTATTTTTCATATGAGCCTCAAAATTTAGATGAAATGAGTATAGGGAATATGTATTTATATTTCCAAAAGTAGTTTGAAGAAATTGAAAATCAGCAGGAGGTCTACATGCATCAGAAAGGAGTTGGCCTACCAATCATACATTTAGCAGTGGGAGGTGGAGGCACAAAGAAGGTCCTATTCGGTGCAAGAGAATGTAATATTTGAACAAATTCAATCCAACTTTCCTCAGGGACAGTTTTCTCAAGTTCCCTAATCAGCTGCTCCCTTTCCAAATCCTTTCTTTGAGGAAGGACTTCACTACACGAGATTCAATGTTCCAGGCTTTGAACAGAATGAAAATTCTATTGAAAGGAAAGCATAAGAGGAGCAACTTATTGATCAAGATAACTTAATCCTCTGGGAGAAGCTCAAGAATGTGAATCCTTTGCATTTGGCCATTAAGTGTTATCAATTACAACAACAAAGGATTGAGCAGCAAGAAGACATTGGTTATGACGAATCCTTGACTGTTCTAACCAATCAACAAGATCAACAAAGTAAGTCTTCTAATTCTTCAATTAAGCTCCCTAAGTTTGAAATTCCAAATTTTAGGAGTTATCATCCTGTCCAAAAGCCTACAGTTGAGGGATTTCAGTCCATTATCCATCAAGAGCAATCTTTTCAATCACAAAGTCAACCTAGTGACAAGATAAAAGAAGTTTTTTAGGTAGATGAAGCTCTTTTGGGTATTGATACATTTGAGCATGAAGTTCAAAATGAAAAATCAGGGTTGTTACAAGTGATTGATGAGCAGGGCCAGTTAGGACAACAAAGTTCTAAACAAGAAACAACAACTGAAAATGGAGTTATGTCATATTCATCTAATGGGCTTCCTAGTTTTGTTGAACAGAGTGATGAAACCCTGATTAATTTGTTTTTTGAACTTCCTGGTTTTGATAATGAGGTTGAAAAAAGCATGTCTAAACAACCATCAGTGATAAGGTTTCAACAACAAAAAATTTGTAACACCAATGACAAGGTGTTCTTTCGTCAAGATGAGCATGATCAACAAAACTATGTCTTGAAGGATCCTATGGAGGCAACAAAGCAGAAATTTTTCTTCCCTCGAGAGTGTCGTCTTGAGGAAAACAATAGTCCTTTTATCAGTAAGGGGACTAGTACTGTGCAAAATTATGAGGATTTGTTTTGGGATGACCTAGATATTTTCATTTCAAGCTCAGATTATAAATGACCTTTTAGTGAAGCGCATCAGGTAGATATCAGTATATCAAATGAAAAAGAGCCTGTATCTCAAGCCCTCACTGATTTACTTGATGAGCTTCCCGATTTTATGGAGGGAACTGAAGGAAAATTTATGATTCAATCCCTAATGCCAAATGTTGATCAACATACTGAGGAAAATGGTGGTGTGTTGATCAATATGTAGAAAATCCAATACAACCAAGAACTTGTCAGCAATTGACCAATTTGATAGGGTGAATGAAGCAGACATTTCATTGACCTCTGAGCCGATTTATTCAAATGAGATTACCATTGTGCAAGACAGAGAAGAGGAAAACTTTCACAAGCAAACCAACATTAAGAGCAAAGGGTTTATCCTTTCTAGAGGATGCCCAATTAAAGATTTGATTAGTAGAGTGCCAAGGAGAGCAAAGTGTGCCATTGTTCCAGAAAATTTTGATGCAGTTACTACATTAGAACACAGGATATATCCACTTATCCATTTGCAGACATCAGTTTTTGTGATCAATTTGAAATGGTAAGTGGATTTATCCTTGTATTTCCAAGTGTTCTACAATTAGTATGGGCATTTTCTCTTTTTTGTCATGTTTTGTTTGCAAGTCATCAACTTGCAATTCATCTTTTATTAGTTAGGAGAGGTAGTTATTTCACAGAGCCGGTGAATGGTTATGTCTAACCAGCTTCTTTGCTGGTTAGTTTAGGTTAGAGTAGGTTTAGTTGTTGTTTCAATTCCCTAGGTGTTGTTCCAACACAAATAAGTAGTTTCCATTCAGTAGTTTTCCTGTTTTTCAATAAGTTTTTGGTAACCTGTGGTGTTCTATAAGTCCAAATGTGCTATATTCATGTACAAAGCTGCTCCATTTTTGTTCTTGAGTTTTCACAATGACTCCGTACCCAATGGATAGTCTTAGGCTACTGGTTTTTTGTGTTTAGTAGGCAAACATCCAACAAAGGTCACCATAAATGTTGCCCAATTTTCACCCACGGGCTCAATTAGGCAAGACAAATTGTGTTTCAGAGGTTAAAGAGGGCCAAATGGGCATTTGTACAAGGGAAAAAATCATCAATATGATGCTAGGTCACAGGGAACTCAACTTGGAAGCCTACCTTTTTCAAGTTCGGCATGAAAATCCTCTAAGGAGAAATCGACAAGACCCCAGGAATGTCGCAGTGAGTGGAATTCACCTACAGGTTCCTATCGGCAAGACTTCGATCATCGTCCCGATGACAAGAGGATATGCATATCGGCAAAGGTTTTTTCCTTCGGGATAGAGTCTCGGTGACTTCTTGAAGTCTCACCGAAAGGAGGCGGCGTCAGCAAAGCAGGCAAGCTTCGTTGGAGGGTCTCATCAAAGTCAAAAGGTCTCCCTGACTCTAAAGGCTCTTGACGTAGGAGATTGAGTTCGCTAAGATGTCTCGGTGATAAAGAAAAGTCATGCTGAATAAAATAAGCCCTCGCTAAAGCAAGTACCTTTGGCATGATGTCTCAGCGAACGGAGGTGGTCTTGCCAAAGGATAAGGGGGGCCTTGATATGTGTTTTGCCTTCGACAAAAGTCTTGCCGACAACAAAGGACCTCGCCGAGAATGTTTGACTTCAGCATAAGGTCTTGCTGAAGTAAGGATGTCTCTCTGACAAGAAAAGGATCTTTCCAAAGGATTTGGCCTTTGGCATAAGGTCTCAGCAATGCGGGGGGTCTTGGCGACAAAAGGGAGCCTTTGGTGTAACAAAAAAGGTGGCTAAGAAGTCTCGGTGGCCTGGGTATGTCTTCCCGACCAATTGAAGTATTGCCAAATGGGAACCAGCTTGGGGAGAAAGATCCAACATCGCCAGGAGGTCTCACCGACCAACAAAGGGTCTCCTTGACATAAAAGGCATCGGTGTAGCTTCCAGCCCTTAGAGTAATGTCTTGCCGACATGGTGTGGTCTCAGCGACTGAAGTGGGTATCGGTATGACTAGTGGGCCTCGCTATGAAGTCTTCTCAACTTGCTAAAGTCTTTCCAAAAGAAATGAAGAGCTTGGTAGAGTGGAGTGTGTTCGGGGTGACCTCAATCAACTCCTACGGAAGATGAAGGATCTTAGGGTAACGTTTTGCCTTCGATAAAATGTCTCATTGACGCGATATGTCTTGCTGATGTTCTGAGCAATGAAAAAGATGATTTTGATATAACTTTGGTGGCTTGCTAGGAACTCTCATTGATAGTTCCATGATATGCTGACGGCTACTCAGACACATAATGGCATCGGGGAGACACTTCTAGTGTCTCACCGAGATGTGATTTTGACTGAGTGGGTTTTTGACCACCCGAAGATCTACGTGGAGTAGGCTCAACCAATCAGAGAAAGCTAAGGGTGAGCCATGGCGGTCTGACCAGGGAGAAGGTGATTAACAAAAGGAAAAGCAATGTGAGCTCAGGAGCATTCAAAGCAGCTCGACTGGGGGGAATTCAAAGATCGACATGAGGAGCATAAGTGAATGCGGTGGTTGCAGAAAGATCAAGAAGGCTTCCCCTGAGGGAAATCTTTCTTCACCAATATAGGCAACAAGGACACGGGGATGCAAATTACTACATCAAAAAGATCTAAGGGGAGATCTTTTTGAGTCTTGATATTTTTTGTAAGCCCTAAGGGGCCGACACATTTTGATATATAAGGCATTTTTTTCCTTTTTTAAAAGGAGGTTAGAGTTTGGATATACACTTTGAAGAGTTAGTGATTTTTATCAATCCTTTCTCGACTAAATATATGTTTTTTTTGTAACTCAACTAGAATCTGGAATACAACATAGATTTTACCTTGGAAGCTAGTGTTCATGTTTGTACTACTCTCATTTCTGTATTTCTCTTTTGATTATGCAAGTCTTTAATTGTGTTTTATTAAGTCTGCAATCATTCCTTAAAGCCGTGAAATTTATCTTTCCTTCCTAAGATGTGTATGTAGATCGAACTTGTTAAGATTGATGCATAATTCTAAAAGAAGTTGTGTTGAGTATGTGAAACGGTTGAAGTTCAGTTTCCAAGTGTATGTTCATCTTTTTTTCATTTCATAATTCCTCATCAATTCAGTGTATCACCTTAGGATTTA
This sequence comes from Sequoia sempervirens, assembly GCA_007258455.2. Taxonomy (NCBI): domain Eukaryota; kingdom Viridiplantae; phylum Streptophyta; class Pinopsida; order Cupressales; family Cupressaceae; genus Sequoia; species Sequoia sempervirens. Next base: position 328,718,284 of record VDFB02270651.1, read on the forward strand.
ATCTTTATTTTAATGATTTCTCCTTCTCCCTTTCCCTTCAAAGAATCAATAGTTTAGGTGATAACACAAAGGAAGCTGACTTTTTTTGGAGGTTGACCTCTGTCTACAAGAAACCCACATCTTTAGAGGTCTTTCAATGTTACACTGAGGTGTTGAACATCAGGTTCAACAGGGTGTAATTTCAGGAGATAACACTAACATTATTGGTGTGTTAATGTGTAAGTTGACAACTTGCCAATTTACACTATCACAATGACACCACTTTCAAGGAGATAATTTTGTAGTTTATGTTTTGAAGACTTCTACTAATAAAAAAATATTTGTCTCTTCCAAGTGGAGAGTGATAACTATGTCCAAATCAAACTCAAAACCAATTTGTATGCCTAATAGAATTTTTCCTCAAAGAATTATTGTTGGTACTTTGGGTAGAGATAACGTGTTTAGAAATTTGAATGATCAATATCCATATACTTAAAATGACTCAAGTCACAAAATGATTATAACCAGTAAGATAAATGGTAGACACAAATATGGTATGCCAAGAAATGAAATGAATATAGATGGTAGAAATAAAACATATCCTTTGAGGTGAATACTTAAGATATGAATCTACCCAATCCTCTAGATTTAAGAACCGCAAGAACAAGTTCACACCCTAGTTCCCCTACCTCCTCATCTCATAGAATTGGTCATGAGTAAGACCCTACATTCCATGATAGTAATGCAACTACACAATCAAAGAATGGGCATAGGAATAAACAGATTAATTATAGGACAGATTTGATTGACCACCATAGGAAAAGGTAGAAATAAATTCAATATTGAATTGAGTTACAACATGCACAACTTTCCCAAAATTCCCAATAGAAAAATCAAAATTATGCTCAAGATATTCTCAATAAATAGACACCAAATCAATAAGATAGCCAACAAATCAATAATTGACCAAATGTGAGAGCCAAAATTTGAAGGCAAGCTTAGAGATTACCATCATAAATACAACCCTCAAGAATGAAAAGACATAGGTAGCTCTAGAGTTTTATGGATCCCTAATTATCCCAATCAGATACTCAATGAAATTAGGAGGGTTCCAAAATTCTAGGGTAACAATGCAATCATTGGATAAGAACACCTCAGACACTTTATCCATGCCATTGAAGAGTATGAAATTGAAGGTAAATATGTCATAATGAAGAGGTTTGTGTAGTCATTCAAGGAGCACAAAATAATAGAATGAAAGCCTTCTAAATAATAACATAGATTCATGGGAGGATTTTTTTGGGAAAGGTGTCTTAATCTTGCTCTTATTGTTAATATTACAAAAGGTGTGAGTTTTAGGTATAAAATAGAAGGGTGATCCCACAATAATGAGTCCCACTTTTTGGTAAAAATAGGACATTGAAATCAATATTTTTAACTAAATATTCACTTTTTGAAACCTATAGTAACTAAACCATTAATAATTTGAAAATGATACAAAATAGTAATTTGTGAGAATGTGTGTGTGTATTTATATATTTAAATTTAGAAATAAATTGTGAATTTTTTTATGGAACTTTTAATAACTCAATTTTTAGAGTAAACAACATTTTTAAAGAGTAAAATCTTCATAAGTAGGATGTTCTTCTTTGTTGTTTGTTTTAATTTTCAAAAATTTACTTTGCTAAGGCTCTATTATTTTTTATTAGCAAGAAAAAAAAGTTTTGAAGGGATCAAAAATCCCTACAAATAAAATGCTACCACAAGAATAAAACACAAGAAAACAACAACATACCAATGATGAACTAAAAGAAAAAAAATAGCCACAAGAATATTCCATATTATTTAGAGTATCTTCCACTTCTAGCTTCTAGTTGTAGAAGTTTTGATGAAGATTAACCAAGTTTAGTAACTCAATATTTTCCTCAAAAGATTTCTTTTTTCTCCCCCTTTTCCTCAAGCTTGGCCCCTTTGACTCGATCTGGACCTGTTTCTTCCCTTTGTCTTCATTTGGTTTTTCTTTCTTTCTACTCTCCTCTGGGATCCCACTTGTAATCTCCCCCTCTCTCAATTATTTGAGCTTCTTTGTGAGAATCCTAACCCCATTAGCATTATTTTTTAATAGAGTAGTAGCTAATCTTTAAAATATTCTCTAGATTTTTTTATTAGTTCCTAAACTTTCACCTTTAAGTCATTCATACATTTTTCAAAATATATCTTTAAAACATTAATAGAATCCTCAAGACCATCAATCATGTTCTTCATTTTTCTGTTTCCAACCCCTAGCTGATCTTGATTCTCATTGGTAATTTTCTCCTATAAGGGCTCATACTTTGATATTAATTTTGACAGTTTCTATAAAGAACCATTTTGATAGTTTAAATTGGTTAGTAACCCCTTCCATAGAAATCCCCAATACATCGTAAATATCCTCTCTATTAGCGTGGAGATAAGTAAATTTAGATTATTAGGGAAAGTCTACAACATCATGGTTATCTTTCTCAATGTCTTTCTTCAAAAAATGGATCACAATAGCCATTTTGTCAACCACTTTCTCCTTACCTTTGCAAGATCCTTCTCCTTTAGACTATAAAATTTTCTTCCCCTTCCATTTATTTTTATCCCTTTCCTCCTCCTTAGTTTGTGAGCCCCTAGTCTAGGAGATAGTCCTCTTCACTTTATTTTTAGGGGAGTTCTTCTTACCAACACTCTTTCTTTTCCTTTAACCCTCTCAGTTAGATGGTAGAAAATAGAACACTTCCATAAAATATTCTCCCTGATCTTCTTTCCTCTATTTCTCATCATCCTCATCCTCACTAGTATCTGAACTTGTATCAGAGTAGTGAACAACCATCAATGTTATTTTTTTGAACATTCCCCTTCCCCCTTAGACTCAACATAGGGTTTTTTTTAACATATTCCGTAATAAGGAGGATTAACCCCTCATGCAAAATTTAGGTAATTTGGGGTTTTCAAGTGCTCCTTAGCAACATAATCCAAAGAGGTAAATATAAAATAGGGAAATGTTGAACCAAAAATTCATGCCAAAAGTGGTTTAAGAAAATGAAATGAATGACACAAATTGTAATAAACCTACCATCCAACATGATATACTGCATGATGACCTCCACAAATTTTTCCCAGATGGTTTTGATGGAAAAATAGTTGTAGCCCTAGGAGGAGAGTTGTACCAATTTCCCATGCTTATTCCCATTAAAAAACTAGTTTAGGGCTTCATCAGTTTCCTTTCAATCTCAAAAGAACTTCTTTCCTTGCATTAAAATCCATATAATATTGACAATCACCTCCTCAGTAATAGCAATTTCCTTTCCATTCACATTAAACACCCTATTTTTTCATCCTTTGATAAAAAGATTAGTAGCTTTTAGGTCATGACCATGAACCCTCTCCAAGTAGGGAGCCATGCCCCCCTCTGCCACAATTATCCACACTTTTTGATTCCTACAGACCCCATCGTAGGATGAGGGTTCCACTCTACTTCTCCCACCTTTCATATTTATAGTAATGAGTCTGATAAACAAACCACATTTGTTGCTCCATAGATCCTAGTAGACGAGAAAAGGGAAGGAAACCCACTTTTTACCCAAATACATGTGAAGAATCTGAGTCTCATAATTCCCAGATTCCATTAGTTCTCATAATTCGTTCTAGCATTCATAATTTATAATGGCTAGAGCTACGATAGGTATAAAAGAGTACCACTCCCATATTTTTAATGATTCACTTTTCACACCTTTATTAGCAAAAATATCTACCAATTTATTTCCCTCATGATAGTATGTGTAATCATGATTCCATCAAAGAATTTGATCATATATAGGGAGTTAGAGATGAATGTGTCAATTAATCAGCTAGGGGTATGATTGTTATTAAGAGATCTAATGATTTTTTGAGAGTCCCCCTCCGACCAAACCTTCTTATACCATTTATCATAAGCTAATTTTAAATTGTTATAAGTTTTTGTAGCTTCAACAAAGTGATTGATCTAAATGCCCAATGGTAGTGCCACCACTGAAACAAACTAACCTTCCTCATCTCTTAACACTCCCCCACTTCCATCTAGGCTAGGGTTCCCTTTGGTTGCCCCATCAAAATTAACTTTAATCCACCCTTTTTGCAGACACCTCCAAACCATATTCTCTCTAGAATACTTCATATTTCTAAATGGGAAAGAGATATCAAAGTGGAGATTCCACTTCTTTGCAACCTTAGAATCATACTTAGAAATCTTAAGTTTTGGTCCTTCCATGTGCTTCTTAGTGACTACATTCATGAAATTCTCTTTGATAGTGCACATCTCTAAACACATGGTTGTTTCTCTCTTTCCACAAACGCCATGCAACATGAAAATCTATAAGAGACCACAATAGTAGGAGTGAAGGATTAGTAGAAGGATAGATCTATTGGCCACAAAAGTCAGCACAAAATTTGGGAAAAATACAATTTAAGTTCTAGAGGGAAATAATCTGATCGCAAATAATTTGAGAGAAGCTCCAACCAAGGAAAATGTGAAATTAATCTTTTGAATTACTTTCACATAGGGCACACCTATTAGGCAAGAAAAACCCCCTCTTGCACAAATTATCAACGATTAGTATTTTATTTTGGACCATGATCCAAAATAAAATATTATTCTTAGGGATGAGCATTAGGTTCCAAAGAGTGCTCCAAAAAGGGGGAGAAGTTTGTTGATCCATCAACATCCCAATACCCAAAGAAGTTGAGTACAAACCATCTAAAGAGGGATTAAAAATCAATGTCAAATTTTAGGAAAGAAGGGATATGAATTAGAGAAAGAAAGTGTTGAAGCTCCCCTAGATTCAGATTGTTAACCCTCAAATTCTTTCATTTCCCATCTTGAATATAATCATCCACACAACAACCAAATATTTTGACACAAACATCTTTCAAAGGATGAGCCCAAGGAAGATCCTTGAGTGGGAGGTTGCCACACTAAACATCACCCCAGAAGTTAATCAACCTTCCATTATTGAAGATCCAAAGAGAACCTTTGCAAAGGACATCTCTCTCGACTGGGGTAATTTTGTAATTAATATTAATTTAGGAAAAATAAACAAGAGATATATGGGTATTTGATTTTGTGATAAAAAATGAATGATTTTTTATATGGTTTTGTATTCTGAATATTTTTTAATCTAGAAATGTTAGATATATGTTTGTATAATGCTTCAAGTTCTATGTTAACTCTTTTTGATACATTTGAGGTCGAGTCTATTAGAGTTAAACCTAGAAAATAAAAAAACTATTTGTCCCATATTTTTTTGTGCATTTGGCCTTATTATGCCCATTATTTATAACCAATCTGAGAAATCTTCAAATGGGTTTTCTATTTATCAAACCGCTTAAATATGTTGTTCCTCATTACCCCTCATGTTCTTGTCATATGTTGGAACTTGCAAAAAATAAAAAAAATTCTAAGTCTAGGGCATTTTTAATAATTTTTTAGAGTTTTGACAAAGTCATAAAGTTTTAGTGGACTTCCAGACTTCTTTAAATTGTTCAATATATTGTTTTCACTACCAATCTCACATAGAAATTTTGATATGTCTATTGGTTTCCTTCTTCCCTTCATTTCCTTCATTCCATTAGTTTGTGGGTTTTTGATGGGCTAGACTTATGTTTTCCATATTGGCCTCAAGTCCTCTTTTACATCCCCACAGTTCCCCACTCCCTTAAGTTTCTATTTTCATTTCCGTCCTTTGCTAACTCACACGTTTCTATTAGACTTATTTTGGTTTTCTAATCTCCTTACCCCTTTTACTCTTTTGCATCTCCACTTTCTCTCGCTCTCTCAATTCCTTTTTTGTTTCCCTTTTGTGAACTTGTAGAATTGCAATAGATTTATTTTTCCTTCCCTTCACTACATCATCTCACGTCCCTCCACCTTTTCTTGCATTCTCTTTGATCCTTTCTTCTAGACTTTCAATGGATTTTTGGACTTCCATTCCATTATCCTATCTTGACATCCACTTTCAAAATCTAATTTCCCAATCATTTCACACATTCCTTTCAATTTCCTTCTTACAAAATTTGTTGCACTTCTAGTCCTTTATAAATCCTCCAATTTTTTCTCTACTTCCCTTTATTGGTTCTATATATTTTCCTTGCATTCACTATGATTCTTTCCTTGTTGAATTCTAGTGGACTTTTAGACTAGACCATTTCATTATCCCATCCTAACTTCCTCTTTCACATCAAATTTCCACAAAGATTCCTAATGGATTTATCATTCCTTTACACCTATCATGAGAAGTTCCTTTAGAATTCAAGATGTTATTATCTTTGATTCCAAGGTAAAAGCACCAACTTATGTCACACTTTTAGCTAACTAAATAGTTTGGATTGAAATAGTTTCACCCCAAATAGTTTCAAAAAAAATAATTTCACCCAAAACCACATAGCCTATACATAGGATATATAGTTTCAAAAAATATTTTTGTCCAAAACTATATGATTAAATTTTTCCCTTTCTAAATTTTAAATGTGCCTCAATTTAAATGTAAGGTTTTGGTTGAAACCTTTTCAAGCATAAGTCTTTTGACCCAAATTTTTTTGGCCTAAATCATCTATATGGAATCCTTGTTGGTAGCCACCTCATGCTTTTTCATAATTTTTTGAAACTTTGGACATTTGAGTTGAATATTTCTCCAGTCATAATAAAAATACCCTTTAGTAGAGTTCAAAGTTGACAATCCAAATATATATTTTTTGATTCGTTGTAATATTTATAAGTTATAATAAAAAATGAGGTTGATTAGAAATTAAAAATAACTAAAAAAATATGTGATGCACTAGTGGAGAAAATCCTCTCCAAAAGAGTATAATTATTTTTTTTAAATGATATAAAAAAAGAAGTTAATGTCAAATAAAAATTATCAAATTTTGGTAAGTTCAACTTTAAAACATTATTACGAGGAAAATATACATCAAATTTTTTCATGCACTAGATATTGAAGTTGTCTATTTGGGAAAAAAATCATGGAAAATTGAGATTATTTTCTCTTTTTTTGTGACGTCAACTCGATGTCACTTTTTCTTAAAATTTTCAGCAATTCAAAATCTGCTCTTAAATTTATTAAAAAATTACGAGCATAAAATTCATCAAGAGTTCTACATTTCATTAGTTTACATTTTGAAATTCAAAACATAAAGACCAATTTTATGTGGTTGAAGTTGATTTCTTTTGTTTGTGTTGATTAGTTCCTTTATAAAAATGTGACAAAGGTTTGTATTTTTACCCTCCACATCATTTCCTTATGGTTTTTCTAATCACTTCTCACTCATTTTCATCCATGTTTTGAGCTTCAATGGACTTCTAGAATTCTAATGTAATGTCTTTTATTGACCTCTTATCCCATATGAAAACCTCACATCTCCAATTCTAACCTTCAATCCCACATTGAAGTTTTGTATTTCCTCTTATTTTAACCCTATAACTCATAACATCCTCTTTGAATGCCATTAATGTTTGGATTTGACCCCTGTGAACCATGATCCTAGTACCTGCAAAACACAACAAACAAACACATTAGAAGATTGAAATGCAAGTTAGAAACATGATTCCTCAAGAAATCCATTTATCAATGCTCTAAATAGGAAAATGAAAGCAATACAATGAGAAATCAACAAAAGAGATTAAATCCTATGAAAGCAATGTAAATTCTTGATCTCTTGAGGGAGTTGGTGCCAATTTGATGTGAAAATTGGCCCTTTCCCAACTCCAATGCTAGCTTTGATGATTTGATGAAGATTGTGATCCACTTTGATGAAGATTGATGAATGCTCCAAGCCAAAATCTGCAAAAAACCTAGCTATGATTCAATGAGATGGATGAGAATTGCTAAGTATTTTAGCATGGTAACTTTGCTTGAGATGTGGATGATGAAATAAGGATATAAGCTCTTTATTTATAGATTGATAAGTTGAAGAGATGTCCAAATTTGATCAATGTGGGACAAAGATTCAACCAATGATATGATGCCACTTGTCAACATGTGAGAGGATGAAGGTTGAGCAAGTTTTGATGAATGTGCAAGTTTGAAATTTGAATTTGATGAGATGCCATGTCTAGGGGGGATGAAAAATGAGTTAAATTCCAAGTGGGAGACATGTAAGAGACAATGTAAGAGCTTTAAATGCTTTGTTGGATGGACAAGTCCTTTTGGGGGGAGATTTCAAATTTGAGGAATATTCCCACTTAGATGCCTTTTTGAATGAAAATAGATGATTTATAAATCAAATAAATGATTTAATTGTGCAAGTTGCAAAATCTAGAGGATTTGAGTGATTAGGATTAAATTAATCGATTTGATTAATTTAAGGGGATATTTAGCTGATTTTACAATTTGATTTAGATTTTTGGATTAATTTAAATCAAAGAGAGAGGAATATGATAAGAGGCTAATTAAATAAAGATTTTGATTTATTTAATTAAAAGGGATGGTGTTAGATTAAATCAAATAAGGTTTTAATTTATTTAATTTAACAGATAGACTTTAGAGATTTAATCAAATAAATTGATTATTTAATTAGATAGGGATAATTAGATTAGATGAGTTGATTGACTTAACAAGGGAAAGTGACTTAATTAGACAAAATAATTTATTTAATTAAGAGACGAATATTGATGAATTTAATCAAATAAGGGAATTTGATTAAACAGTTAGACCGAGGGATGATTTAGGAAGAAACAATGTTAGTAGATCAGAGTGTGATATCAAACTGTATATTTTCGATGTCTACAACCCCTACAACTACTACAAGAGGATTTTTGTAACATGCCCATTGTTCACCCTAGTAAATCTACTAAGTTTTACCAACATGTAATTTATCTATGCATCCAATGTAGAGCAATAATTTCTTTTCTTTTCTATTCAATAATAAATGCATCATTTGAAATATAACTTTATCCAAACTTCTCCATTGCATAATCAAATAATCATTTCCAATAATAAAATTATGAAGTAACTTTACATAGATATATTCAAGATAACATTTCACATTACAAATTCCATAAAGATGGACACATGATACATACATAGCTTAGACAAGCTTACATGAACTAGAAATACAAATGGTCCATAATGTTCTCCTAAATCTCAGTCCCCAACTACATGAGGAGAAGCATCGCTCGAGTTCTTTGCCACCAACCATGGACTAACTGCAGTCCCCCACACATCTACCAATTTGGTAGATGTCCCTACCCTTCAATGAAGAGATTGTTTTGGTAACCTCATCCTTCAAATAGCCTATTCTAAGCATAGTGATGTGTCCTACATGACTAGAGCTTACCATAATGTCAACCTTTAATTCTATGATATTCTTAACTTAGTATGTATTTGGATCACAATGAATTGATAGTGTAGACAGTGACTACCTACACTACTTTGGCTAAAGATTCAACACCTAGTACTTTGAGTGAGGGTCATCTATATTCATCACTACAATTGCTCAATTTGTATTTTGACCATTAGTATTCTATTCTATTCTAGATTATTCCCTTTCTTGTGGATTATCCTAATCCCAAGAATAACCTACCCCATAACTAACAATATCTAACATGAAAAAATAATTCAAAGAAAATCTCATGCAACACACCTAGAATTTCACTATACTTTGTAAAGCATAACAATCTACGTATAGCACAAACAACCTTTATATCCACATAATAATATACTCAATATACACATATCTATATGAGAAAATATCAAAATAAAGGTCTCAAAAAATGAGAAACAACCAAATGATATGCAAGCATATCCAAACAATTCACACAAGTAAAAGACAATCTTTCACATGACAATAAAATAACAATCTATCTAACAAAATAATAAATAGGTAGAAATCATCATGCTTGTTATAAGCTTCCAACTGAATAATCCTCTCCTCAAGCTCACTTGCAACTTTTACAAAGAACTACTCAAGAACCTCTACTAGCTTCACTTCAATTCTCTCAACAAAACAAATATAAAGAAATAATAAAACTCTAACTCTCACAAACTCTCATCTTACTTGCACTAAATTTACAATAGAATAACTCTTTAGAAATCACAATAAAAAGTAATACATTTGGAAGAATGAGAACCTCTATTTATACTAATTTGTGAGAAATTGAAGGTGACAAACAAGTAAGTATTTCTACCACCTTTCTTCTTGATGAAACGATTCACAGGTTTGTAACACATGAAAGTTTCATGGCTGAGTTGACTTAGTATTTAGGACAACAAGCTAAAAACAAGTTTCATAATTCAAATTCCATTTCAAAATGGTGCCAAGTTTACACTTGATTGATTCAAACACTTATTTGCAGGCTTAAATCAAATTCATAGACTTCCATTTCATTCCAACTATAGGAAAATATGGTTCCACCACTAACTCTTGGTGCCACCTTCATGAGTACATAGGCTTTGAAAAATTATATAGTTTAATCTACATTAACTCTTAAAATTCTTACACAACAATATATTCATTATGCATGCCTTTGGTTTCATTCATTGACTTAGTCTTTAAAAGACTTAAGCATTGGCCTCTTTTCCATTAGCTGCACCATATGCTTGTGTGCTTTAAATGATTTATGCACCCTTTGAATTATATGTGCTCTACTTTATAATGTTAATAATAATCAGTGCTTATTAATGCACTTGGAAATTATATCCAAAGATTATTCATATGTATATATTATATATGTATATATACACTTCTATACATTTTAACAAACATATTAATAATATATATAAACATAAAGAATAGTATTACGTATATATATGATTATATATACAAGCATATATATTAATATATATATGTTTCTATATCAACTTACACACACACACATATATATTCATAATTCCATTTTATTATCTTTATGATACACTCATACATGCAAACCCACCGATTGACATATATACATAGAATGTGTATTTACATACATATGTGTGTGTGTGTGTGAGAACTTAGTCCAATTAGTATTCCCATGCATATGGGTAATATGTCCATGAACATGTGTAGGTACGTCTACCTCCATATACTTGTGTACATATTTACTCACATGTATGAGTTTACCAAAGACACACACATATATACATTAAATGCACATATCTCATCATTATACAGATAAACACACAAAGAAGGATTCTAATTAACATCAAGACTCATCACATACCTCATTCCATACATTCATAAACAAGATCACGAATCAATATAATATACACAACTAGACTGAAGATCACTTACCATCTATCCAATTGGCTTGACTCAACTAAGACCATCTCGGGTGTGAGTGTGTGAATGCTCAGTAAAATTGATTTAGAGTTTACCAGACCAATTTCTTCTCCTGAGTGATACTTCCCCTCTCTTCTAGAGGCTTGAACATGTCCCTACATTTCAACTTAGTCTGCCATAACAATAGTTAGTCGAATCAAATGCATTCATATACTTCTCATGCATGTCATATTCACATTATATATTTCATATACTGAATCATAAAGCATTTAATTGAATAAAACATTCATTCAACATATTCCATCAAAAGTCATAAATAAACACATTCAAATTTATTGAAGTAATTCACCCAACAAGGTAATAGTAAAATAGGTAATAGCACATAGGGTGTAACAATTTTCCTACCTAAAAACCATCGTCCATCCAAGGGCATAGATTTTTTGTGTATTTTCAATGGTGGATGATGAAAAGGTCCACTATGCCATAAATGTAGTGGTTGATTTCAAATTGTTAATGGTCTTCAAATAATTTAATGTCCATTCTATTAATTCCATCATATTTCAATTAATTTTCATGCCATATTTTATTCCAACATCAAATTCTTTTGTTTTCTCTAGACTACCTACCTCCATGCATAATCCAAGATGCCACATGGATGCAATGAGATAGGGGAATAATTCCAAATGCCTCTTGGTACTTGTGGACCCCTTAGAGGCATGATTTGTGTATAAAGGTATATATTATTTGTTGTAAAGGGCATGGTTACAAGTGCATGGGATGTGAAGATAATACAAGCATACATATGGGTAGAATGTGAAATTATGACCTTGGTTCTTCATCCATGATTGTTTTAAGGTGTTAAAAGACACACACACACACACACACATATTAGTTTTTAAACAAGAAGAAGAGGATGGAAAAAAGTTACAAATATAAAATAAAAGAGAAATGGTTATGAACCATTAGGTTTTCCCTCCAACAATAGGGTTTAGGGAAATTTTTCTTTGTTTATTTTTTGGGTTTTCTCCCACATGATATAATATTGCATTGTAATCCAAAAGGATATCATACTACATTGTAATACCAAATGAATGTTTTAATTTGTGGATTTGGCATCTTTTGAATGACTCCATGAACTTTTTATTTATTTTTTCTGATCTTATTGATCTTCTTAATCACATTTATTGATTTGAGTGTTATTTTTTACTAGTTTGTCAACTAGAAGATGGTAAAATTCCTTGTAATTTTTTTAAGCCATATTATAAAAATAACATAAGTATATATATTTATTCATAGATAAATAAGGTATGTTCAATTGACTATTTTTGCAACTTCCTTTACCTACTTGTTTGCATGCATAAGGCCTAGCTTATGTGTGGAATTGAGAGGGATAGTCCCTATTGTTAGGTCTTTATTAAGGTATCATAGAGTGTGGTTTGATTAGTATTCCCTTTTGGTTTCTAAAAATTGAGACTCTACTACCCTTTCTAGATAAAGGCACTCGTCTACCTCGTACTCAACCTCCCATCTAACCAAAACATTCAAAACAACTAAAATTAATCTTCTTCTTTTTATATTATGTTAATTTTATTATATTTACTTCCATGTATGGAGATGTGTCCTATTATTAGGATTTTTCAAAGAAACGCCTTCAATTTTTTTACATGGTTGTTCATCTACTTTATGATGGCACAAAACCCTTCTATTATTAAAACAACATGTGTTATAAGACCTTCTTCATAACCTAGACCAGTAGTGTCCTTATGATCCTTTTTCTTCCTCAACATGTCATTCAATTTGCTAGTGCTCTCAACAATTTTCTAATTCTTTTCTAACTGTTTCCTAACATTCTCAAGATCTTTCCTTAAAGAAACTATTTCTCCTTCAATCTTTTGATATTCAACTATTTTGACTTCCAATTCAAACCTTTCCATATCAACCATCCTCTTGTTTTCTTCAATCTCTAATTTCAGATTAACAATCACATCATCTTTTACAGTGTGTTCACATCTTAATTCACTCTCAACATCAACCTTTTCTTCACAATTTCTCACAAAAAAATCTTCTTCTTTGTCAACAAAAAAATCTTCACTTCCATATGTACCACAACTTGTATCAAAATTCAAGGATGTCTCTTCTTGCAACTCATCACTTTGATACATTTTAATCAATTTTTCCCAAACCTCCTTTGCATCCTTACAATACATAACCTTAGCAACAATCTCATTTGGAAAACTATTAAAGATAACATCTATAGCCCTAACATTGAATTCAAGAGCCTTCTTTTCATCAATAGTAGAAGGAGATGTTGAAGATACTGAACAACCTTTCTCAACGGCTACCCACACATCAAATCCTAAGGAAGATAAATAGGTTTCCATCCTAAATTTCCAAAAAATAAAGTTGGTGCCTTCAAACTAAGGTGTTCTAAATATGGGACACTCTTCCATTTGTGAGCCATTGTTCATTATTTTTTCTTCACCACTTTTTTTTATTTAGTTCAAATAGTGCTTGATTTTTAGTATTTTGTTGTGTATTTCTTTTTCCTTTATTTCTTCTCCTATTTTCCATAATAAGTACTCCACTAGGAATCCCCTAAGTTGGTTAAACTTTTGGCAAGGGTATGGCTCTAATACTAGGTGTTGGAGTATGGGAAACATTGAGAGAGGGGGGTGAATAAGTGTTTCAACAACCAAATTCAAATTCAATTTCTTTTTCTAGACATCCAAATTTGGACACTTAATTTATCCAAATTTATCACTTTTCATCTAAACATCCTCTTATCCGATTTAATTAAGTAATATTACTATTATTTAATTAATATCCTTAATTCTGCCAAATCCCTAAGGTATTTAATTATTAATTAAATACCTTACCCTCTTTAATCCCCTTTTCATCAAATGAATTAAATAAATATTACATTTATTTAATTTCTCACATGTATTTTTCATCTAATCCTAATCCATCTCTTAATCTCTTCATTAAGGATGTGCACATGCCTAATCCTTGATTAGGATGTGTCATATCCTCCAACTTTTGCAAGTTGGCTTCTAATCCTCATTAACCCCTAATTATCCTCTAATTATTGATTAGTCAAACCTAATTAGTACCTTGGTCAACTCTCCCCATCCCCCAAGAAATTTTTAATTCTTTTTTATTCACCCTAGGCTCCTTCCTTCCCCATGTGAATTTTTAATTCACTTTTATTCCTCCTAGAATCCCCTTTTTCCATGCATCTTCTAGAATCTCTGACTTGTCACATCAAGTCACATGTGACAAATTTTCACCTTTTGGGAACCTTTTCTTATCCACTAGATTCTTCCAATCATTATGAATTTAAAATTCACTTTTATTCTCCCAAAACTTTCCCCTTCCCCATATGATCATTGAAAGGTCACATCAAAGTACTTGGAAGGTATTTGTCCTTCCTCCACATCATGTACCTCCCTTCCACATCATCTACACATCATCCTACCTTTATCCACTTCACATTCCACATGTCAAAATGTGAGGGCTTGTGAATCCTCAACTCAGCTTAGCCCTTCATCTTGGCCTTGTTGGATAAATTCCAACCATTGAATTCTCTAGAGAATTCAAGTTTCTCTATAAATACCCTTTCCTCTAAGGCATTTAAAAAGACTTAGCCATTTTACAACTAAATGATGCCATTTTGTGCACTCATATAGCCATTAATTTTATCTATTTTCATTTTCATCCAAGCACATAATCAAATCCTCCATTTAACCACATCAAGAGCTATCAAGGAGCATACAAATCAATCCAAATCAAGGGCCAACCAAGAAGTTTCAGCTGCAAAAAAGAAGGTATATCTATTTGTCTTCATTTAACACTTTCCTCTTTGCATTTTACAAATTCCTTAGGCTAATCTTGAGGTGTTTCATTATGTTTTCCATTGCATTTTAATTGCTTAGAAAGGGTCAGACATTTTGGATATCACATTTCTGGCACGCCTAGTGGGACCCACAAGCGGGTTCCTATATTTCACGTTTGCTGTTGTTAAGTTTTTTATAGGAATATGTCGCAATGGGGTGACTATGCCCTTGATTTTTTTCGCAGTGGGGTGACTACACCCCTGATTTTCTACAGTGGGGTGACTACACCCTTGATTTTCCATAGTGGGGCAATTACGCCCCTAATTTTCCGCAGTGAGGCGACTATGCCCCCTTAGGCTGAAAATTATTTTTGGCTAACAATTTTTTTGCAGTGAGGTGACTACGCCCCCTGGGTTGAAAATTATTTTTGGCTAACACTTTTTCTACAGTGAGGTGTCTACGCCCCTTGGGTTGAAAATTTTGTGCTAACACTTTTTTTGCACTGAGGTGACTATGCCCCCTGGGCTAAAAATTTTGTGCTAACATTTTTCTGCAGTGGGGCGATTACGCCCCTAATTTTTCGTAGTGAGGTGATTATGCCCCTGATTTTCCACAGTGGGGCGATTATGCCCCTAATTTTTCCATAGTGAGGTGCTTATGCCCCTGATTTTCTGCAGTGGGGCGACTATGCCCTTGATTTTTTGCAAAAGGGTGACTAGGCCCCTGATTTAATGTAGAAGGGCGACTGCACCCCCTAGTCATCGCAAAGCAACACATTTTGGAAGGTAAAACTGTCATTTTGGCTTCAATTTTTTGCTATTTTCTCCCTAACACCATTCTTGCAAGGATACTGGTGTTTTTGTTAACTTTTTGCAGCATATCCTTGTGAAGTTGATGAAGAAAGTAGGATAAAACATCTAACATTTGCTTGCAGGGCTATCTGTTCGCTCAAACTTTTTAAACTATCCTTGCTATTTGTGTTAATCTAAGAACATAGTTTAATTAGGGGGAGTAATACTCATTGCTTGCTGTGCTTATCTTTTTGTGTTATCCAAAGGGAGCATTAACTTGTTTTTACTTTCCCCTTGCACTTCGTGTGAGCCTGGGGAGTAGTTGGAAACGATTAGTGTTTTCTTTCTAGTGGGACCTGCTTGGGGATTTTATCACCCCAAGGGACGATTCCAACCACACGTACTAGCGGGGTATATAAAGGGGGAGAGTGAAAGTTGTACCCTAATTCAGTCACGTCGTAATTGGTAGAGCGACGAAGCTAGGGTGATACCTAGATAGACATGAAGAGTTGGTCCGAGCCCTTCAGTATCTCGCTGGGGTTCCCGACTCATGCTTGTGACAGGCTGGTGTTCATGGTTGTGCCTCATGTACTGAGAGTATATCGAGGACTCCCTAGACACGTTGTGCATCCTAGATTAAGACCTCTTTGGCCATACCCTTAACACTAATCATAGGATTGTGTTTGCTTGAAAGTGTTTTCTTGTGAGAAACCAGTGAAATTTTTGACAAATTGGCCTTATCATTGTCATTTTAAAGTCCTTGCCATAGTCATTTTCATCAAAATAAGTCCTAGATTTTTCGTAGTGGGGCGATTATGCCCTTGATTTTCCACAATGGGGTGACTACGCCCTTGATTTTCCACAGTGAGGCAATTACGCCCCTGATTTTTTTGCAATGGGGCAATTACTCCCCTGATTTTCTGCAGTGGGGCTATTACACCCCTAATTTTTTCGCAGTGGGGTGACTAGGCCCCTGATTTTCTGTAGTGAGGTGACTGTGCCCCTGATTTACTGTAAAGGGGTGAATTTTCCCTCCTAAACACCCAAAATCACTCCATTTGGATATGTTTAGCCTCTAAACCATCATTTAATCATTCCCAACCATTATCTCATCATCCCAAGCCTCTGTTTTGTCACTCTAAGCCTCCAAAAAGCTCCATTTGATCAAGTGTAAACCTCCATCTTATCATTCCACACCTCCGTTTAACCATCCTAAATCCCTATTCATTTTCCACAAACGTCCCCAATCCATTCGCTCATTTTGAATTTTCCCATAATCCATTCAAAAGTCCATACCATCACCCAGCGAACATCAAAATTTTACCATTTACATCACCAAACACCACCCATAATCAAACCGCCTTAACCTTGTGTTACAAAGTGGTTACCCAAATTGACCCTAGCACTTAAATTTGATTATTAGTTGCTAACTTCGACCCCAAATCAATTTACATCCATCTTGAGGTAAATTCAGTGTCATAAGTTATCATCCTCGACCCAAATGAATCCACTTCTATCTTGAGGTGGATTCGGTGTCGTGATCATCCACTTAATCAATCAACATGCTAGGTTACTAAAGGTAAATTTCTTTGATTAAACTCAGGGGCTCTCAAATATTTCATCATCCAATCATACCCATCTAATCATCCAAATCTATCAAACCCAATTGTTTAGTCAAATCATCCAATTACCCAATCAATCAAATCAAATTTGTTCTATCACCACAATCCTATCCAATCAAAATCCAATCCAATCCAATCTAATCACATCCCCATCCAATCACTTTTGACCCAATCAATCTGCTTCTATCTTGAAACAATCCCATCATCCTAATTTGAGCTTTAATCTAATCCCAATCTAAGCTTGACCAAAACCTTAATCTAAGGTTTAGTCATTTCAACCTTTCATTCATCCATTCTGAATAGTTGTTCTCCCTTTTCAATCATTCATTTACTCGTTCCGTGTAAACACTCATATATTTTGAACCTTCACCTATCATCTCAAAATCTGGTTTAACCATTCTGATCATCCATTTACTAATTCCGAGTAAACATTCATCCATTTCACACATCCTTTCATCATTCTAAACTCTCGTTCTGACATTTGGATCATCCGTTTACTCATTTCGAGTAAATGCTCATCCATTTCACACATCCTTTCATCATTCTGAACTCTCATTTTGACATTCTGATCATCTGTTTACTCATTGCAAGTAAACATTCATCCATTTCACACCTCCTTTAATCATCTTGAATGCTCATTCAACAATCCTGATCAATCATTTACTTGTTTCGAGTAATCTTTCATCTATTTCAAACCTTCATCTTCTTGTTCCAAGAATCATTCATCTATTGTGAGTAGTCGTTTACTCATTTCGAGTAGTCATTCATTTGTTCCAATCAATCATTTACTCATCTTGAGTATTCATCATCCACTTCTCCAATCAAATCATCATCCAGATCCCCTAAAATTTGTCTTGAGTTATTATCCAAATTGACCTAAATGTCTGATCTGATCGTCCTCATCAACATTTGCTTAGGATTGTCATCCATCCTAAGTTAATCATCATCGTTGGCCCAATCAATTCACCTTCAATCTCAAGGTGGATTTGGTGCTACAATCATCCATTTATCCTTTAATCTGATCAATCAACATCCTAAGTCACCTAGGATAATTTCTAAACAAGGTTTAGAATCCCTTCCATCATCCTATCTGATCCATCAGCTAATCTTATCAATCTTATCCAATCCAATCCAATCACATCACCTTTGACCCAATCACATCACATCATCTAATCAATCCCATCACATCATCCAATCATCCTAATCTGAGCTTTAATCCAATCCAAATCTGAGCTTAACCTAAATCCCGATTTGAGCTTTAGTCCATTTCAATCCCAAATCGTTGATCCATCCTATTTATCCTTTCACCATCATGAATCCTTATCCTCCATCAATAGTGGTCAGGGGAAACCCTCATTATGCCAACAATGATAACGAAAGTCTTGTCAATCAAGAAGAATATGACATAGATCCCCTTGATGCTATCGTAACTAGTAAGCTTTCTCCACCCACTTTCCACAATCCAATCACCCCTTTGAGTTATCTCGTTATGTCTTCATCCATGCCTAATCATGTTGCTTATGCTACCTTTGACAAGGGATATCCATCCTATCCATCATATCCTTCATCTACATCATCCTCTTATCCTAGTCTGCCATCACAATACCCCTATCTTAATCCCCCATCCACATCATCCTATCTCAATCCTTCACCGACATATACCCACTACCCTAATCTTCCATACCAATCAGCTCACCCTAATCTTCCATACCAATCTTCTCACCCTAATCCTACATTCACACCTTCCTATCCTAATCCAACACCCGAACCTACCTATCTCAATCTACCACCTCAATCTTCCCATCCTAATCCACCATCCCAATATCCTTACTACAATCCACCACCCACATCTTCATGTCCTAATTCACCATTCCAATACCCCTATCATAACCCTTCATCTAATCTTAATCCCCCATCTATTTCTAGTCTTGCACCCAATCCCATTCCCCCATCTAATCCTAATCCACCAATCCTAGTCCTAATACCCCACCAATCCATAATCCTTCATCCACTCCTACCTCACCATCCAAACCTAGAATATTCAAGTTTCTCACTCTAGAATTTCTCCAAGGACTCATGACAAAGAAGACATCTCCCACTCCACACCTTGAAGTTGTGGAATCATGTGATCCCAACCCATCATCCACAGTCATTAGTGATGAGACCCTTCTCCACTCAACACCTATCATTGATGAAACCATAACATCCTATGAATCCATCGAACCCCCATCTACCATCACATCCTATGAATCCATCGAGCCCCATCTCCTACCATCACATCCTATGAATCCATCAAGCCCCCATTCTACCATCACATCCTCTGAATCCACTGAGCCCTCATCTCCTACCATCACATCTACTGAATCCACTGAGCTCCCACCTCCTACTTCGAGAGTTGTTGAACCCATCAATCAAACCCTAATCCAATCTACTTCTTCCACTCCTAGTGTCACTAAAATCCATTCCCATGAATGTTTTGAATCCTCCATTCCTCCATATTCCCCACTTGAAGAGTCCCACCAAGCCTACATTATCATGCCTCCTGCACACAATGAGTCATGCCAAGAGCCTAATCCAAAGCATGCCAACATATCCCCTTCTCCAGATCAA
Source organism: Sequoia sempervirens (assembly GCA_007258455.2). Taxonomy (NCBI): domain Eukaryota; kingdom Viridiplantae; phylum Streptophyta; class Pinopsida; order Cupressales; family Cupressaceae; genus Sequoia; species Sequoia sempervirens. The sequence goes on from VDFB02270651.1 coordinate 328,738,378, forward strand.
GATCCTACCATCCCATCTAGTCCACCTCAAGATCATAGTCCCCCATCTATTCCATCCCATGATCCCCTTGTCATTTAAGATTCCACCACTCCATCTCCATCGCATGAGCCCACTACCACAAGTTCAGATCCTATCATATCCCCTGATCCCTCTCCTGATACCACCCATCCAAATGCTACTATCCCATCATCTCCTCCAAATGCTGCTATTCCATCTTCTCCCTCTCATGATCCCCCATCATCGCCTAAAACTACTATCCCTATACCGCTTGCATATCCACTTGGTACTCTCACATTCTTCCATGGTGGCCTCCTTGCAGAAGAAAAACACAGTGTATTTACCACCCATCATCCTCCACCTAATGATGGACTTGCATCATGTTTTCAAAATAATACAAATCCTATCATGGATCACATGTTCAAGAAAATGAACTATCAAGGAAAAGGTCTAGGCCTTCATGAGCAAGGTATTTTGGAGCCCATCCAAGTCAAAGAACAGGTATGCATGCAAGGTCTTGGACCTATTTCCCAAGGCTCACAATCTAAAGATGTTGGTACAACCTCTAGACATCCTCAACAACCCTTTTCCACAATAAATGTCAGCTCTTTCCATCGCTCCACCAAATCATATGTTGCCATCCCTCCTCTATCGTATTGCCTCAAAACAACCATCCATATTTCTCCTTCATCTACTCCATCCATTTTGGATCCTTACATCCCTCCATCCACCATCTCCCATCCTTCATCTACTCCATCCATCTTGGGTTCTTATGTCCCTCCACCCACTTTGTCTGCTTTGGGTCCGTATATCCCAAGATCACCTCCTCCATCTCATCCTTTCATCCATCGAACACCCATCCATCTCATCCATCATAAATATCCCTCTCACATATCCCATAATCAGGATCAACAAAGGCACATACCTAAACATCCTCCATCTATACATAATCCCCATACTCCTGCCTCCATCACTCCACATCATCCATCTCCTCACACCCATCCCATTGCTACTAAAAGTACTTTGGTTGTTAAAGAAAAAATGCATAAATCCAAACATCCACGTGAATCTAAGGCTCCCAATGTCCCCTCCAAAAGACATGGTGAAGAGAAGAAAAATCTAAATCTAAATCAAATCCATAGGCCACAAAGGCCCACCAAACCAAAGATCAAAAACATGTGGATCCCAAAAAAAAAAATGCACTGCAATCAAATGAAAAATCTATAAGAACATCCAAAGTTGCTAATCCAAAAGCTAATCCTACACCCCTTTCATCTCCTAAGTCTGTTTTGGGTCCCTATGTCCCAAAATTCACTATTCCATCTCCTCCATTATCCCCACATTATCCATCCATTAATCCTCTTATCTTTTCACATCTACCCCCACATGTGCCAATGTTGGTCCTAAACTCACCACCCCATCATTCCATCCATACCCTTTGCAGCGTCCCATCCATTAGCCCATGTATCTCCCCTCTCAAATCCCTCTAATTCATGCTCTTGCATAATCCATTTATCATAATAAGGTTGTACTAATATCCAACAATCGGTTCGAACATGTGCTCTTAATACCTCATATAAAACTTAATGCTTGAGTCCTTCATCCATATCCTTATCATGTATCTTCTAAATTCCCTTATCCACATCCCTATCCTTATCCATTTTCATCCCCCTACTATCCAAAAATCCAAAAAGTCAAAAAATCCGAAAATATAAAAAAAAAAATAGTAAAGAAATAATTCGTCCAATGGTGAAAACTTGGCAAACAAGCACCTTGAATAAATACCATGATGAAAACCTGGAAAACAGGTGTCATGCGTAAATCCCCATCTGTACTTGGGGGCAACTTCTTGATATGCATTCCCTCCATCCCACCTATCTTTCGCATCCTACCATCATATCCCATTTATCTTCCATCCCTCTATCCTTCTTGTGATCTTGATCAAAATAGGGGCACCTATCAATACATGCTTTGGCCACCTCTTGGTATACATTCCCTTCATCCATGCTCTATTGTATTCCTTGGTCACCCATCCTATCCTCATCTAGTTATCTCCTTTTCCCATCCAATCGTCTTCCATCCCTCATGCCTCATTATATAGGACATATCTAGATTGGGGGCATTTTCTTCCTTTGTGACATAGTCCTTGGAGACATCATTTATCACAACATCCCTTTCATCTCCCAATCCTTATATTCCTATCCCCCCATCCCCCATCCACCGCTACCCAGGGCATGTCCGCCCTAGCTCAGGGTGGCTCCGCCCCCTTCCAGGGTGTGTCCACCCCCCCTTGCCAGGGCGACTTGCCCGTAGCTAGGGCATGTCCGCCCCAGCCCAGGGTAGCTCTGCCCCCTCCCGAGGCATGTCCACCCTAGCTCGGGGCATATCCGCCCCCTTCCGGGGTGTGTCCGCCCCAGCTCGGGGCGTATTTGCCCCTTTGTACAGTGGCACACCCTATTTCCCCCCTAAAATCTCTCTCCCATCCCCCTTGCCTATATCTCTATCCATTCTTTCATCCCATCACTTCCTCCAATCATTCTAGGCTTCAATTCAATGCTAATTCTGAGCACTCGTTCACTCGTTCTTAATACTCGTTCATCTATTTCGAATCTTCCTCTGCTCATTCTAAGAGTCATTCATCTATTCTGAGCACCCGTTTGCCCATCATCAACACTTTTCTAAAAATCATCATTCCATCACAAAATCACATAAGTGCCACTTAGAACACCATTAAAGCCCATATCTAGCATCAAATCATCCATCCCAATCACCTAGACTTCATTTTGAGAATTTTGATTTTTGTGCCAAAACTTTTGGAGGCCATAACTTTTGACTCGGGTGTCCGTTTGAGCTAAAATTTTACAGGTGGTTGCATTATGAGATGGCATGTGGATCCTTGATTGACTAGAAGTCTCTTAGACCCTGTTTTTCCACATTTTCGGGGCCTCAAACTTTCATCTTGACCCTTAAAATCACAATTTAGTGTTTTTTTCTAGCATTTTGAAAAATCATTTTTGTCCATAACTCAAAATGCATGTCTCAAATTTGGGATATTAGTTGGAAATTCATCCTATCTTTGTTTTGGGTATTTTTTGGAAAAAAATTGGACTCTCAAAAGTACGCTCGTAAGGTTTCCTAAAATGGCAAAAATTGAGAATTTTTGAAAATTTCCAAATATGGAAAAATCTGATTGTTAGCACCTTACGTTCTTTAAACCCCAAAACTTGATGTAGAATAAATCCCATCATATCATCCTCCCAATTCATCTTTTTGGATAACTATCCCATCCTTGAGCTTTGTGTGGTCACCATCCTCCGATCATATCCAACAGGTCTATCTTGTCCCATGATGTCGATCCAACCATTTTGTCCCCTTATCTAGGGTTATCTCATCCTATCCTCTTATCATCCTTTATCCATCATTTGTCATTGGTCGTTGGTTGAACTCTGTTGCCCCTACACTTTCACGTAGGTAAGGTTGATCAATTGATCAACCCCCGGGGCTCCTCTATCGTCTATCATCTATTGTCTCTCATCGATTGCCATTGTCCACTTTACTCCTTTTATCCATCCTATCTTTACGATCCATCAAGGTCTCCATCTTGGTTAGTCGACATCCTTTTATCGAGCTACGAGGGCTCTATGCTTTCACGTAGGCAAGGCTAATCTTTGATCGGCCCTCGAGCCCCCTAGGTCTTTAGGGTGTGTCAATCTCATGTCTTGTCTCCCTTGTGTTGTGTCATCAAGCTATGCCCTTATCTAGCTAGTTCTTAACAAACAAGATCCACTTGTATCAACAAATCCAATCAGTTTTGAATATCCTACATCATATCAATCTTTTAGCTTAGTATCCATCATCGGTCTCAACAAGATGCATCCTTCCTAAAAGACCTCATCAATCCCATCTATCCCCTTGATCCTATGGAAAAGGACATTTGAAATTGATTGTGATCTTTTGATGCTTTTGGATTTTGTTTATCATTTTAGCTCCCTATCATCACTTGTCAAGGCCGCCATGATCCATCATATTATGGCATGTTTTAATTGGTCCACATAGGAGCATATCTTGCTCTTTTGTTTGATTGTGTCTTCTTGGTTGTCCCACATAGTACCCACCAAGATCCCCAAGGTCTTGTGTTATGCTAGGGAATCCTTTTGTTCTTGTGGTTATCTCAATACCTGGCCCGACCAAGGTCTTTGAGGCTTTGGGGTGTTGGGATAGCCTTCTTATCTGTTGTGTTTATTTCATGCATTAGACACTATTACGCCTTGGTTCCACATACCCTGGCACTTGGTGTCTTATGCTATAGCAAAAATTAGTGCTCTGAAAATGGCAAATTGCATTAGGATTGCATTTCATTCTCCATTCTATCGTCTTGCATGTATCCCCCCATCCATTCATCCTTCATCCTTATCTCACATCTCTATCCAATCCCCATCCATTCCATTTAGCCCAAATCATCTAATCATATCCTTGGTCTTGTTCTTAGTCTTGTTACAAGCTTGGATCCAATCATCCTCATCATCATCATCATCATCATCCCATTTTATTCTTCCATATCCCTTCAGTGTTGTTTGGGATGTATCTTTCCCTCATCAACAACACTTTCATCATCATCATTGGGAGGTACTCTTCCCTATCCTTTAGTGGTGTTTTAGGATATATCTTCCCTCATCAATACCACTCATTGGTATGTATCCTTCCCTATCCTCATTGACAACACTCCATCCATCCTCAACCCCTTTTGGCTTGAACCTTGATTGGGGCAACATCATCTTCGTCTCTGCATCCATTTTTGTTTCCCAACCTCTTGTCACCTTTTCATCCTTTCATATCCATCCCTTTGCATCCTCTTCCTCATCTCCCATTTCATCATCTCATCCATTTTGAGAGCACATCCGTATTCTCTTGCACCCGCATGTCCTCTCGAGGGGGCATCCTCAATCCCTAACCTTCATCTTCCCCCCCACCATCTTTCTTCCTAGTCATCCCTTCAATGACTAGGGCATATTTTCCAATCTAACCATCTTTTTTTAGGTTCTATATTTTAATATTCTTCGAAATGATGCTACTTCGTAACACCATCTCAAAGAGGGGAAAAATGTAGACATCCAAATTTGGACACTTAATTTATCCAAATTTATCACTTTTCATCTAAACATCCTCTTATCCAAGTTAATTAAGTAATATTACTATTATTTAATTAATATCCTTAATTCTGCCAAATCCTAAGGTATTTAATTATTAATTAAATACCTTACCCTCTTTAATCCCATTTTCATCAAATGAATTAAATAAATATTACATTTATTTAATTCCTCACATGTATTTTTCATCTAATCCTAGTCCATCTCTTAATCTCTTCATTAAGGATGTGCACATGCCTAATCTTTTATTAGGATGTGTCACATCCTCCAACTTTTGCAAGTTGGCTTCTAATCCTCATTAACCCCTAATTATCTTCTAATTATTGATTAGTCAAACTTAATTAGTACCTTGGTCAACTCTCCCCATCCCCCAAGAAATTTTTAATTCTTTTTTATTCACCCTAGGCTCCTCCCTTCCCCATGTGAATTTTTAATTCACTTTTATTCCTCCTAGAATCCCCTTTTCCCATGCATCTTCTAGAATCTCTGACTTGTCACATCAAGTCACATGTGACAAATTCCCACCTTTTGGGAACCTTGTCTTATCCACTAGATTTTTCCAATCATTGTGAATTTAAAATTCACTTTTATTCTCCAAAAGCTTTCCCCTTCCCCATGTGATCATTGAAAGGTCACATCAAAGTACTTGGAAGGTATTTGTCCTTCCTCCACATCATGTACCTCCCTTTCACATCATCTACACATCATCCTACCTTTATCCACTTTACATTCTACATGTCAAAATGTGAGGGCTTGTGAGTCCTCAACTCAACTTAGCCCTTCATCTTGGCCTTGTTGGATAAATCCCAACCATTGAATTCTCTAGAGAATTCAAGTTTCTCTATAAATACCCTTTCCTCTAAGGCATTTAAAAAGACTTAGCCATTTTGCAACTAAATGTTGCCATTTTGTGCACTCATTTAGCCATCAATTTCATCCATTTTCATTTGCATCCAAGCACATAATCAAATCCTCCATTTAGCCAAATCAAGAGCCATCAAGGAGCATACAAATCAATCCAAATCAAGGGCCAACCAAGGAGTTTCAGCTGCAAAAGGAAGGTATATCTATTTGTCTTCATTTAACACTTTCCTCTTTGCATTTTACAAATTCCTTAGGCTAATCTTGAGGTGTTTCATTATGTTTTCCATTGCATTTTAATTTCTTAGAAAGGGTCAGACATTTTGGATATCACACTTTTCTAGACACAAAACTTCTTTATAATCATGAAAAGTTTAGTTTCAAGACTATGCTCAAATGTGACAACCAATATCAATTTTTTAAATCACATGAAAAACTCAAAAGAGGCATAACATAAAAGAACCATAACATAGTATTTTCATGAGTGGAAAACCCTCATAGGGATAATATTGATGGTGTTTTCTACACAGCAACAACTCAGACAGAATGCAATATTCTATCTCTCTTGAAAGGTAATTTTCAACAATAAATTACTAAAAATCACCCCAAGGTCTCTCGGGTGTCAGGTCTTGACAATGCATAAAACAACTCAGATAATATGTGAAAATGTTGGTAATCACAATCAGACCTTACTACAAGCAAATTGTATCTTTCCAATTTATCGAATTTCGATGAATTATGATCTTAAATCCTAAATCTAACCAAATAATAAAAAATAGCAAAAGATGAGGGTGTAAGAGATATAACAAAATCTAAACTATTTCTAAGATGAACAATGCAAATGATAAATACCTAGAATTGACCAACCTCAAATAACCAATTCCTGCTTAACCCACAATGCAATATCACAAGAAAGGTGCAATCTTCTAAGGCATACAAATTTTCAAATCATAGACATTCATCCACAATTGAACTAAGCACAAATAGATGTATGGTCCAGTTTGACTTCACCAGCCTACTACAATCAGATAGTTACTGGGAGTATAGACCAGAGATTGCTACAAACATTCCAAGCATGAAACCATGAACATTACTCACCAAACTAATCTAATTCTAAATTTAACATCAAATCTTATATCTTCAAGCAATTTCAAAGGATGGAACAACATGAACCATGCAAGATAAACTAACACAAAAGAATTCACCAGAAAAACTACAATGCCTTCAATTATATTAGATCACCAAAATATAGCAACAATTCCACTGTTCTGTGTTACAACATTTGCTCCAAAGAACTAACTACTATCTCTACTACAGAATGCTCTAGCTCTTTCTTAGTCTAGCTTGTCTCTATTATCTGTCTAACCTCTTACAAATGAGGCAGAAATGCCATTTAAAGAGAATCCTCAAAACATGTTGGCCCATACAAAATAAAATAGCCAAAACAAGTCAGCCTCAAGAAATTCAAAATAAGGCACACATTAAATGCCAATACATCATCAAGGTCGGTCAAAACACATTCCTTAATGCAGCCTGGATCAACACATGCCGTATAATAATAGGGAAGCACAAATCATGAAATTGGCATTAATTACCGCCTCCCTGATCCTTGTTCTGATCCAGAAATTCATGAACTTTCAAAAACACCTTATCCAACTCAACAATAGGTGGTAAGGGTAGGATTTTGAGCTGACATTCAATTGATTCAATTTCTTCCCTTGACTACTTAACCATTGTATCCTAATCAGCCTTATATGCCAAGTACTTATCCACCACAGTCAGATAAGTAGCCGCATCATCCAATTGGTGCCCTATCACAAAATTTTCAATATCATGGGCATAGACGTCATACCACCATTCCCTCAATTGTTCCAAACTCAGGTACTTAGGAGCGATCTTCCTCCTGCCAGTCATTATCTCAAAAAAAGTGATGCATCCATCGTAAACACTAGTTAAATTACCATCCATCTGCTTCCTTTGATTGTAGATCTTCTTGATGGTTTTCTATCAGATTTGCAAGGCTTCAAACCATTCCCAAGGCTCATTAACCCTAGATGAAGAAAGAATTCCATCAATAACTAGCTGATCCTTACTATACTCCATGATTGTTTTGGTTTTCTGCAATAAGAGATCAATGTCCTCCTTATCCTGAGATAAAACATAATCTAATAAATCCTTAGCCCTTATTGCATCCTTTCCAGTTGAAAGGATCTCCTTTATTGCATCATCTCCCTTAGTTTGTACCTCCTTCAACCAATTTATTATAGCTAGAGTAGAAGCTTTCATCTTTTCTATTTCAGAGATAGTCTCCTTTGGCAAGAAACCAGCAGTAGCAAAAGAGGATGGGTGAAAATATTGCAAAGGCTTCATTAAATCTTCTAGACATTTCCTAAGCCTTTCATTCTCTTTCTTTAGTTCATGCTTAGACTATGTTTCCTTCCTCAATCTCCCAATGATCACTACACTGGACTCATATTCTTCAATATCTTGCTCCATAGAAGTAGGCCCAAGATTGATAGTTTGTATATCATAATCCTTCCCGGTGACCTCATCTTTACTTTTACCAGCAGCGGGGGTAGTAATATGAATAACCCTGTTACTAGCTTCATTCCTTTCGATCTTGGAAACCACCTTGGCTACCTTCTTCCTCTTACCTTTTCCAATCTTGGCCAACATTTCATCCCAGTTGAGAGGAGTGTCCTCAACAATAACCTGTTTCTTCCTGATCTCTTTGTCTAACCAATCCGAAACAGAAGGATCCACCTGGGTTTCAGCCTTCTTGACCTCTTCATGCTAATTTACCGTCTCTTCCTTGTCCTTTTCAGGAGACTGACCACCTTTTTTTTCCAATACTGGCTCCTCTTCTTGCAGGGGTGATGGAGTTTTAACAAGAACATCCTCCTTCTCAAGGGATCTATTATCTTTGCTACTTGCAGGAGAATCCTCATACTGTACCAATGAAGAATGATACATTTCCACATCTCCTACCCAAGCTCAGCAGCTGTGCCATAAAGTTCCCCATCCTTAAATGGTTCCGCTTCCTCATTGGTCTCATGCTCTTCATGAGTTTTCTTCTTAGGTATACCCAATAAAGGAGAGGTATCTTTCTGTTGTTCCACAGTAGATGCCATTGGAAGAGGATCTACCTTTTGCATAGTCCCCTTGGGAGACAGAGTTCTTGACCTTCTTGAATGAACCCAGGTTTTCTCTCCTGATCTCTCCACATCAACCACATGAGGATCCACCTTATCTTTAGAAGTTTCTTGATCTTTCTTCTTAGAAGCCCTGGTTATCCTTGTCCTTTTTGGCTTTGGAGGAATGTCTTCTTTATCTACTTTCTCAAGTTCCTCCTCTTCAGTAAACTTACCTATCTTCACAGTATGACTTCTCTTCTTTCCCCTAGGTTTTCTTTTCTTTTCAGGCTCACCCTCCTTAGAGCCTTTTATTTTAATCTTAAAAGGTGAGCCTACCTTAGCTTTTCCTGTAGAATCATCCTCACCAGACTCCTCTGAGGTAGAATGAGCATTCAGATTTCCCATTAGATTGAAAGTACAAGGTACCTTCTTGCTCTCTAATTCCCATACTTTATGTTTCAACCATGACTTGGTAGATTTCACAATAGGAGCCATCAATTCCTCTAGCTCAGTTATTTCCCTTTCTGACTAGTTTATCTCTCCAATGGGTCTGTCCTTGACTGATTCAAATGCATGATCCTGGACTAAATTCCCGTCATCCTCCAACTGATTAGGAATCAACTTGACATTGTACATTCTGATTACATCAGCTGGAAGCCTAGAATATATTTTCTTTCTCACCTCAAAGTCATCCTTGTTGTTTGCCCAATAGTCCTCTAGATCATCTTTGTGGTGATATTCTTTAGTAGCCTTCTTCTATGCTTCACCTGTGATGTCAAAGCTTGCCCTCTTAGAATGGAAAGAGAAACCAAAAGTACTTAACTCCTCCCCTGATGCATGAGCTGATTGGATTGAAGGAAAAACCTCACTTATACCAATTTTCAAGGGAAAATCCCCACCAAACCCTGTCTTGTGCTTTTCTCTTTTAACAATGACATCAAAATCACATATCTGCTAGGTAACCTCCAAGAGTATGATGTGGTCAGTGGGATATCTTGGCAATCTGTATGGAGCAGTCGAACATCCATCAATTTTGATATAGGAGAAGGTAGGGAATTGTATAAACCAGGCTCCATATCTTTTGATCAGTTCCTTGGCTCCATCAGAAATTCTCACATGCTCTACGTTCTGAAGCAACCTAGTGATATGCATAGTAAATGCATTATTTGCTCTTTTGTAATTCAAATTCCCTAGGTGCAACTCAAGGTACACCTCATAGATGACATCTTTCCCAAATGTTCCTTTTGGATTCAATCCCCTGTATGGATAAAATATGGCAAGTACATAGACCACATAAGATGTCATGGTGAATTTCTTTGTCTCTAGCACATCTCTCATCTACCTATCAATCATTGCATTGATAATCCCTGCCCAATGGTAATTGATGCCTTGCTCAATCTTGTTAATGACATGCACCATCCAATTCTCCAATGCCCCAGCACTCTTCAAGCCCACCACCCTGCTCAACAGTGTGATTGCATCATATATATCTTGTCAGAACTTGACCCTGTGTAACTGTTTAGGCAACTTGGAGAAATGAGACTTTGGCTTTTCAAGCCAGGAATTGATCATCTGTTGGGCTTTGGTAGGTTCATCCTCATAATAAGTCCTAGCCAAGTCCATGTCCAAGGCACACACACACATGATAAGTCTGGCATATTAAATGCCTGGCCAATGGAAACTGGATTAAAGTTTGCCAATACTCTCCCATCGGTGTTGACAATCCTCTGCATATCAAAGTCATAGTGTCGGGAACACTCTAATATCAATTCATAGCATTGAATTGTAGGAGGAAATCCTGCCACATGAGCCAGTCCAAATTTCACCACTCCCTTGGTCAGGGCTGGTAAATCCCTCTGAGCTAACCTTTCTTTGAACTCTTCATATCTCCAAGCTCCTACATTGGTATCCGAGACCTCTTACCAAACTGAAGCCACCTTACTATTTGGCAACTGATTCTTCACATCCAACCTTACCCTTTCAACATCTATAACTGAAGATCCCTCTATATCTCCCTTGGCCTTTCTTGTCGCTGCCTTGCTCGATTCAGCCTGCATTCATAAAGGAGCCTCATGAAAATCCAATTATCATCCATATTTCAATCAAAGGCTAGCCTTGAAACTACATGAAATCATTAAGATAAATCATTAATCATCAATCTTGAAAATTAGGGAAAATGAAGTAATCCGGGAAAATCCAGTCAGGGCAGAATTTTAGAGAAATCTAACCCAGATGGACTCCCACTTCCAAGACATCACTCATCAAATAAATCATCAATACAGACAAAAGAGATGCGTGATTATCATGAGATTCATCCATTTAGTAACAAGAAATCATCATCCAACATCTAATTCATTACTTCAATTTCAAAAATCAAAATCAAGTGAAACCAAGCAGAAAACTGGAAAAATCTGGACAACTGGGATTTCTGCGGGTAGCTTGAAATTTCGGGAACTCATCATACTTTGGGGAAAAGGAAAAATTTGGGAAAATCCGGGTGCACAGAAACTCCACGGACACCTTGGAAACCCAATGATCGTTCGACACGCAAACCATTAATCGAGTGATCATACAAACCCCCCTATCCAGATCCAACGAACATAAAATCAAGCCCAATAAGCCAAATTTTGATTGCACATGAATTTAAACTCCCAAAAACTCTCAAATGGTTGATCCCTATGACAAAATAATGATTCCCTAAATTTCACAGCTAAACCTCCGCCATGAGAATTAAGGCAAGCTCGAAATTCAGACACTATCCCTTAAAATGATGAAACTAGGGCACACCAGGGTCTCAAGTGCTACGAACAAGGTCGAGCTAGACATAGGACATGAGGGTCATGATGACTCCACCAAACTTAACAACCTTGGGTAGACATATCGAAACCTTACCTTAATAAATTATACCAGATTACACACCAACAAGTCAAGGCCCTAACAAGAACACCTAGTCACAGGGGTATACCCGACTTTCAATTGATAAATGAATGGATGCACAATCCATGCGTTAAACCCATGGAAAGGCGAATCAAACCCTAATTTGATAAATATGTAACCATGAAAACAAACAAGGGCTGACCCAAATAATCATCAACAACAACTTGAAAAATTCAGTTAAAGCATAAAACAATAGGAGAAGTCGACAACGACTTACCATGAATTAAATCCGAATGAACCTCGAGCCCAAGGAAGTCACTGTGAATCAGGGTTCCCTAGTGATGAAAATATCAACACCAACGCCTAAGGAATCCACACGCGAACAAACCAAATCCAACGACCAAAGCTCAAAAATGAACAAGCTCAAGTGCTAGAGTAGATAGCAAATGAATAATGAAATCAGGAAGAGCACTAAAAGACCTTAAATTTTCTCACACTCGCTCCAGAGAAGATGTACCTCAAGCATTAATGGTTGACAAGGCATATCAAGAAAATCCGAAAACCCGAGGTCAAAACAAAATTTTGGAAAAAAATTGAGCTAGACGGACTATCCTGGTGAGCATGAATTCCGCGGACAATGCACCCTTCTGGGACTCCAAAGCAGTTCAAGGAAATCCGGGTGATCCGAAAAATCCCAGATTCATCCAAAAACCCAAACTCTGAAAAATCTGACTTTGACAGACAATGAATCAGGACCTAGGAAAATCTGGGTGAGCTGGAAAATCCCGGACCCAGGTCAAAACCCGGACGCCATCAAAAAACAAGTTTGATCAATTCAACCTTCAGGGTAAGACCAAGGTAAGCAAGACCAACATCCTAAGACCTTGAAAGGAAAAATCCAATAAAAACCAAAGGTCCAAGAGACATCTGAAATAAAAAAAAAAGAGGGGGTCCCTACTCCAATGGGGGTCCCACTGATTATAGAACCTCACTGGCTACTTATAGAACCTCATTGGATACTTTTTGTGCCTCACTGGTAAAGCCTCACTAGGTACAATTTATGCCTAATTAGAAAAGCCACACTGGCTACACAATTGCCTCATTGGAAAACACAACTACCTCACTGGAAAACACAACTTCCTCATTGGAAAACCATAGCCTCACTAGATTTTTCATGTTACTACAACCTTATTTCCATTCATGGTAGTCTCACTGGCTTTCGTGGTAGTAACTACCTCACTAGAAAAAACAACATTTCTCATCAAATAATATTGTAAACAACAATACAGAGTATCACCTCTGTTTCACTGAATAACACTTCTTGTTTGCCTCATTTATAACTGGAGACACGAGAATATGAATGTATACAAAATTACAATATGCACTTAAAATTCCTTCTTATTTCTCATCACAAACTTATTCATCAAATGCTTCAACATGATTATAATAGTAAATACAATTCTTGTAACATGGCTATGTGATATCAGCATGATAACCAACCAACTATAGTATACGGTTTCAAAAGAAACCTCTCTTTACAAAACAAAGTATTCATAACATCTAAAACAAAAGAGTCTAGCAATCTAAATCTCCAACTCACAATGTAACAACATTTTCAAATTCCCATTTTCATGAAACTAAGGTTTTGAGAGAAACCTCTACATTCAAAGCATAATGAGCATAAAATAATTGAACACTGATTCTTACTTTCTCAAAATTTTCATTGCACTCTCTAACCATAAGCCATGCTCAAACATCTGAAATATATAGCAATGAAGAACCCACCAAAATTTGATAACACCATACCTTGGTTTAGAACTGAATGTAACAGAAAAGTTCAACTGCACAAACCATTGTATCTTCAAACTATCCATGGCCACATTGTCAAAGAAATCTTGGTTAGTTTTTTTCCCCTCCAAAATTCTTCCAAGCCCTAAGTCAACTGTGAACAAATGATTCCTTTTATTTGTAAAAATGATGACATTTAGGCACAACTATGTCGATATACCTTTTCTAATGAAACTCTCACAACTACTAATCATTATGTTGGTTACATTTTATTTACATGAGAGTAATCAAATAATTCAACCTTTATGTCTCATAATCACCAATGCACAAAAGCTATATGTCAGTCAAAACTATAATATGCCAATTAACCAAGTTCATTATAATCATTTCTTTGGCCAATGTAATGAAACCTTAAACTACCTTAGTAATAGTCAATGAAACCATGATAAAGTTCCCTTTTCACAAATATACATTGTGTCTTCAAATGTATCAAAGATTAAGACAAGTCTCATGTAATAGTGTTGTCCCAAAGCCCCTGAATAAATGTTACCTCGATATCAAAAACAAGTGTAGATGTTAGTCACTAGGTATCAAATCAAAGATGCATAAATGTATCAATGTGTCCAAAGAACTATAAGCACATAAAGTATTTCTGCCTCAATGAATTATCAATGCTCATGCAAAGTCAACCAAACTAGGCTATCTTGTATAAATGAATCAATGATGAACCATAAGAAGTATGAAGCATGAGCACTTTTCCATTGTAGTGATCAAAAATGAAATGCATTCTTTGAGATATTCCTTGAATTAATGCACACTTTTGAACCTATGACATCAATAACCTTTGACATCAATGACAAACTATGCCAAAGCCAAAAAAATCCCCCTTTGTCATTGATTTCAACTTCTCCCCCTATGATGATTACAAATTCACCATCAAGTGCAAATCACCTTGCATCACTTTCAATTTCTCCCCCTTTGACAACAATGATGAAGGGATGCACTGTGTACAAGTTACTCCCCCTCACTATAAGAATAAAAAAGAATATGAAACATGTATACCAACCACTATCAATAACTAGTACTTACGAATAATGCATTACCATAACCAAATGATCATCATGCATCTAAAAATTGCATATCCAAGTGACCAAATCACTAAAGTATCACAATGATAAAAAATAACCATCCAAAATACCAAGTAATTGAATCAAAAAACTAAATGCATACTAAATTATGTTGTACTTGTTTGGTTCTATCAATCTATTAGAGTAATCCCTAATTTTTTATGTTTGTTGTTCATATAATTTGATACCAAAAGAGAACACTCAGACTTGAACATCACATCAAATTTCACCAAAAAATTACAAGAAACTTTTAGATATAGACACATAAATCATGCTTTCCAGAAAATAGTCGCTTTTGCATAACCTATCACATTTTCCTTACATTCTGTCACATTTGATTTACATTTGGCCACCTCTGCTCAACATATTTTCACCTCTATTAAACTTTTCACTTCTACAATAACTCTATTTTGCTAGGACTAAAACCTACATAGTATAACTTTTTGTTGCACTATATCATGGTTAATTTTACATCTTGTCACATTTGCTCTACATCTTGATTTCACCTAAGCATTTATTCTAGAGTATGATGCTTCTAGTGAAGGAATAGGTGTAGTACTAATGTAGAACATGCATTCTATTGTGTTTGAGAGCCACAAGTTGAGAGGACTTGAGAGACTTTACTCCATCTATGATAATGAGATGCTTGCCATAATGCATGCATTGGAGAAGTTTAAGAAGTACTTGGTTGGGGGTACATTTGTGGTGAGGATCAGACACAACAGTCTCAAGTATTTCTTAGAGAAGAAGGATTTGAATGAGAGGTAGCAGAGGTGGGTCAGTAAAATTCAGGCCTATGACTTCAACATAGAGTATGTGAAGGGGAAAAAGAATATTGTTGTGGATTCCCTTTCTAGAAAACCTGGAACTTGCTCACAATCAAAGATTTCAATAGATTGGAAATCTCACTTATTTGTTGAGTACTCCAAGAATAAATTCATTTGTGAGTTGATGGATGGTTAGGTTTAGGATGAAAGGTACAAAGTTGTGGATGATGCCATAATCTATAAGGACATGATCTATTTGGTGCCAAAATCTAAGTTGAAGGAAAATATTCTGCAAGCTTCACATAATACTCCCTTAGTAGAACACCAGAGCTACTTAAAAACATATAGGTAGGTCAGAGAGAGGTTTTCTTGGAAGGCCTTAAGGAGGACGTTTAGAAACATGTCAGGGAGTGTATGACTTGTTAGTAGAACAAGTTAGAGCAGTCATAGCTGGGGGGTTTAAATTAAAACCTTTACTCTAACACCCCCCCTTAAGATGAGCAAAAGTGCAGTTACAAACATGTGCAAGAAATCAAAGGTAACTACAATGCAAGAAAGTAAACTTGGGTCCCGACAATAAGGCCTGATCAGGTACCCAATTACAACCAAATCTCTGTAAAGTGGAGAAATAGAGAAAACCTCATGGGAAAAACTCCACTCCAAAAAGAGATGAAAGCATGCAATGCACTAAGAAAAGAAGGATAGGAGGTGGATAACATGATACCCCCCATAGACAGCTTCTATCATATAAGTACATATACAATGGTCTCCATAGGAGAAAAAGAAAGAGACTAGAAGGCCCCCCCACAATGAAGAAACTCCTGTCGCACATATGGATGCCTGAGGTAGCATCCAGAAAGAGATCCTGAAGCGGCATATAATATTCCTCCCCTTGGGAAGAAATGGATCCAAAAGATGAAGATGAAGAACCCCTGTGAAGAGAGAAGAATCAATCTGTCTCAAGATGTGTGCCATAATAGGATGCTGAAGAATCTCTCTGTCTGAACTGAAACAAAAGATGTCAAATCCAAACTGAACTGAAGATTCTTGAACTACAACCTCTGAATGCACAGATGATGGTGGGCTAACAGCTAGAATATGGCTGTCAACAAAGAGGAGCTAAAAATCCTCAAAGTAATCCTCAGATCTGCAATATAGGACTCTACAAACAAAGACGAAATGCCTGCAAGATAAGAATCCCAAGTAGCCATGTCTGAAAGATGTATGATGTCCTGCTTAGCTGAATCAATAGGAGCCAAAGAAGAGGCAATATCAAACTGATCAAGAACAACAGGAGAAGATGCTGATACAAGTATAATCTCAGTCTGAAGAGTAGGAACTGTGAGACAATCCTCTGATTCATTGGAATATGTAAGGGTGTCTAAATACTGAAGTTCCTTTAAAGTATCATGATCAAATGGTGTGTTCTCTCTCCAACCAATGGGTACAAGACAATCTGAAGCGGGATCCTCTGGGAATGGAGAAAGATTGGGGTCTCCATAGATCTCCCAAAGATATGTCCAAAGTGAGTGAGGACAATCAATGCCCGATATAGCCCACATAGTGTCAGAATCAACACTAGACAAAATAACTCCTACTATGTGATTTCTAATGATATCCCAAGCTAGTTTTCCCTCTAAAGTTGCTGGTGCAGGTATGAGATCATACAAATAAGGCAAAATATTAAGCCACCTACAATGTGTAAGTATACCCTTTTCCCATGACTCATAATTACCCCGTTCCAGAAAAACAACTGAAGGGTGAGTAGAAAAACCCATGATAACTCTTCAAATTAACAAATCGGAGACTAACTGACCTCAATACTGATAAAGCAAATCAAATAAAGCCATCCCACGCAAACAAATCATTTCCAAGTGCTGAAACGTCCAAGTAATTGACAGATGTGTGAAAACACAAAATACTGAATAAAATGTACCTGGTGCATATTCTAGAAAAATAAATGAAAAATCTGGAAATTTCATAGAAACATCTTTCCAACGCCTATTTGTTTGCAAAAAGGGGAGTTCAGACACAAAAGATACGCCCCTGGGAGTGAAAAACACAAGTTCTGACTTTGACTGGCAAAAAAGACTGCAAAAAGGAAAAATCAGAAAAAAGGACCTACATCAATTAGATCGGGCTCAGAACCAGCTTTCCAATGCCTATTTCCATTCGAAAATCTGAGCTAAAATGCCCGAGTTATGCCCGATTTCGTGAAGGTTTCTCAAAAAGGTTTTTAAAAAATTGCACAGCCCTCAAGCCACAGGATCAAACAACAAACAAATAAACCTTCCACGCAAGAGATCTGCAAAACAAATGTGCAATTATCTTCAACAAGAAAAAGTTACAGAAGAGAGAAAACTTTCAAGAAGATATGAAAGCTACAGATATTCTCCCATCGATAATTACAATGAGATCAAATCCTTATGAAAGGAGATCAAGAAACCCTAAAAGGGAAACCCTAGTGTGCACACTTAATAATAATTAATTAATTATTAATGTTCCTAAGTTTAGCTTAAGTAACTAAAGTGATAAGTGACTTAATTAATTAACCAATATGATTAAATTAATTAAGTAAAACAACTTATTACTCTAACACCCCCCCTTAAGATGAACTTAGGAAGTAGCTAAAACACTAAGAAAAGATGCATGAAAGCAAAGATGGGTCCCGGCAAACAAGGCCAAGTAAGGTACCCATGTACAAACAGAAGATCTCTATAAAAGTGGAGAAATAGAGAAAACATTGTGGGAACAAACTCTACTCCAAAAAGAGATCAAAGGTGATTGAAGGAATGAAAAGCCTCCAAATCAAGGAAATGTCCTGAAAAAGACGACATGTAGAACATCACAGAAGCATGAAAAAGCTGCAAACTCTATCAAAAGATGACTGCTACATTTCCGAAGAACCTCCTCTGAAGATAGGATGATCAGGATCAAGAAGACAACAATCTGCATGAGTTCCCCCAACGACACTACTTGAATCAGATGGCAATCAAAGGAAAACACCTGGAACTCGAAGATACAGATGGTAAAGGTACCAAAATTTGAAGAACTGATCATGAAAAAGTGGAAGGTCGCCTCCAAAAATAGGAATGTAAGAGTGTCCATATGGTAAGTGATCCATCTCACTGAAATGCATGGGTAACCAACCGCTGCATCCGCCTAGTACATAGGAACAAATACTGTATACATAGCTCACTCCATCGAAACCAAGGAAGCATTAAAACCAACAGAAGAAACCCCCCCCAATGTTGAAAAGGGAGAGGTGTGACAGTACACTGAAACTGAATGCCAGAAAGTAGTGCATGAAGAGGAACCAAGAGCATCTGAAAGTGCACAAGAAAGCACCTGCAACTGAAAAAGTGGTGTGCAAAACAAAGCACACATATGAGGCTGGAATCATATGGATCCACTGTTGTCATGGAGGGACACTCACCAGAAAAAGGTGTGATGGAAAAACAAGGGCACTACACAACCCCCCCATGGCACTTTATAATACAGTGCGAGTACAAAATATGGCACAAAGTGATGTGCAAGAAACCCAATACTACACATACAATGCTGAGGCACTTTATCTCAGTGCGTTTACAAAAGAGAAATACATGCAAAGTGAGCCCATAATGTCTACAATGTCCAAATAGGACAACATGCTGAAAATGAAATATTTCTGAAAGAAACCAAAAAACAAATCTAGAAACCACCTACACCATTGTGAAGAGCTCAAAAATAGCTTTTCGATGATATCTTGTTTGTCCATTTTCGACATCATATGCAAAAGTTATGCCGAAAATACTGAAGACAACACTGGAAAAGAAGATCTGACTTTAACTGGAAATAACAGGAACCTGAGAAAAAATCTCCAAAAAATACCTGTACCATTAGAAATTACTCTGAATCTTCTTTCCGATGATATCTCGTTTGCCCGATTTCGACACCGTGGGCGAAAGTTATGGCCTCCAAAAGAAAAACAGCTCCAAAAGTGCAAAATAACCAGTCAAGGTATTAAAGTTGACGTTCAAACGACCGTCACATCAGAAACCTGAGCTTAAAATTGACGGTCAAACTCTCGTCACCACAAATGCACAATTTGGCCATATTTACAAAAAAAAAATGTTGTTTTTAAATAAAAAAAACAATAAAAAATTTTACAATATAAATTTTTGATAAATTTAAAAATGTATGGAGGGTGGGCATGGGCCCCACACAACCCAGCAGGTACTTGCACGAGGCTACTTGGTATGACTGTAAAGTGCTATAATCTTCTTGATCGTGGGGGCCTCGCATGTCGGCTTGAAAAAAGGCTTTTCTGAAATTTTATGTTTTTTTTTAATTTGTTTTGTTTTGATTTTTTTTTTAAATAAAAAAAAAACTTGTACAATTATTTTTCTATTTTTTTGACAAAAAAAGTATGAAATTTTAAAAAATACCAGAGCTGGTACGAATTTTTTCGATCCGCGTGCTAGCGGTGAACAGGGCCCTACAAACAAAAAATTTTTGCCTCAGAAATCAACTGCTCAGATTTTGATGATTTCACAGTCGATCTTATGGTTTTTGGCCGCTGCGGATGCAATGGCGATGTCCGTTTGAGATGAAAATGCTCTGAAAAGTCGAACACCCCCTAGATCTGGCAAAAAAGCCCTTTCTGTAAACCCTCACAGATCTGACAAACAAAAGCCAAATTTGACGAAACAAAGGTCGATCTTGACTATTCCGGCAGCTCTGGAATCAATGGAGAGGTCTGATTCATTCCAAAAATGCTTCGAAAGATTCCCACCTCCAAAATTTTCAAAATAAGCAAAGGAGATTCAGATCTGAAGCTGCAACCCTTGTTGAAGAAGAAAACCTCATAAATCAGGAAGGGGTTTGCTAAATCCACGCTCTGATACCATGTAGAAGTTGAGAAAGCCAACTTCATAGACCCTGAAGATCACCTGCATGCAAATAACCTGTCACAGAAAGAAGAGATGGAGACAAACAAGCAAGGGTGCTCTAAAAGCTAAAAAGTGTATTCATCTGAGAGAGATAAATTACAATGATGAATCCTTATAAAAGGATATTGTGCAACCATAAAAGAAACCCTAATAGGTAGAAATTTAATAATTAATATAATTATTAAATGTCACAAAATGCAAACTAAAGCGAAATATTAAGAGAGGAATAAAGGTAATTTAATCAACATGATTAAATTAAAACCTTTACTCTAACAGTTTGTTGCAACCTTTTTCTATTCTCGAGCAAAAGTGAAAGAGAATTTCCATGGATTTCATCACCAGTCTCCCTAAGGTTCATGGTAAGGAGTGCATATATGCGATTGTAGACCATTTGATGAAATATGCTCACTTCTTCGCTATATATTTAGAGTATAAGACACCCCAGGTAGCATAATTGTTCTTTAGAGAGATTTTCAGGTTGCATGGACTGCCAGGATATATAGTGAGTGACAGGGACAATAGGTTCTTGAGTGCTTTCTAGCAAGATTTGTTCAAGTCAGTAGGTACAAAATTGAATTCGAGCATGAGATATCACCCTAAAATAGATGGGAAGATTGAAATAGTGAACAAGTGGATTGAGGGGTACCTGCATAACTATATTTTGAGATAATAAAGAACATGGGTTAAGTGGTTGCACCTAGGTGATCACTATTACAATACCACTTACCACATGTTGATTGGCATGTCACCTTTCTATGCATTGTATGGATATGATGTACCATCTTTCTTGGACTTAGCTTTTGGGAAGAGCAGAGCTCCTAAAGCTAAGGATTGGATTTAAGAGAGTTAGGACATTTTGAAGGCTCTCAAGGACAATTTGTAGATGGCTTAGGATTAGTAGAATACATATGCAAAAAGACACAAGGTTGAGCATAGATTTGAGGTTAGGGACTTGGATTTCCTTTGGTTATAACCCTATAGACAGTCTTTGTTGAAGAAGAGGGGTGCACAGAAGCTCAAGCATCAATTTTATGGGTCCTACAGGATCATCGGGCATATTGGGGAGGTAGCCTATGAGTTGGAAATTCCAGAGAGTAGTAAGATTCATAATGTGTTTCATGTTTCATGCCTCAAGAAGGCACTTGGGAAGCAAGTTACTTTGTCTTTAGAGTTTCCTCCATTAGATGAGGAGGGACATTTGGTTCTGGTTCTTGAGGAGATAGCGGATTCCAAGGAGTTCCAATTGAGAAATAAAGTGGTTAAGGAGTTCTTGGTCATATGGAGAGACTTGCTAGTTGAGTATGCCACTTGGGAAGGAGAAAAAATTATATAGCATCTCGGTTTGCAATTTCAGGAAGGGAGGATTGTAATGCCCCTTCTCAGTGGCCACTTTGGATGATCACTTAGCCTTTTTAATTCCCGAAGGCTAAAGGTGAATATAGGGAATCACCAGGGAAGAGAGGAAGTAAAATCTAACAAAGTTAAGAGAGCAGATTGAGGCAAGGGTACAAAAAACCATTTTAGACTCTATTCTGAACAAAATACTGAGGAGAGCCTATTGCTCTCCTTGTCCACAATGAAGGTCTTATCTTGGAATGTTAGGGGCATTAATACCCTTGAAAAACGCGCTCACATTAAGCATCAAATTGATGATTATGGAGCGGATATTTCCTCTTGCAAGAAAAAAAATCTTCAATTGCAACTTATGAAGCTACAATCCAAAAATGGAAAAAGTGGGTCTCAACCTATTCTCTAGCACAAGGGACTTCAGGTGGTCTAGCAGTTCTTTGGAATCCAAAGTTTGTAAATGTCATACCCTACAGAAATAAGAATTATTGGCAGCTCTTGGAAGTGTCCAAATTTGATTTGTAGTTTTGGCTATTGAATGTTTATGGGCCAACTTCAACTGCTAACAAAAATAAATTATGGGATGAACTCACATGTCAAATATGTGGTCTTGGTGATGGGAGAGTAGTGGTGGCTAGGGATTTCAATGCAATAACAAATTTACATGAAAATTGTGGGGTATTAGCCCTCTAGTTAAAGTAATGATAGACTTCAGTATGTTTATTCTCACTAATGCATTAAAAGATATCTTATCTCTTAAGGGTAAATATACTTGGACAAATAAAATGAAAGGTTTCTTATAAATAGCTGAACGTTTGGAAATTTTTTTAGTAACATCCAATTGGTTATCATCACACAACAAGCTTGAATCTGAAATCCTTCATTTTCTAGGATTTGACCATTATGCTATTTACTTGAATATCTCAAATGTGTTACTTCCAAAAGGAAAATCTTCATTAAAATTTAAAAGTATGTGGTTTAGGAATCTGTAGTTCATGGATTCATTGAGGAATTGGTGGACTAATGTGCCACATGAACAAGGCACAATGATGTTTCAGTTGTGTAGAAAGTTAGAGTATATGAAGCGACAAATTATAAACTAGAATATACAAGTATTTTAGAATATTTTCAAGCAAAAATAATTAGTTTTTCAGGAGCTTACAATTGTTCATGATTAGATAATTCAAAATGGGTTAGATACCTCTCCATTCGAAAAACAAAAAAAGGTACAAGAGGATTGGGAAGAGTTATGTGCAAGGGAATAAATTTATTGGAGGAAAAATTCTCGTGAATTATGGCTGAGAGAAGGAGATCAGAATACAAAAATTTTGCATGCCTCTGTGTAGATTAAGAAAATAGAAAAAGCTATACAAGCAATCTAGGAAATTGCAACAGGAAATTGGCTTCATAAGGAAGAAGAAATAAATAAGGAGTTAAACTTTTTTCTGATCTCTTGTCAAATCCTCAAAATAGGAGTGATAAAAGAACAAGAGATCAATGCGAACTTCTTGATGCAATTCCTAGGCTTGTAAGTGAAGATGATAATGTTGGTTTAATGAAGAAATTTACTTTTGAAGAAGTGAAGAAGGTAGTTTTTTCCTTTCCACCAGATAAGGCTCTCGGGCCAGATGGGTTTATAGCTTTTTTTTTAGAAATGATGGGATTTTCTATGTTATGATCTTCTTTGGGCATTGGAAGAATCAAGGAGAATAGGGAAAATTCTTAAAAAATTCAATGTAACAAATATTGCAATTCTTCCAAAGGTGAAAGAGCCCAAAACATTTGCAAAATTTAGACCCATATCATTGTGCAATACAATCTATAAAATCTTTACTAAGGCAATCTACTTAAGATTGCAACCTCTTATTCCAAAGATAATATCTCAAGAACAAGGAGGTTTTGTCCTAAGGAGGGAAACTTTTGAATGAGCAATAGTAGCACATGAGGCCCTTCACATGATAATAACTATGAATCTGCATTTATTCATTGTTAAGCTAGACATGATGAAGGAATATGATAAGGTAGACTGGAATTTCTTGAACAAAGTGCTTCAAAAGTTTGGATTCTGCTCAAAATGGTGTAGACGGATAATGTCTTGCTTATCAAGGGAAAAATTCTCATTCATCATCAATGGGAATCTCACATGGTTTTTTTGTACTTCACAAGGAGTAAGGCAAGGGGATCCTCTATCACCATTTCTTTTTATTATGTTGGTAGAGGCTTTAAGCAGATCTATCTTACTAAAGCACAATCAAGGTATATGGCATGGGGTCAAGTTAGGAAATTGAAATGTATCAATCACTCATTCCCTTTTTGTAGATGATACCCTCCTCTTTGGTAAGGCAACAATTGGTGAAGCTAAGCAATCCAAGGAGGTGTTAGATAAGAACTCCTCTACTTCAAGAAAAAAGATTAATGCAACAAAGTAAAAAATATATATTTTTAATGCTAGTGCTAGTATAAAGACAAATATTGTCGAATCACTGGGTTTCCAAGAAGCTAATTTACCTTGTTCTTATATAGGAATTCCATTATTCAAGGGCTCAAATAAGGTTGCATATTGGGATAGTGATTGACAGGATTAAATCAAGAATTCTATTGTGGAAAGCTAGGTGGTTGTCTCTCTTAGGTAGAATAATGCTAATAAAGTCAGTTTTAACTTCAATTCCTAATTATTTCCTAGTTGTCCTTAAAGCCCCTTGTTTAGTGCTGTTAGAGATTGAGAAAATCATAAGAACATTCCTTTGGAAAGGAAATTTAAACAACCAAAAGAAATTTACTTTAATTTCTCTACAAGGCTTGGTAAAGGAAAAGAAGCAAGGAGGTGCATGTATTCAAAATATTCTATGTAGGAATAAAGCTGTTGGGGCCAAGCTTGCATGGAAAATGTATTCAAAGCCTAATGCTAAATGGTGCAAGGTAATGAAAACAAAATACTTAGACAATGAAAACCCCACAAGAATCTTGACAGTTGTTGATCCTCCTAAAAGCTCTGCTATGTGGAGCTTTCCAATCTCATGTAGGAAAATTATTACATCTTTCTCTACATGGGAAGTTAATAATGGAAGATGTGTAAAATTCTAGCTAGATTCATGGAATGGGAATCTTTCATTGTCTGAAAACTTGGATTTGCAAGATGTAATCAATAGAAGATCTAATAGGGAAGGTTGTTTGGAAAAGTACTCACTACAACAAAACAGGCAATTAGTGCCTAAAATAGTGCCAGAATTTAGTGCATTTGAGTTCATGAATTGGACACTTTTTCTAGCACAAAAATCAACACCAAACTTCATGTTCACTTTGGCACTAGATTTTGCACTGACTTTAGCACCGAAAAAGTAAATCAAGCAATATCACCTCCTTTAGCACCGAGAATAGTGCAGAGAATCGAGACCAATTTAAATTTAGAAATAGCACCTAAATTAGTGCCCAATTTGGCTTCCAGTTTTGCTTCCATGTTTGCTCCCATTGTTGCTTCTAGTTTTTCTCCTAGTTGTACTTCCTGTTTTGCTTCTAGTATGGCATCAAAAATAGCTTCTTTTTTGGCTTCCTAATTGACACCAAGTTTTGCTTCCATTATGACATCCTTTGTTTCTTCCAATTTTGCTTCCAGTTTGGCTTCTGATTTTGCTTCTGGTTTTGCTTCTTGTGTTGCTTCCAGGTTTGCTTCCAGTTTTGCTTCCTATTTTGCTTCTAGTTTTGCTTCCAGTTTTGCTTCCAATTTTGCTTCCAATTTTGCTTCTAGTTTTGCTTCCAATTTTGCTTCCTATTTTGCTTCTAGGTTTTCTTTTGATTTTGCTTCCTATTTTTCTTCCATTTTTTCTTCCAGTTTTTTTTCCATTTTTGTGTCTTTTGTTGCTTCTAATATGACTTCTATTATTGCATCTTTTGTTGCTTCTAAAATTGCTTCCATTATTACTTCTTTGTTTGCTACGTGAATTGCTTCTATTTTTTCTTCCTAGATAATGCTAAGTTTTTCTTCCAAGATTGCTTCTGGTTTGCTTCTAGTTTGGCTTCCATTGTTGCTTCCTTTTTTGCTTCTAAAAATGCTTCTTGTTTTGCTTCCATTTATTAATTTAATATGTTTTATTTCAATTTAATTAGTTAAATATATCATTCATCTTAAATAACTCATATGATTATAGAGTAAGTAATTTAATTATTTAACTCATATGATTAAATAATAAGATAATTATTATAACATGATCATAATCTATGATTAAAACAAGTGAATCAAATATCTGTAGTTTAATTGAATTCTACAACATCCATCATGAGCAGTAAATTAAACTCATCATATATAATAAATATCCATCCAAAAATCATTGACCACTTTCAATCTATATAAATTGACAAGTCAATATTGATAAGATCATCATCATATATAACTAAAACAAGTGAAATTTAAATATGCCACTAGATCAATAACATGTCAAAATGATACATGTCCAATAGTTGACATAAGTCAAAATGATACATGTACAAATGATATAAGTAAAAATGATAAATTAATTAACTCAAAATGATACAAATCAAGATGATATATGCCTAAATGATATAATTCAAAATGATACATGTCAATATGATACAAATCAATAATATGGTACTACAGGCCATGAAAATGATACATATGGTAGTAACCGTGAAAATAGGCATCATAACAATATATCAACAATGATCCATGATGCAAGTATATATGATCATGAATGTCACTGGCTGCTACCAGCAACTGCCTCATCATCATGAGCATCATTGTAATTGGCCTCGGTGTCTTTTGTATCTACCTCATCATCATCCTCTGCCATGTGATCTATACCAGAACCAACATTTTTTGGATCTATATCATGACGAGGATCATCTTGATCTTCTAGAAGACTCATGTTCTACAAAAGAAAACATTTAAAATGAAAATTTATTATTCATTTCATGTAATAATTTATTTTTTTGTTATATATCTAATATTACAACATATGAAACAAAACCATAATCATATTACATCATATTTCCATTTCTAATATCACTGTGATCTTAGGATGTAATATTCTATTTTCCTTCATTCTCTGAATGTATTTGTATAACTGGTACTATGGGGATGGTTGAAGCACAAATCTATTTTACATTTATAGTTTAGTTTTTTGCTTGTAAGCAAGCTATGACATGCAACAATACTTGAGCATACATAGAATAGTTCTTCAAGACATTTTGTACTTTGATTATACTATTTTTAAGTGACCTTTTCATGTATATAATCATATCATGTTCATGTATGTTAATATAAGGCAGCTATGGAGGTAGTTCAAAGAGATGGCCCTGTAATTTTTCATCTTACAAAGTTTGTAGGAACAGGAATAAGGATCAAATTTTGAGAGTCTGGTTTAAGTTTGAATTCAAGAAATGAAAAAATTGTGAAGGATGGAATGGATTTTAATGTATCACTTGTGTTTCAAAATTTGTAGTTGTATATTGGTAACCCAAAAACACAGAATTATTCATTGCTCCTTGTTGACATTGTGGTTGTTAAGGATAAAGGGCCTGAAAATGCAATTGGGGTTAGCTCCAAAGTATACACTGATGTTACATACTCATTTAAAAACAATGATGAAGATGAGGAAGTCAACCAAAAACCTAAGTCTAAGTTAAATGGAGCATAATCAAGCATCTTCAAGGCAATCTTATGATCTGATAATCAAGAGATGACTAAAGAAGAGAAACACCGACAACACTAAGTGGAACTTGCAAGGAAAAAGAATGAGGAGATTGTAAGAAGATTGGTTGTAGGGGCATTGGTGTAGGAGATGGACATGGCTCTTCCAAGCCATCCACTAAGATGGTTTCCTACAAAAATGTGGATGATATCCTTGTTTCTAGAGAGCTCATGATTCAAGTTGATATGAAAAAATGATGTTGTTCTAGTACCCATATATGGCATCATGGTTCCATTTCATGTAGCCACCATCAAGAGTGTTACAAGCCAACAAGATGGACGGAATTATTATATAAGGATAATTTTCAATGTTCTACGTATTTGCTTTAAAACCAACTACATGTCAACATTGAAATTCCATAACAGTATTTGTGTTAAGGAAATTTCCTTTAGATCCAAGGATTCAAAGCACATCAACCATGTGGTACAAATGATTAAATCCTATAGATGATCTATAGCAATGAAAGAGTCTAAAAAGGTAGAGAGAGCTACATTGGTGACTCAACAGAAAATTCAGCTTTCAAAAACAAATCCAATTAGGCTAGCATACTTGTGGATTAGGCCAACATTTGGTGGAAGAGGAAGAAAGTTGATTGGAACTCTGGAGGCCCACCATAATGGATTTTGGTATTCAACCATGAGAGTAGAAGAGAGAGTTGATATCATGTATCAAAACATTAAGCATGCATTCTTCCAGTCAATGGAGAAGGAGATGATTACTTTGCTTCATTTTCATTTGCATAAACATATCATGTTGGGAACCAAGAAGACCAAGGATGTCCAGTTTTATGTGGAGATAATGGATTTGGTCCAAATTTTGGGAGGGGAAAGAAGGTCAATGTATGATCTTGATGAAATTGAGGAAGAACAACAAGAGAGGGACATGAAAAATAAAATCAGTGCAAATTTTTAAGGATTTTTTAAGTGAGTAATAGAGCTATGGGAGAAGCCTCATCTAAATGATTTTGAACTAGAGTTTTATACACCATTTAGAGAGCTTGGTTTTCATGGAGTTCCTTTTAAATTCTTTTCTTTTATTGTTCCCATGGTAAACTGTTTGATAAAGTTGGAGGAATTACCTTTCTTAGTAATCACTATTAGTGAGATTGAGATTGTTAACCTTGAGAGAGTAGGACTTGGGCAAAAGGAATTTGATATGAATATTGTTTTCAAAGAATTCAAGCAAGATGTACTCCGCATTAACTCCATTCCTCAATATTCGCTTGATGGGATCAAGGAATGGCTAAACTCCATGGATATAAAGTATTATGAAAGTAGAATTAACTTGAACTGGTGGCCAATTTTGAAGACTATTACTGATGATCCAGATAAATTTATTGAAGATGGTGGTTGGGAATTTTTGAATATGGAAGCTAGTGATTCTGATTCTAATAATTCACAAGATTCAAATCAAGGATATGAACCCTCTAATGTAGAAGAGGAATCATAATCAAATGAGGAAGGTTTAGAATATGAATCTCTTGTGGAGTTAGATGAGGATGAAGAAGAAGAAAATTATGAAGAGGAGGAAGGTAAAATAGGGGATGAATTAGAATCTGAAGCCAGAAATGCAGATAAGGAAAAAGAATGAGTCTGACAGTGAAGATGATTAAAGGTAGTAACAAAAGGTAAAAGCTATAGGGAAGTCTTGGGCGCTTGATATTAGAGATTCAAGAGGGATGCCTACCAAGAGGCATAAATTTAGATGAATTGAGTTCATCTACATCCTTCTACTATTTATTCATGCACATAAATGGTTTAGCTATTTATGCAAATGATGCATATATGTTAACTTGATTAGTGTTGTTACTTCGGTAGTTTTCCTTCTATGACAACCAGCCATTAGGCCATTGTGTGTGGGAGAAGGTTTGTGTTTTTAGTTATCTTTTTTGGATAGCTCTACTAGGTGTTGAGGAAATTTCATTTATCTTTTGAATGTTAAGAAGTATAGTATTACATGCTTCTCTATGTTGATCAGATTAGGTTGCAAGTTTTGTACTACTGATTTCTTTATTTATGGAGGCATCTAGGGCCAACAGAGAAGCACTTTAGAACTCATCCTATGCATCAATAAAAAAATCAAAACAAGAAATGAAAATTGACATATTAACACAACAATATCCAACTAAGTTATTGAAAGTCAACTATTGATACCTCGTTCTCCATCCAGATTACAAAATCAGTCCACTTTTTGCTTTGTAACTTTTCCTTTTCAAATTGCTTTGGATGCTGACCATATTTCTCCTCCTATCAAAACATGGCACATGGAATAGTTAAACTAATTAATATGCAATCATTTAATTTTTCCTAGGAAATTAAAAAAATATCATTTAACATATTAAATATACTTACAAATGTACAGATCAAGGCCTTTAAACCTTTCTAGCCACTGTGATGCGTGGCACGAAGTTTTTCAAGCCTAACATTGGAGGACTTGTCCTGAAACATATACTAATTCAATTAACTATGCACAAATAAAATTTAAAAATTGTTTAACAAATTTGACATAATATTATGAGAAAATTCAAATACCTGTGTACTCTCCTGACCAAACTTCCTCTGTGCATTAGACTTCTCATATGCTTTTACAAGCTCTTTCCATACTTTCACACTTACATCAATTGGCCTTTTTTTGAGCCTTAGCTCGGGAGGGAGTTTTTTATCTTCTTTGTTTGGTTGCACTGAAATCTCTTGCAATTTTGAGACATTTGTAGCTTTACCTTCTTCACAGACCAACCTGTGCCAAATTTAGTCTCCATGTCATGGATAACTAATTTTTGTAGGTGAATGGGTATCTTTGAGAATGGAAAATGTAGATGGTCTCTGAACCATTGAAGGAATGATTCCTTCAACCTTTTCACAAATATTTTTCCAACATCTATCATTTAGACTTTTCTTTGAAACCACATCATATTCTATCTTGGTATCTTAGCTACCAATGCAAGATGCAAAACATGGCATGGTGGAAGAAGTCTGTGTCCCAAGAGTGGCTGGGACATTGGAAGTCTTTACTCCTTGTTCCACACTCTTAGAGTTTATTGTTATTGATTTCCTCTTGGATCTTTTGCTCGATCTAGGACTTGTTGGGGAATCAATTGATTCCCTTTGACACGGTTGATTTGGTTGCAATGTTTTAGGGGCTTTACTAGATCATTTTTCTATGTATCTAGAAAGCATTGTCAAGTCCACACCATCCAATTTGTTCACTTCCTCTGCCCCCAATATGGAAGCCAATGCCTCTTTATATTTTTCAATCTCATGTCCCTATATATATATAATAAATTTCTTCTTTTAAATTTAGAAATAAATAAATAAAAACTAAAAATCAAGGAAATAATGGAAACATTTATAAATTTATAAATTGCAATGAATTACCTCATTGTGGCCAAATTCTACTTCCTTTCCTCCCTTCCCTCTATTGCGTGACATTTTGAGGCGACCTAGGGAAAATTATTTTCATCTAGTTTGTGGAGGAAAACAAAGTACACAATGTCAGGTATGAAAATTTTCATCCAGTTTGTGGTATGAAAGAAAGTTTTCTTCAGAGAAAGGTATGGAAGGAAGGTCCAAGAAATCAAACTGAAATTTGAAAGCTTGGGATGGGAATGATAAGTAAACTGGGCGATTGGGGTTTCAAAAATGTTCACTTCTCTCAGATGCAGAGGAAATAATGCAATATATACAATTTTACCCTCCTCCTATGCAACCACATGAGACTTGAACAATTCACCTGTAAAAAAAACAATAAGCACAACCCTTTCTTCACAATCCTCTCCATTTAATCCAAACAAAAATATTTGCGGGAATGAAAAAACAAAGTATAACCTTACCTATGTTATCGCAAACTAAATAAAATTTCTCATCTACTTGCTCGTAGCTAATCCCTTAGAGGGCACCCTCCTTTCTTCCTTCGCTTGTTTTTTCCCCTTTTTTCTCCTCTTTTCCTTTGCATGGAATTTTTCTCCTCTCATCTCTTCCTTCACGCAAGAAGTTTTTATTTTTTTATTTTTGATTCAGTAGTTGGCACCATAGTCAGCGTAGTTAACGCCGGATTTAGCGCCAAATTTTAGCCCTAAATATAACCTATTTGGGGCACAAAAGGCAACACAAAGTGCACTTGATTTAGTGCCTAGCATTGCGAAATGATGTATTTTTCTTGGAAGTTGATATATAAATTGATCCTAAATTGACTTCATCTTCATATGCTCCAAGGGAGCAATCATGGTTCCCTATTTTATCTATTCCTTATCCCATGTCAATTTTTTGGGTGCAAAACTAATAGAGGTTATATTTGTGAACTCAGAAATGACCCCTTAACTTTTAAATTTAAATTTAAATGGGCCCATGTTCACCCTATACAACTAGACAAGTCATCTAAAGTATGAAATATTTCAAATTGCATGTTACAGATTTGTATAAAAAGACAAACCCTAATTCATTACTACCATCTTAGATATAGGGCTTATTGGTGAATTATGAAAAATAATCTATGAGAACTAACTCATTATCATGCAAAATTGACATTGCATCAACATCCTATGTGTATTGCATGCTTCTCTATTGTATTCAATCATTTATTTGTATCATTAAATTAGTAATAGAGTTTAACTAAAGGAGAAATATCCTAGCCTAACAAAATCCTCAATAATGTCTATCAACATGACCCCTCTTAGAAATAGGTTGTAGACATCAAGATAATAAATTATAGATATCCAATTAAGTGAAGATTAGATCTATAGTTAAGGTTTAGTTCTACGTGTAGGTTCATATTTTTATGCACTGAGATCAATTCCATATCTAGGGAAGTGTATTGGAATGAAGCATCATGAATTTTATAGTTTTGAGATAGTTTTTTATAGTACTAGTTATTGTTGCACTAATAAATCACTTAGCAATGTCTAGCATAGTCATATCTTCATTGAACCTAGAGCTAAATACCATTATTTTTATTATTTAATTTTGAGCATTTATTGTAGTGGTGTTATTACTCTCAACTCTTTATCCTGGGTAGGTTATATTATTTATTCATTTTGATTTAATTAATTTACTTGGGATATTTATGCGAGGCATTTTATTTTTCCTTACATAAATTCATGAACCAAACATTCTTAAACACACTCAAGTTTAATCCTTATAGTTTATCCTTCTACATTAAGGTTATAAATCTAACATTTTTAAGTAGATATGATTCATTTTATACTTTATTGGGGCTTGGATGCACCCCTTATATATGTTTCATTGCTATTATCTTGATTAGGGTTTGGGATTTGTTTGTGTAATCTCTTTGATCCCACTAAACCACCCTTATTTAATTTATTATTGATAGATCATTCATCATGTATTATCATAAATATTTGTCTATTGCCTTTATCCATGCATATATTACATATTTTGACATGTTTTTACACTTTGTTAGATATCATCATTCCATCCTTGATTAGATCTCATAATTCCATTCTAAAGTAGGTTTCAATCAAGAATAAGGAATCCAATCTCTAGTTTTCAAAGAGAAAATATCTACAGTTTTAATGAATTTGTGGAAAAAGTGTAAGGTAGAGAACCAGCTAAAATTATTAGCAATCAGTTTTCTTTCATCTAGGATAACAAGGGACCATGGAAGGGATGTTTAGCTAAAATTATTAGTAATAGGTTTTATTTGTAGTTATCTTGTAAATAAATGTATTTTTGATGTGAATTTGTAGTCATCTCGTAAGCATAATATTTGAGCTCTAGTTATCAAGATTTCGCGTGTAAACTTTTTTGTTAAGAGAAAAATGTTGCAATGTCCTATTTTGTTTTTCATAGTGTGTCTTAATGAAAAGCGATTGTATTAACAAGATAATTTCAACAATATTCTCTTGGTGCACAACTACTATGTGACTATTGTCATTGTTGTGTATTACAAGATCCAGAGGAGGCCATGGAGAGAGGACGTGGATGACATATAAATACTAAATTGTAGAGAGGAAAGTGGGTGGAAATTGATATGACAACAAAATCTATAGATACAATATAGGTAAGAAGAGAAAGCAACCTCAACCAAAGGAGGAAGGTGTTTATGAATTCACAAATGCTTCAACATAGAGGAGTTAAAGTCATTTTTTGTCCATGAGGCCTCTAAGGTCAAAATTATTGGTTGAAAATGCACAAGAATGGTGGTTAAATGTGATTCTTTGATCAAGGGAAAAGTTTGAAAATTAGGATGGCCAAAACATGATATCAATATGTCAAATATATGACTAAAGTGAGGATTTGTGTTGGATAGCATATTCATTGAAATGATATAATTGGTGTACTAAACATTATTTACTATGTTGTGTATTATAGGGGCTAGACGAGGCCATGGAAATAGATCGTGTCATGTCAAATGAGGACACAATGGATGAAGCAAGACATCAGGTACTCAAATTTTGACTTTAGTTAGGAAAAAATTATTTGATGGCATTTGTTTTTACATCCATCTTTTTTCATAGTATGATTGAAATTTATAATGTATTATCCAATCTTGACATAAATTAATGCATGTTTTTGATTATTTTAGATGTAGATTGGAGCAAATGTAGAGCTTGAGTGTTCAACTAGTAAAAGAAGAAGATATGTATGTGGACATGGACCTAAAACTATTAAATCACGTAGAGTATAGTGGGTGGAAGAGGATATGACAATGGATCCTATAGACACAACAAATGATTGCACTGAACATGAGGTTGGTCAGGACTATAGTACATGGGATGAATACTTTGAGAAAATTGTTTGTGATGTTTTGTATGTCGTGGAAAGAAACAATTCAAATGGGCGATTGTACAAAGACATTACATAGATGATGAGATTCCATTCGGTAGTATGCCTCCTACAATTGATTCAAATCCAATAGGAATTGTGGTAAAGAATTTTCCAAATTGATATAAATAACATGT
Source organism: Sequoia sempervirens (assembly GCA_007258455.2). Lineage (NCBI taxonomy): Eukaryota > Viridiplantae > Streptophyta > Pinopsida > Cupressales > Cupressaceae > Sequoia > Sequoia sempervirens. Next base: position 328,772,975 of record VDFB02270651.1, read on the forward strand.
ATACTTTGTTTAAACATTGTTTTATATTATTTAAATAATTTTATTTTTCTTAATGGATACTTGTAGGATAAAGTTCTCAGTTTAAAGTTTCCTAGATCACTGACTTCTAGCCTAGAGGGAAATGATCATTTATCAGATGATACATCTAACAAAAATTTGTGCCAATATACCAACTCGAAAGACAACGAATTGATGAAAACAAGTAACAGAACAAGAACTAGTTTAAAGATGCATAATTTGCTTAAAGACAAGGGGAAGGTGGACTACATACCCTATTATAATGAATGTGATGGAGATGATGACTTTCTGCTAAGTTTGAGATCAATTTACAAAGAGACATTTGATCATCGACTATATTGCGTTTGGCCTAGTGATCAACAACTACCTAGAGTGTATGAGATGTTTTAATTTTGGGGATACAACTACATGATACAACCCTCCAATATTCATGAAGTGAATCTAGGCCTCTTTATTGCCCAAAATATACATGTGGGATCTAAACATAGAAAAAATTCAGAACAAACCACTAGGAGATTAATGCCATATTATGGTCCATCATATTACAGTGGTGAATGGAGAAGGCTAGCAGAATATAAGCCTAGCATGTCAACATATGGTCTAAATTCGAATATGTATACACACCATTTCCAATTGGAAAGTGGAAAACAATGAATAAAGGTCATCTTATGTATATAGATGGACATGCATACACACAAAAATATTGCAGGATTTATAAATAGTAGTAAGCGCCATATTGTATGACCGAATTGTCAATTTGTTGAGGTTATAAATGATAAAGATGGAGATATGGAAAGAGAGGTTGATGGATTGATAATGGTTGAGGCTATTATGGATCTTTACCATTGAGGATGAGTTATTGATTGATTACCCCTTCTTAAAACGCACTCCTACGTGAAAGAAAAGGGAAGACCAAGGTCTCCCTAAGGATATTGTTAAGGGAAAAAAACCAAAGAATAATAAATGAGTGTGGACTGATGTTTTATAAACTATGTTGTTAAAATTGTGTTTTATTTAAATTATTGTATAAAAAAGGTAGTCTATAAAATAATGTTCCATTATTCAATTGATGTATATATGTTCATATAATTTATATTTATATTTTTTAAGCCATATTTGATTATATTTCTTTTAAATTGATACATTTATGATTTATCCAATTGTTTCCAAACATTAAGTAATGCTTGTGTTTTTTGATAGGTAGAAGATGTTGATGAAACACATACTAATATCCAAGATCCAACTGGGTTATTAAGATTTGGACGGGATGATCCAAACCATCCTTTAAACAATACTGGGTGAAAAGAACAACATTGAAGAGAATACTACCAGTTGAGAAATTTGAAGAGCTGATGAGATCTACACACATTGATGACATGCCACCTAGCCTTAATGATGATGATGATGATAGTGAAAATGCAGTGCATGAAGAAGGATTGAATGAAATGCTTATAGGTTTCTTTGGGGATGGAAACAATGATGACAATAATGATCATATGGTTGACAATAACAATGATAGCAGGGGTAATACCACCAACATAATGTTGATGATAACAACCTAAAAGACTCCATCAAGCAAGAAATGCAGAAACCCATGTTCAAATTGGGTGTAAGTAGAACCTCAAAACTAGCATTCACATTAATATTATTAGAAATCAAGTCACTATTTGGTTGGTTAGACAAAGGATTCACTACCCTACTGAAGTGAGTTGAAATCTATTTCTTACTTTGCAATTTCAATTAGTGTACATAATTCTTAAACATTCATCAAATTCATTTATATTTCTTTAAGGGGATTTTAAAACCATATATTGTATATAAAAAATCCTAGTATAGATTGACATATCAAACATGTTCATCAAAAGTTAAACATTCAATTGATTTAATCTTTGGTAATTTTACAGGGCACTAAAAAATAAAATATTCCCTAAAGAGAATGTGTTGCCATCAACTTGTAGAGAGGTGTGTCTATTGTTCGTTGATTTGGGGATTGAATATAAGAAAATTCATTCATGTAAAAATGATTTCATTTTATATAGATATGAATACCAAAACAAGGTAGAATGCTCTGTATGCAAAGAGAAGAGATATTGTACATATGTACGATGTCCTATAGTTCCAAAGAAGGTTTTATGTCACATTCCAATTATACCTAGACTTCAACGAATGTTTCATTGCAAGTAACTTGCACAATTGATGGAATAGCATGCAAAGAACAAGAGTAAAGATGGATTCATGCGAATTCCATCTGAATCCAAAGCAATCCGAAGATGAACCCTGTAGTATTAGGTTTGGTCTTGCAATTGATGGAGTGTGCCCATTCTCTTTCTTGAGCTCAAATTATGGTGTTTGGCTAGTCAGATTGATAGTATACAATATTCCCCCATGGATGAGTGTTAGAAAGGAGCACCTTATGCTAACTCTTATTGTTCCAAGAAAACATCAAGTTAAAAACATGGATGTTTATCTTGCGCCTTTTATTGATGAGATGCAACTACTATGGAAAGTCATAAGAATTTATGACATATCATGTCCTCCATCAATAGGTCCTTCATGTTGTATGGCGTGCTATGTTGGACTATTCAGGATTTCCCAAGATTGGTGTTTATTTTGGTAAGATAAAATATTTACGTATTTACATTCATAATTTATTTTCATCCCAACTTTTGTACCTAGTTTTATACTATATTTTTGATTTTATTAACATTACTTATTGAATTGTAGGGCTTGAAATAATGGGGATATTTGCATGTCCAAGATGTGTAGAACAATTTCAAGGGTAGTATTCTAAATATCTACATAAATTTATTTACACAAACAACAAGGTTTTTCTACCATTAGATCTTAAGGTTAGAAGTCACCTGAAGAATCAATTTGATGGAAAAGTTGAAAATAGAGGCCCTCCCATGATTATAGGTCTAGATGATTGGATTAAGAAGTATGAAGATGCTGAATTGAAAGCTTGGGAGGATTTGTTTGATCGGGGTGATTCAATTGAAGAACGAAAACAAGTTGTAGTTAATATACTAGAAGGAAAGAAAAGGAAATCCATATTTTATGAGCTCCCTAACTAGAAGGATTCATTAATATCTCACCTATTAGATCCTATGCACATCTTCAAAAATGTTCGAGATTCTATATTTCAACATATATCAAGCAAGGAGGACACCTTGTCTTCGAGGAGAGATATTGTTCTTTCACATACCAAATTTGATAGAAAACATTTGTGGCCAAATAGAGAAAATGAAACATATGTAGAAGCTCTATGGATTTTGAAAAAAAAAGAGGTAGACTAGCTAAAAAATGTCATCCATTCAATAAGGACACCTACTGGCTATGGGTCATCATTGGCTAAAGATTTTGCAGTTGATGGACATATTATAGGATTTAAAACACATGATTTTCATAATTTTATGAAGGTATTATATATCATCATTTAACATTTACTAGTAACATTGATTAATTACTAAATATATTTTGATATTTTTTTGTGTAAGAAAAAATTACTAATGGTTTTTCATAAATGTGTTTGATAGCATATCATGCCATTGGAAATTAGGGGGGATTCATGTCTTATAGTTGACTTAAGGAATGCCATAAGTCGATCGCCAACATTTACAAGGTATGTGGTTATATGAAATGTTCATGTGTGAGAGACTGTGTGAGAGACATAGAGATATTATATTGCATTTTAATTTTTGACTAAAGGTTCATACTAATTTACTATTCTTATATTAGGTGGGTGACCTCCAAGGAGATCCATGAATGTGAAGTGCCAAAATGGAAGAAGGAAATTGCATAAATTGTATGTGTATTTGAGAAGGATCTCCCTACAAGTTTCATGGACCTACAAGTTAATTTACTTATACACTTAGTCTATGAAATTAAACTGGAAAGTGTCATATCAACGAGGTGGATGTTTTTCTTTGAGAGGTATATGAAAACTCTAAAAAGATATGTCCGACAAAAGGCACATCCAGAGGGTTGCATGCCTAAAGGGTATGTATTGAATGAAACATTTTTCTTTCTATCTAAATTATTTGGTAAGGATTTTGAAGATAAGCCACACTTCAGGGATGAAGAATGAGCATCAGATATTATTGATGGAGAAAAACCACAATATAATGGTGTTCAAGTAGAAATTAGTAAGTAAATTCATGATCAGTGTGGTTGTTTTCCTTGCAATCATTAATTTACTTTGTAATTTATTTTCCAAATTAACCACATGACATTTGGAGTTTGAAATAAACATGTTGACATGTAATAGGTGTAGACGAAAGTGCTATACTGGACAAGTTAATTTTGTACCACATGGACTTTATGAACAAATGGATTGATCTATATGATAAAAATAGAGAAGTGTTAGAAGCAAAGAGATAGTTTAAGAGATCAAACCCAAGGAATACTGCACTTCCCACTAATCTTCTTGGGAAATGGGGAAAATATTGCACACTAGAATGGGTTAATGAACAAATTCAAAATCAAATAGAAGATGCAGGTATAGATTCAAACATAACATAAGATGAAATCAACATGTCTAGAGGATGTGAAAGAAAGGTACAGTTGGAATTTTACAAAATGTTGTTTCCTTACAGTTTTGACACTATTAACTATTTTAATATTCATCATTATATTTGTTTTCACTAAAATAAATGGTCTTTGACAGGTGAGGAAACATCCATCGATGTGGGCATATGGTTTACATTATCATGCAGAAGGTGTAGATGTAAAGAGACAATCCTTTGATTGTGGAATCACGGTTGACTTCAAGAAATCTAGTCGATCAAGCTCAAAAGATAAGAATATAATTGAAGGGAATCTACAATATGATGGGAAAATAAAAGAAATTATTGAGTTGGATTACCACTCTTTTAAATGTTGTATTTTTAAGTGTGGATGGTATGGAGCATTTGAGAGGACACAAAGACATGATAACCATAGTGGATTGTTTTCTATAGATTCCTCATGGTTCCTACTGGAGGATAGGGAGCCTTATGTTCTACCAATTCATTGTGAGTGGGTATTTCTTTAACTCAAACAAGAAGCAGTAGTGATCATTAATCTATTAATTCATAGTTTATTACAAATATATACATGTGTTTATTAATCAATAAAATTGTTATAACATATGTCTAATATATGTATTTCATTCATGTGTAGGTATTTTTCTATGAAGATATGTTGGACCCGAAATGGATATTTGTCATACATTATGATCCAAGATTAAGGCATGTATTTGACGATGCATTAGTGGATAATGAGAAAAATAATGATAGCCAACAAAATGAGAGAGATGGATTAGAGAACATTGAAGAAATTAACATCCATGATGATGTTGAAGATGGTTATGTTCAGGCACAAGAAGACAACAATCTAGATTTAGATGATGTTATGGAAGAAACCAACATGGATGGTATAGAAAATGATGATCCAAATAGATATGGTAACAATATAGATGGTCTAAAGTCAAATTTCAATGACGATAAAGATGATGTAGGTCAAGATGAGGATGATGATAATATTAAATACTTGAAAGAACATATGAACATTGACAATGATACACTAGATGACATTGTAGTATACGATAATGTTAATAACCAAGACTTCTAAATTTTCAGAAATATTTGCAATCCATGTTTAAAAAGGATTATTCTTATGGCCAAAAATTTGAAATGCTTTAGTAATATTATTTGAGTCGATACAAATGACTGATTCAAATATCCTTAAATTGCGCAATCTTTGGTATGAATTGTTGGCAGAAAAAAATAGGATTACTTGGATGCTTCTTCCATTCATTTTGTATCAACATATGTTCATGAAGACACAAAAGTTAATAAAATATTAATGCACATAACTCACAATTATTTAAATAAGCAACATTGTTAACTTTATTATTTTTTAATAGTTTCCATTTTTATGTTGAACATAATTTTGAACATGTAACTGAAAAAACATCTATAGTAAATGCTTTACCGTATTAGCATATTCATTCACACAAGCACAATATTGAGGCTCAATAACTGATATTCATTCAAATATAAGAAGAAATATATATGGAAAACATAAGAAAAATACAAAATGATAACACATTCATGGAGAATCTCTAATAATAAGATGTTCTGTTTCATTCATAAGCTCAAAAGTTACACCAACAGAGTTTTGGTACACCCTTCCACTCATACTTTTATTAATTTTTATCGAAGTTTATATAGAGATTACACAATATCAACCATAATTCCTAAGCCATTAACCATTAAACTACTTAACCCCTAAGCCCCAAATCCCTTATCTTTTGACCCTTAATCCCTTAAACCCTAACCCCTTGTAAATATTATGAATTTAAATAACTTGTAGAAACCACTTTGGAGACAACATAGTAACATGTAAGCATGAGATTTAACACAAAAATTGAACACCAAAATAGATTAGCAATTATGAGAAATATTCTCCATTATATTTCTTTAAACGATATGCATTAATAACACAACAATTGAACACTAAAAATAGATCACAAAATATAGGTAGTCTTCTCCATTATATTGCTTTAAATGATATGCATTAATAACATAATTCTTTTGATATGAAATGGATGGAAGGATATGCAATCTACTTGATTTTCCTAATGGTAATGATATATCATAAAATGAGGCTTTGGTTTCCCCTTTTGTATGGGAAGCTGCAAGCTTGAAGCCTCTTACAAAATGATACGTCTTTTCATAATTCTTTAACAAATTGTAAAAATCATGATTAGGAATCTAAAAAACTTGTAATACTTGCTCTGTTATTCAATGTGGATACCTTGTTACCTTTCTGGATCTAGTAAGGTATGTCCTCTTCATGATGAAGTATCAAATTGTCTAGTTCTTTTGCTTCAATGACTTCCCCTCTATGCTTAATGTATCTCTAGTTTGATTGATAAACAATGTGATGGTTGATAGATGATTGATGTACTCTTCTTTAGTATGAGTTTCCACATTATCGATTGTATCTTTCATGTAATATTCCATGTACATTATTTTCTCAAGTTGTTTGTGTGTATTCTGTAGTACCATTTCTTCATTGTTTATCTGTTCTAATACAAGAGGTAGAAACATGGTTAGCTCATCCTTCTAATCACTTTGTTCTCTGGGATTACAAAGGCTATCAAAGAGTGTTGGGGGTTGATCAAAATAATCAAGATCTACCTTAATTCTATTGTGATACCTGTTATGTGACTCCACCAACTTATTATATGCCTACAGTACTTGCTCCTTCATAGCTTTCTCATTGATAAGGTCCTCTTTCTTTTCTATTATCCTTTGTTGCAATCTCTCATTTTCTAAGAGAGCTGAATGTGTTCATTTAAATAATTCCCAATATTCATCAGCAGGATCCATCATCTTGTCTAATCTTACCTTGACTATTTTAGATACAACATCGTACTTGGTGGTCTTTATTTTTATTTCTAGTTCATTACATTTCTTTTGATCCTTCTCATGGAAATGTTTCCAATAGATGAAATCTACCTTTACATCCAATAACCTCTTTTCATTTTCTAGCCATTGGGAATATAGTTCTAATGAAGATGAGGAGGATATTTTGTCTTTGTGACTAGCCACTTCTTTCTTTAGTTTATCATTTTCCCTTACTAATTTCTCAATTTGTGCCTTATTGAACTTTTCCACATTTAGGTTTAACTCTGCTATCTCAATGGGATTAGTATCCCCCACCCTGTGGACCAAGAGGTGTCCGAAAATTTGGCTTGGATTATTGATAACAATAGGTCTTTTTTCTTGAGGATATAATGCCCAAATCAGTAAGGTGGCCTCATTCAGATTGTACCCTGGCCATGAATACTTTTTTTCATTAGATTCTTTAGTTAGGTGCATCATTTTATCTCCTCTTTTTCTAAAGCTATCAAACACTATGGTAGAGCTAATGTCCCATCCTGGTAGGAGTAAAGCCCCAACCTCTTGAAGCAATTCTCTTCCTCTTTCGGGGGTGATAGACTCTAACTACTTATCTACTTCCTTTCTTAGTTCCTCTAAGGCAACTACCTCTTGTTCAGGAGTGATATCTTTCATTCTCTTTCTCAACATTCTACCTTTATGTTCATAAACAATGACTTAAACTCTGGATTTTTAACAAAATCACTATCAGAGATAAACTCTTATCTGGTCCTGGCACTCCCATCATCAGAGAGTTCATTTGATTTTTCAAATTTGACTATGCTATGTTCCTAGAGTGGCTCATATTGTGTGACCACAGGTGCACTTATTTTCTCAACTTCATTATCTTTTGTATCACTTTCCTCTCATCCCCTTCCTCACTCATGGTTGTATCCACAAAGAAACTTACCTCAAGAGTGGGCTATGAGGGTATGTATCTAAGGGGCTCCAAATCCCTAGCCTACATTCTTGAGTAAGTCGTCTTAGGTGTTTCAAAGACTATTGGGAGCACATCCTTAATCAATTCATCCACATGAGTGATAAGCTATTCAACTCTCTCCAAAGGGTCCTACACCTCATTGAATGCTTTTGAGTATGATGGGTTGTTTTCTTTCTTCTATGCCTCAATGAGCATAATCTTGTTATATATGGTCATTCTTTATTTTTTTGAAGCCTCATCACAATTCATTATCACATCATCAACCGAGAATACATGTTCATATCCAAATAACCCTTGTGACAATTTTTTTTATTGATAAAATTTTTTGTGTCAAATTTCTTTCTTTGATTTCCTAATAGAAAATTGTAGTGTTCCAATTTGTTATCAATTTCCTCATATCCTTTTGTGATATAGGGGGATTCACTACTCATGATTTCTCTTTGCTCAAAGATCCTCACCAGGTGAACTACCCCATATCACCTCAATGGAACAACAACAAGAGTTCTAGAATTCGAAAGAGCAGGACACAAAGATTCTCTAGACAAACTGACAAGCTCTTGGCCAAAGGACGTCAGAGCAGAAAGTGGACTATAGCACAGTGCGCTAGAGTCTTGGAGCAATGATTGCATCTTGTACGAACCAGAGACATAGTTTATCACAAAAAATTCCTAAGCAACAACTAGCAATTTGATTACTGAGAACTGACGAAGTGTAGGGAAATGACAAAATGAGATAAAGTGGTAGAACTAAGATTAAGTAAAGAGTAAATGATAAAGGTAAGGAGAAGAAAGGGAATAAATACTTACGACCATGTGTGATATGAATCCCTCACCAAGCAAATGTCTTCAAAACCTGCACACAAGAGAGAGAGAAATTGTTGGGGCTGTAAAGGGGCTTGCCTCAATCAGACCCCGTTTTGGTGTTCCCACCTCCATGGACAACCAGATAGATAAAAATGAAGTAAAGAGTACTAAAGCACTAGAAATCAGTGTTATGCTACTCAACTAAGTAATAGAGGAGAGGAGTGAAAGCTTTCCACCTCCACCAAGAGCACTCAAGGCTAATGGGGGAGAAAATGAGAGGAACTCAAGCCTCTACTGCAATGGTGTTTTGTTCCACACTTGCTCTACTGACATGGTGGAGTGTTGATGTTGCTGCTATGAGGTGTAAAGTGAATGATTAGAGCTGTGAAGAGTGAGCTCAATACTTGGAAGAGGATGATCTGAAGATTGAGAGTATGAGAGCCAAGTCTGTCCAAGATTTCTTCCAACCTTCAAATTCAAGTTCCAGGATTGAATATGAAGGAATGAGGAAGAAAATGGCCACATTCAGGTCAGTCGGTCAGGGAGGGAATTACAAATTGACCCCCAATGGGGAGTGTAATTCCTTTGTAGGCTCTAGATGTAGGAATCTATCAAGGACGTAAGCATGTTGCACAGGTGTCTTTGATAGAAATGCCTCCATCGACACTCAAAATAGGCACCAAGTGTGATGCAAGCAGTGGTATTAGGTGGAATTAAGCCTCCAACTTTGGTTTTCTAAAGTGGATAAGGGAAAAAAGGGGAATTGCAAATAGGGTGGAAATTTGTTCATACATTTTTCCCCCACTTTAGTGAGCACTAACACTGATGAGTGCTTGGTAAAGTAGATAAATAAAGGGTAGGGTTAGAAATGTATACCTGAACTATCGAGAAAGCAGATAATACATTTGACAAGAAGAACCTACAAAAGATAGCATCATTAGAGCATAAAAAGCTAAAGGTTTTGAGTTAGTAGAGTGAAGAGATATCGATGTAAAAGGTTGTCTCTGAACTATGCATCATCCCAAAATAATACATGAAGAAAGAGGAGCATATACTCAGGATGAAGGAGATGCAAATCATCAATCCGGTATATACGAGAGAGAAGAGAGAGAAAAAGTGCATGGTCAAAGCAAAAATTTCTTAGGAGTAGAACCCACACCACAAAGAAGGTGATAAAAGCAAACCCCACTCAAGGAGGAAACCCGTATCACTAAAAAGCATGTGGTGAAAGAAAAACCTGCTTAGGAGTAGAACCCACACCACAAAGAAGGTGATAAAAGAAAAAACCACTCAAGGAGGAAACCCATATCATCAAAAAGCATGTGGTGAAAGAAAAAATTGCTTAGGAGTAGAATCCGCACCACAAAGAAGGTGATAAAGGCATACCCCACTCAAGGAGGAAACCCATATCACCGAAAAGTGCCTTATAAGCCCGAAGAATTGCAAGGAGGCATGCCCCAATATCTCTCACATGGAAGAGGCTGAGAAAGCACCTTGTAGACCCACAAACCTACAAGGAAGGTATCCTTCAAGAACTCTCACATGAAAGAAACCTCAAGGAAGCAAACTCCACAAATTCAAGAAGTGGTGACATGTCTACCTGCAGATAGAACATGTCTAAAGTGGCCAGTCAAACATACCGTAAAAATTTCAAGGGGGTCCCTTGGGAACCCGTCGTGAAAAGAGAGAGGTCCACTCAAGGGATGCATTGTTTGAACGACGAGGTCTAGTCAAGTTAACCACAAGCTAGATGTAAAGAATTCATTTGAGAGAAAGACCTTCAAAGAGGTCCCTCGGGAACCCTTCAAAAGAGAAGAGGGGGTCCACTCAAGGGATGTCTCAATTGAAATACATGGAAAAGAGAAGGGTCCTTAAGAAGGACACACATCTTTGTAACAAGTTATCATTCCCCCAACATACATGGGAGGATAACTTATGTAGGGTACTTTGAGCATGTAGGATAGAGGTAAAACTTGATATCACTTATCATGCAAAGTGAAGGCAGGTACATCAATCAAACAAGAGTTTGATGGCACCTGAATCACAAAATTGTTCTATCTTGTCTTTCAAGGCTTTACATTCACTAGTGGAATGACCAAGCACTCGATGGTATGCACAAAAGGGATGTTTTTCTTTAGCATGTTTATGATATTTTTTAGGTGTAGGAGAAGGAAGAGTAATCAAGCAGGGTTTTAGAAGCTGCAACAAGATACACTCTTGCTTAGATAAAGAATGAGGAGTAGGAAGCAACCCTTTCTCTTGTGGATAAAATTTTGACTTCTCACAGGAGGAAGATGAAGATACGAAGGTGGAAGACAAAGAAGGATAAGTCAATCCATGAGAATAGGGTTGAGTGGAATTCATGTCACCATTCAACTATGGTTCCCTTTTAGATTGTTCATCCAAGCAACTAAGCCCTAATTTATGCTTATGACGGGAAAATTCTATAGGGACCTGAATGCCTTGCTCGTTGCAACCACAACCTTTTGTTATGCCTTGCATAACCACCCCATTTTATTCTGAAACAAAATGGGTCCCCCTTCTCTTTTTGCTTTCATTGCCTTTGTTTATTGGCTTTGGTCTTGGGAATTTCCATCATTTTCCTCCTAGGTCTATATTTTGTTTTATCAGATTTTGGTTCTGTCTCACCTTGAGTTGGTTTTCTTCTTGATAAAAAATTGAATGAAATAATCATAAGAAATAGAGTATTTTATGATAATGTATCTTATATTCTTCTAAGGACTAATGGAGACTTTGTTTTGCAGGATTAAATCATGCACATGATGATATTTTTCAGGGAGCTCAGTTGGAAAGCATTCCCTAATCCAATTTGGCATAAAATTCCTCTAAGGCAAGAGTCGGAAAGACCTTCTAGATGTCTTGCCGACTAGCAGTGGTTCTATTCATTTTGAAATGCCCTAGTTGGATAGACAATTTTAATCACCGTAAGTTTTTATATGTCTCCTCGACATGCTAAAGTCCCAACGATCGATTGCACACAAGGTTAGTGTCGCCAAAAAATTTGCACTCGATGATAACTCTTGCCAACCCCTAAGGTTTCGGTGAAGGGTTATACCTTCGACATGATGTCTGGCCAAAGAGGAAAGGTCTCGGCAACAAAGGTGGCTTCGGGGTGATGTCTCACCAACAGGGTGGACTCTTAGTGAGGTGAAGCAACATCGGCGTAGTGGTTTGGGCTCACTGAGAAGTCTCAGTGACTGAGTGATGTCTCGCTGAAAGGATGCCTTTGGTATAGGGTTGTGCTTTCGGTGGGATGTCCTACCACCATGGGGATTCTCGCCGAAAGATTTAAGTTTGGCATGAGGTTTTTTCGAATGGGAAAAGTCTCACCGACATGAAATGAAGGTTTTAGTGAGAGGGAATTGCTTCAGGGTGATATCTCCTCGACTATTGAATGTCTCGCTGAAGGTTATGCCTTCAGCATAATCTCATGCAAACGGATAAGGTCTCCTTGACAGTTGTTCAAAGGGCCACATCAAGGAGAAATATTTATATTCTCTAGGAGGTCTGGCCGAAGCATGGAGGTTTTGCTGCAGGGTTCTCCCTTCGGTGTAATGTCTCGGCGAAGGGAGCTAGTCTCACTGACATGGAATAGTGGTCCCACATGGGGGAGTCTCATTGGAAAATTTGAGCTCGGAGAATTGTCTCAGCAACCAAGCAAGCTCTTGCCAAAAGAAATTTGAGCTTGGGGACATCTCGTTAAGAGGTATGCCTTCGATGAAAGGTCTCTCTGAAGGGGAAAGGTCTCACCGAAACAAAGTGAGCTCGAGGAGAACAGGGGGCTTGACGTGATGTCTTGCCGACCGTGGGGAGTCTTACCAAAATGAAAGGGGCTCGGGCCTAGCTTGGGATGACTAAAATGAACTCGCTATGATGTCTCCTCGGCATATGTTGGTCTTGCCGACTAGCGGTAGCCTTGCCAACATGTTTTCTCCCTTTGGTGTAGTGGAATGTGCTCAATGAAAGGTCTCGCTAACCTAGATGTGTCCCAGCGATAGGACGTGAGTTCAGGATGAGGTCTTCCCAAACATGAAGGAGTCTCCCTGAGATGGGTGTGCTCCCAAAAGGGAGGCTCGATATGAGGTCTTGTCGAGGGAATGTAGTCTTGCCGATGGTTTTTGTGGTATTGATATAGCTTGTGTAGCTCGACATGAACTCTTGCTGACCATCATGGGTCATGCTGATAACTACTGTAGAATGTAATCGCATCAGGAAGAGACCGATGGTGTCTCATCGACATGCAATTTGGTATGAACCAATTTTGACTACCTGAGAGTCTTACGTGGAGTTTGTTCCACCAATCAGAAGAAGCTAAAAGGGTTGACTACTAATAGTTTGACTGATTGACTACCTCTATGAAGGGAATCAACAGAATGTGAACGACATGAACTTACTTTGTGGATGAACTGATGGATCAGCTCGGGGATGATGGTGTTCGAATCTAAACAGAGAGTTTGGTGCTACTTCCAGGGGATGGTCAACATGCAGAGAGGTCTAGAGTAGGAAGAAGGAGGAATCCACAAGTCTCAGGGATAGCTATGGTGTCTACTGGTAGAGATGGATCCGCATTAATGACAATGCTTTAGAGCATTCAAGGCAACCCTTCAAGGAAGTTTGAGGATGGACACAAAGGACAGAAGTAAATGTTGTACTTACAAAGATCTACAGATCATCCCCAAAACAATCCTTCATCCACATGGACAGTGGGGATACCATTCAATGCAACATTAACTCTATTCAAAAAGATCTGAGGAGCGACCGTCTTGCAACCACCAGATATTTTGTAAACCCTAAAAATAGGGGGCCAATGCATTCTTTTGGGCACATCCTATATATATGGCATTTTTTCCTTTTTGTAAAGAAGTTCAAAGACATAGAGATATAGATTTTAAGCAGTAGGAATGTTCTAAGAAGTAGGAGTTTTAGAAAAGATAGAGGAGATTGAACTGCATCTTGTTTCTTTGTAATGGGAGCTTCTTTTGTCTTCTTAGATAGGAGTTATATTTAGCATAGATAGGAATGTGTCTTTTCAGTTTTCTTAATATAGATGGAAACAATTTGGAGTCATGGATTTTCTTTACACTGTTGATTGTGCCAAATTTGTAAGTGTTGCTTATCTGTTTCACTAACAGTAGAAGCAACCATATTAAAATCTACTTCATGTTGTGTTCCAGAATGGTGTTTGTCTTGAGTTAATCATTTGATTTGAGAACCTTTCAAGGAATGAAGTTTGATTCTATATTTTGTTTAAATGGTGAATTGCAATTTGATGTTGAAATCAACACTATGAATAAATGAAACTATGTGTTAATCACAAGTTAATTTTGTTTTGCAGTTTTAGTTAGGAATTTCTTGAAAGGTAACAAGTTTGGTTACGTTGGATGAATTAACATTCTTTTCTATTCCAAAGCTCTGATTTATCTTTTTTTCTATTTTTTTAAAAACCCTGGTTAGAGTAGGTTTAAGTTTATGTTGATCTCAGAACAATCCAGAAGCTCAACACCAACAAGCCCCTTGAACATTACTATTACATTGACCATTGAGCAACATCAGCATAGTTGAGAACCAAGTACAAAGACCTTGGGAACTAAGATATCCGTGTGTTGTATTTCTCTTTTAGGAGAAGCAAAATAGTAATATTCTATTTACACGTTGTTGTGCCATCAGATACATCAATAGATCTGGCGCTATAAGGAGGGCGCCTTGAGGAATTTTGGATCATTGTGAGTTGGTGTGGGTTAGATCTTGCAAAACCCAGCTCTGATGGGTAGCCCTTTGTATATACCAGGATTTGTCCATGAAATACCTGGTCACCTGTATTATAGGCTTCCTTTATTTTTCCCTAACAGTGGGAAAAATGCTTTTGAACATGTTGAAATTTGCAGGTGTGTATTCACTTTTCTCTAGGTTCAGCATGAGGATGTTGTCTGTCAATTGTTCATCAAAACATTTTAGGGTACAACTAGGCAATGGCATGATAATTTCCACCAAAATCTCTTTATTCATGGATGGAATTAGAAATCTTATTCTTAATTAGTTTAATCCTCATGCTCTACGCCCATTACATGAATTTGCAGCTATGAAAAGGATACAATTAGAACACATTTATCAATTTAACTGCAGATTTTTGTTTATGTATCAAAGGGTTCAATCTTTAGATTTGGTGGTTGATGATACTATACTGATAGAACATTATTATTGGGTTTTAAACCCCTCATTTACAACCAAAGTTAGATGTTGTGGTGAGGCTACATCCTTGCATGATGCATTGCACAAGGATTTCTTATTTGCATAATTTGGAGGTGACACTAGAAATTCAAATAGCCAAACTCGGGGTTATAATCCTCTTGTGCTTGCAAACTGCCATCATCTGCAGCCTTATGCCACTTCAACCACCATCCCTACCCAGGTGCAATCATTCTCACCAAGCAGCTACAACCTTCCTAAGGTTCCAAGCACCACATTTTCCAACACCCCATATCAGGTCAATCCCACACAAGACCACTGAGAGAACTTATCTTTGCAAAATCCAATCACAGAGTCAAGTACTCCACTTTTCAATGAAGTTGTGACCATGTGATCTCTTTTCAGTCATATTCGAAAGCATAGCCCATTACATCACAATGAAGTTGTAGATGAAACATTTGATGAGAAAGCATATAATTTTAATGACTTGTTTGGTAAAAGGCATGAAATGGATGTAAATTTAGAGCATAATGGAAATCTCAAGATACAATCTAGCTTTGTTGAAAATGTTAGTACTAATGATAGCCTTAAATGAGATGAGGTATTAATACAAGATTTCTATCATGAGAAATCAACAATATCTTCCAACGATTTGAACAACTCTTCTGATCAAGATGAGAATTAGGATGATGAAGAATGGACAAAGGAACATGGTTCATGTTGGATTGATATCCCTCATATGAAAAATCAAATAAGGGAGAAGTTAGAAGAGATGGGAGATCTAAAACTATCAGAACTTGTTGGGCCAAGTGGATGTAGGATACATCGAACTAATCAACACTCTCAGATGGACTGCCATGTCTTCCTAGGAAGGATGGAGTTATATTTCAAGCAACTAATCACTATTTAAGGAATACTTATGGAAGATCCTTGGAGTACATATCCCCTCAATGAGGAGAATGAAACAAATAGCACACATGAAAATGATAATCAGTCCATCCAAAATGATGAGACTAACCGTGTGAAGAGGTTTAATTCTTCCCTATCTTCTGATGACCTTGATCCTTGCATTGAGATGGATTCAACAACTGATGAAAATCATCTACCTAGTGTAGACTTGATAGAAGTGGAGAATGGATTCATCGATGCACTCATAAATTCTTTCATGATGGTGAATGATGAATAAATGCACCTTGATGGGTTAAGACAAGAAGATGAATCTGCTAATTTAAGGAGTGAATGGATTGAAATAGATAACACACTTCAAGATGAGATTGCCAATGAATCTTATGGTCAAAGACAAAGACTTAAATGCTAAAATTAAATCTTAAGGGAAGGAGTTCGAGTAGATGTGTAGATCAATCAAGTATTCTCTGAAGAAATTCATGACAGGGTACATTTGGATGAAGTAGAGGAAAGCCAAAAAAAGGACCAAGAGGTTATCTCAGAAGTTGAATCCCTTCAACATGACGAAGAGAATGAGACAAGGGAGTACTTCCTTTATTTTGATTCTGTTTACTCAAATGTGTTGGCTGAAGAAGGTCCTTGCTTAGTACCCATTAATGAATTTGATCTTAATACTTATAAATTTGATGCTGAAAGGCATGTTTTTGTTCATGATGTGCAGGACTATGAACTGAGAAAGTTTTTTCCTAGATTTGACTCCGTACATACAAATGAGTTCAAAGAAAATCCTTGTTCACCATGTATCAGTATCCCTGAAATCAATGGTGATAAGCTGGATGTAGATTCTCAAACCTTTGAGGGTGACATGTTTCAAGAGAGTGTTGAAAGTAAGACTTCATCTCAAGAAATCCAAAACTTTTTTGACTCTATACCCAAGGTGAATATAGAGATGCTAGTTAGTGAATATTCTAACTGCGAGGCAGTCCTTGCTTCGGTGATGTTCCATGAGTTGAGACCCCAAGAGAAGGAGTTCATACAACACAAGTCTACATCAGTAACTGGGAATCTTCTGAATTAGGTGGTGTCCTTTCATTATTGTCTGTGTTTTAATAATTTTCAGTTTGATTATGGCGTTAGGGATAGTAAAACCTATTTGTGGGTAAGTCATGGCAAAACTAAGAACCCACAACTGATAATATTTCAAGCTTTATGCCCTCAGAATGAACTTATTGCCTATAAACTTTATATTTCTGAGTATAAAGATAAATTTTCTAGGTTTAGAATTGTGCCTAGTAAGTTAAGATTGCTACACATAATGAAAAATTAGTCAAATCAATGTACAAATTTTTACAGTTTTGTGTTTGTAAAGCTTAGCTTTGGAGTTAGTTTAGGATTAGGATTGTCTAGTGTTGGTTTTTGTTTTGGTTAGTTTTCTTTTTGTTCTGTTGTTTTTTTTTTCCCGTGTCCCCTTGTTTTTCTGTTTGTAAATAATTTGCTTTTTTTTTTCCTTTTTGTAAATAGTTTTGATGTTGTTTGTTGGTTCTTTCTTTTTGTCCTTTCATTTCCTTTACTATTTGGTTTCTATCTTGTTGTTCTTTGGGGTTTCTCTATTCTTTCCATCTCAAAATAGTGGGCTATTATCTGAAGCATACTTTGGTTATTAGGAGAGAAGTGATTTAGGTATTTTCAGGTTTGCTGATTGGGTGCTTTTTTCCTAAACTCTTTGTTTTATGCCCATTGTCAATAAGAGTTGTGGAAATTCTTGAAAACAAGGTGCAAAGTAAATGACCTTCATTAGCTCCTTTGAATCTGTCACAAATTATCAAGATCATCTCCTTTGTAATGGAATATTTGTCTCAGGATGATAGTGTTGTAAGATTTGAGTGAAAAATCTGATCTCCCAAGTACTGTTATGAGGTCTGAAACTCCAAGAGAAAAAGAGAAAAAAATAGAAAAAATGAAAAGAATGATCTAAGAGAAAATTGGACTCAATATGAATGGGTGATTCTAGTATCTCTACCAGGGCTATGGATGCCTGGCTGGTAGTAGAGTAATACTATGAGAAAACTAGAGGTATCTTTGTCGGGGGCTATGGACGCTTGACTGCTAGTGGAGCAATGCCCAAGATGTCATTGCACAACAACTAAAGGGAATCAACTCATGTAGCGCAAGTCTTGCACATTGTTGTTTGAAAGATGAATAAAACTTTATAAAAGAGTGATGCACAATCAAGCACACACATAGATTCAGGGGTGGCCATTGTTGATTTGCATTTGAGATTCTAGCTCAGCCTTGGTTGTTAAAACTGACCCAACTGGAGTTGTGATGTTCATAAACCAGAGATTCTGGGTAGCTGAATCCTTCAGTTCCTTGAAAATGGTTAAACCATTTTCCTAGCTGAGTCATCATTTGTTATGCCTTGCATAACCACCCCATTTTATTCTGAAACAAAATGGGTCACCCTTCTCTTTTTGCTTTCATTGCCTTTGTTTATTGGCTTTGGTCTAGGGAATTTCCTTCATTTTCCTCCTAGGTTTGTATTTTGTTTTATCAGATTTTGGTTCTGTCTCACCTTGAGTTGGTTTTCTTCTTGCTAAAAAATTGAATGAAATAATCATAAGCAATAATGTATTTTATGATAATGTATCTTATATGCTTTTGAGGACTAATGGAGACTTTGTTTTGTAGGATTAAATCATGCACATGATTTTTTTTTGGGAGCTCAGTTGGAAAGCATCCCCCAATCTAGTTTGGCATAAAATTCCTCTAAGGCAAGAGTTGGCAATACCTTCAAGATGTCTTTCCAACTAGCAATGGTTCTATTCATTTTGAAATGCCCTGGTCAGCCAGACAATTTTAATCACTGTAAGTTTTCATATGTCTCCCCAACATGGTAAAGTCTCATCGACCGATTGCACACAAGGTTAGCATCGCCAAAAGATTTGCGCTCGATGAGAAATCTTGCCGACCCCCAAGGTTTCGACAAAGGGTTATACCTTCATCATGATGTTTGGCCGAAGAGGCAAGGTCTAGGTGACAAAGGTGGCTTTGGGGTGATGTCTCACTGACAGGTTGGACTCTTGGCGAGGTGAAGTAGCATTGACGTAGCGGTTTGGAATCACTGAGAAGTCTCGGCGACCGAGTGATGTCTCATTGAAAGGATGCCTTCGGTATAGGGTTGTGCTTTTGACGGGATGTCCTACCGACACAGGGAGTCTTGCTGAAAGATTTAAGTTTTTCATGAGGTCTAGCCGAATGGGAAAAGTCTTACCGACATGAAATGAAGGTTTCAGTGAGAGGGAATTGCTTCAGGGTGATATCTCCCCGACTGCTGAATGTCTCACCAAAGGTTATGCCTTCAGCATAAACTCATGCCGATGGATAAGGTATCCCCGATAGTTGTTCAAAAGGCCACATCAAGGAGAAATATTTGTATTCACCGGGAGGTCTGGCCGAATCATGGAGGTTTCACTGAAGTGTTCTCCCTTCATTGTAATGTCTCGGTGAAGGGAGTTGGTCTCGTCGACATGGAATAGTGGTCCCACACGGGGGAGTGTCGGTGGAAAATTTGAGCTCGGAGAAAGGTCTCGCCAACCAAGCAGGCTCTTGCTGAAAGAAATTTGAGCTTGGGGAGATCTCACTGAGAGGTATTGACTTCGGCGAAAGGTATCTCCAAAGGGGAAAGGTCTCGCCAAAAAAAAGTGAGCTCGGGGAGAACAGGGGGCTCGCTGTGATGTCCTACCGACTATGGGGAGTCTTACCGAAATGAAAGGGGCTCGAGCCTGGCTTAGGATGATTGAAATGAACTTGTTGTGATGTCTCCCCGGCTGATGTTGGTCTTTCTGACTAGCAGTAGCCTTGCTAACATGTTTTCTCCCTTCAGTGTAGTGGAATATGCTCGATGAAAGGTCTCGTCGACCCAAAGTTGTCTTGGTGATAGGATGTGAGTTCAGGATGAGGTCTTCCTGAACATGAAGGAGTATCCCTGAGATGGGTGTGCTTGCCAAAGGAAGGAAGGATTGATATGAGGTCTTGTTGAGGGAATGCATTCTTGCCGATGGTTTTTGTGGTATCGATATAGCCTGTGCAGCTCGACATGAACTATTGTCGACCATCGTGGGTCATGCCGATAACAGTTGTAGAATGTAATCAAATCGGGGAGAGAATGATGGTGTCTCACCGACATGTGATTTGGTATGAACCAATTTTGACTACCCGAGAGTCTTACGTGGAGTTTGTTCCACCAATCAGAAGAAGCTAAAAGGGCCGACCACTGACAGTTTGACTGATTGACTACCCCTATGAAGGGAATCAACAGAATGTGAATGACATGAACTTACTCTGTGGATGAGCTGATGGATCGGCCCAAGAACGATGGTGTTCAAATTTGAACAGAGAGTCTGGTGCTGCTTCCAGGGGATGGTCAACGTACAGAGAGGTCTAGTGTATAAAGGAGGAAGCCACAAGTCTCAGGGACAGCTGTGGTGTTTGCTGGCAGAGATGGATCCACATTAATGACAATGCTTTAGAGCATTCAAGGCAACCCTTCAAGGAAGTTTGAGGATGGACACAAAGGTTGGAAGTAAATGTTGTAGTTACAAAGATCTACAGATCATCCCCAAAATAATCCTTCACCAACATGGACAGCGGGGATGCCATTCAATGCAGCATTAACTCTATTCAAAAAGATCTGAGGGCTGGCCCTCCTGCAACCACCAGATATTTTGTAAAACCTAAAAATAGGGGGAAGCACATTATTTTGGGCACATCCTGTATATATGGCATTTTTGTCTTTTTGTAAAGGAGTTCAGAGAAAGAGATATAGATTTTGAGCAGTAGGAATGTTCTAAGAAGTAGGAGTTTTAGAAAAGATAGAGGAGATTGAACTGCATCCTATTTTTTTATAATGGGAGCTTCTTTTGTCTTCTTAGATAGGAGTTATATTCAAAATAGATAGGAATGTGTCTTTTCATTTTTCTTAATATAGATGGAAACAATTTGGAGTCATGGATTTTCTGTACAATGGTGATTGTGCCAGATTTGTAAGTGTTGCTTATTTGTTTCACTAACAGTAGAAGCAACCAGATTAAAATCTACTTCACATTGTGTTCCAAAATGGTGTTTGTCTTGAGTTAATCATTTGATTTGAGAACCTTTCAATGAATGAAGTTTGATTCTATTTTTTTTTTGAATGGTGACTTGCAATTTGCTATTAAAATCAGCACTGTGAATGAATGAAATTGTGTGTTAATCACAAGTTAATTTTGTTCTGTAGTTTTAGTTAGGAATTTCTTGAAAGGTAACAAGTTTGGTTATGTTGGATGAATTAACATTATTTTCTGTTCCAAAGCTCTGATCTATCTTTTTTTCTATTTCTTTAAAAACCCTAGTTAGAGTAGGTTTAAGTTTATGTTGATCTCAGAACAATCTAAAAGCTCAACACTAGCAGGCCCCTTGAACATTACTATTACATTGACCATTGAGCAACATCAGCATAGTTGAGAACCAAATACAAAGACCTTGGGAGCTAAGATATCCATGTGTTGTCTTTCTCTTTCAGGAGAAACAAAATAGTAATATTTTGTTTACACGTTGTTGTTCCATCGGACATGTCAACACCTTTATGCTCATAGCGAAATTTATAGATGAGCCTAAAGCCAGGGCCATAATGTGTTTGCAAGTCTTGAAAAGAAGGTAGATCCTTATAAAGAGAATTGTCCAAAAAATGAGGATCACACTCCTCTATGGGATCACCATCATTCTTACTAATAGGTCTGCCAACACTATCCTCTTTAGTTGAAGTGTAATCCTATTCCTTAGAAGGAGGATCAACACTAAGGATATTACAATCATTGCTCACCCTACCCCGTGATACAAAATAATAATAATCTTTGATGGCGAGTGTGGATGATGTCATCAGAAGGTCTGAGCAGATTGGGTTGACTTTATATTCCCCAACGAAGGGTTCGTAAAGTCTAAAGGACCCTAATCACCACCAAGACATGCATTGCTTTGAGAATATGTAGAAGGATCACACTTAGGACTCCTTGCTTCAAAAGGATCTTCCTTAGGGATGTTTACCTCGAGAGCACCCTTTGTAGTAGGCATTGTTGGAGTAAACATTGACACATTAGGAGATATTGAAGGAATAGGAGTAGGCACAACTGAAGCTTGACCAATAGCTGCCATCTCACATAGGTGCATAGCCTTAGGGTCAACCCTATCTGTAACTACTTGATTGCTATAAATAAAATTAATAGATTTATGCAAGGTAGATGGGACCACACCCAGAGCATGAATCCATAGTCTACCAAGGAGAAGGTTACACGGTAACTTTTCTACCATGACATATACAAGGGTAGAAATAGTAGCAGGTACCAATCTCAAAGGCAAGACTATCGTGCCTAGGGATTGTCAACTAACATTGTTGAACCCAAGACAAGAGAAGAAGTATTAAGAGAGAATGGGCCAATATTAATTTTATGTAATAGATCAATACTACATACATTGAGTGCTGAACTAGCATCAATGAGAGTACGTCTAATGCCTATCTTATTAATATTAACTATAGTCATTAAAGGGTTTGCCTACTTCTATACTTCTAAAGGTAGGAGCTCCTATGGATAGAATGTAATGTTTTGCAAACCCATGTGAATATATGAACGCATCAACATTTTTTGGCCTAGCCGAAGAAGGAAAGAGGATATTTTACAAAGATTCTTGAAGCATACCCTAATAAACCAGGGTAGACCAAAGCAAATCCCACAGTAAGATCTTATCCAAAGTAATGCAAGGTTGCTCGACAAGATCGTTACTGCTAGGTTCTTTAGTCATAGGTTTAGGAGCTAAAGGAAGACCTGGTTGTCTATTCATTTCATTCTCATAAGTATAGGCTACTGCTCTATAAGAGGGAGCCTTAGGAAGATCGAGAGATTTAATCAAACAAAACACCATCGATAGCACAAATCCTTTCAGGAGAAGGACTAGCTAGAGTCACATGAATAACTGGTCTCTTAGTCCTTTGAGGGGTAGCGAAGACATAGATCACTTTTATTGAATCATCACATCTAGTAGAACAATTACTTGAGTACATATTCTCAACATCAATCTAGACAAGATCAAATGTGGAATATTTATTTGAAGGAACCTTCTCAATATCGATGCAAGGAGAATCAAATGTGGAAGGAGATTCATCATGCATTAATGCATCATCTCTAGAAGAGCATGCATTGGAATGGGATGGAGCTTCATCATTCACAAATGCATCATCTCTAGAAGAGAGTGAATTGGAATGAAGAGAGGGTAGAGTCATGTTGAGAAAGGTATCAATGATTTCATCTTTTTGCAATAAGATTTCCTTCAAAGAAAGAGGAATATCATGAGAAGGATCAAAGATACCAAGTGACATGGGTAAAGCCAAGTCACCATCACATGTACTAAATGGAATGTCATTAACATCTTTAACAAAATTAGATACAAAACTAATAAAAGAAGATATTAGATCCATTACAATATTTTCTGAAGAAAAATTTTGTTCACATCAGGTTCACCAAAAATGTGATATAGGGGGATTCGCTACTCATGAGTTCTCTTCGATCAAAGATCCTCATAGGGAAAACTGCCTTATATCACCTCAATGGAACAACTATGAGAGTTCTAGAATCTGAAAGAGCAGATCACAAAGATTCTTTGGACAAATTGACAAGCTCTCAGCCAAAGGATGTCAGCACAGAAAGAGGACGACAACGTGGCACATTGGAGTCTCGAAGGTGTGCTAGTATCTTGTACAGACTAGAGACTGAGTTTATCACAGAAAATTCCTAAGCATCAACTAGCAATCTGATTACTGAGAACTAATAGAGTGTAGGGAAATGACAGAATGCGATAAAGTGGTAGAACTAAGATTATGTTTGAGTAAATGATAAAGGTAAGGAGAAGAAAGGAAATAAATACTTACGAATGTGCGAGTGATGAAGCCCTCACCAAGAAAATGTCTTCAAAACTTGCACACAAGAGAGAAATTGTTGGGGCTATAAAGGGGCCTGCCTTAGTTAGACCCCATTTTGGTGTTCCCACCTCCATGGACAACCAAATAGATAGAAATGAAGTAAAGAGTACTAAAGCAGTACAAATCAGTGTTATGCTACTCAACCATGTAATAGAGGAGAGGAGTGAAATCTTATCACCTCCACCAAGAGCACTCAAGGCTAATGGGGGAGAAAATGAGAGGAACTCAAGCCTTTGCTACAATGGTGTTTTGTTCCACACTTACTCTACTAATGTGGTGGAATGTTGATGTTGCTACTGTGAAGTGTAAAGTGAATGCTTAGAGCTGTGAAGAGTGAGCTCAATGCTTGGAAGAGGATGATATGAAGCTTGAGACTATGAGAGCCAAGTCTGTCTAAGATTGCTTACAACCTTCAAATGTAAGTTCTAGGACTGAATATGAAGGAATGAGGAAGAAAAAAACCACATTCAGGTCAGTCAGCTGAGGAGGGCATTACAAATCAATCCCCAATGGAGAGTGTAACACCTCTATAGGATCTACACATAAGAATTTTTCAGGGACGTAAGTGCACCACCTAGACGTCTGTGCATTGTGCGGGCATCCCCAATATAAACGCCTATACCAACACTCAAAAAAGGTGCCAAGTGTGATGCAAGTAGTAGGATTAGGTGGAATTAAGCCTCCAACTTTGGATTTCTAAAGTGGATAAGGGAAAAAAGGGGAATTGCACATAGGGTGAAAATTCGCTCTTATACACCTTCACTAGCAACAATTGTAAAATCCCCAAAACATAAAGTACTAGGAATAATGGATTGCTTACTATACCCCTTAATATGTATTGCATCTGACTTGGCCAACTGTCTTACATTCTCTAAATAAACCAATCTATCTAGAACTATCCTTGGTAGCAAATGTGGGGTTCCTTCAAACCCGTATATTCTAATCATAGTGCAATTAGAGAATGTGTACCACTCTCCCCTATTATGGTTCACCTTTTTCCTAGGATCCTTCTCTTTTTCTCTCAAAAACCTTTGTATTTCAAGAGACAAGTTATAATCATACAAATTCCCTAACAACTTTAGCAATGGTTTCACAAAATACTCCTCAAATTATAGATAATGGGATCTCCCATATTTGCTATCCCATATTGATGTCCACATCTGAACTGGTTTGTAAATTCCATATTCATCTACATCCCTTATCCTCAATTCTTCTCCCCAAAACCCTCTAGTTTTTCCTTCATATAAGAGCAAGTGCATTAACAAGGAGTAATGCTTTAAATTAATGCATTCACTATTGTTTTTAATCCTCTATATTCCTTGGTTTAGAGCATTGGCTAGGTAACCAACATAATCAAATTGTCTGGCATCTCTGCTTTGTAGATCCACTGCCAGGACCATTGGAGCAATTGACATGAGAGATGAAACCTCCACTCCCAATACTTATCTAGCAGTGTGATATGTATATTGAAAATATTCTTCAAATAACTCTTCATGAAAGGAAGGATTTTTGTTGCTAAAAAACCTTTTGAGCCAATTTCCTTCCTCCTGAGGCCTATGTAGTGGTAGTTTCCATCTCTTGTAACTAGTTTCCATGTGATGATATTTTGTCAAAATGTCTTTCACCGTGAATGGAAAATTCATGGAGCAACCTAATTGGAAAATAGTGGAGATGAAGTCTTTGGATATAATGATCATTTCAGACCCATCATGCAAGTAGATAGTTTTTTGTTTAGGGTCATATCTGGTAGCAAGTGCCTTAATCAGCTCTACATTGATGAACACATTAGGTACAACCACTTTCCCTAGGTTCAATCTCCATGGATTACAAACATGTTGGAACCTATACTATTTTGTATAATGATACATGAACAAGTCATATCCTCTCTTTGGTGTCCATACATCCCCTAAACCTTTTTGTTTATCCCACAACCTGTCCATGGAAGGGTTTGACTATGCACTTCTCTTAGGTCTCATCCCCTACCTAGGACATTGGTTAATCAAGTCTTGGTTTAGGAGTCTTTTAGTCTTCTCATTGGTCTCGACTTCTATTTTTTGTTTTTTAGTCTTTGGTGTTCTTGAACTTCCTTCCATTATCCAAAAATCTAGCTTCTTTTTGTAATACTTTTCCTTTGAAGGAAATTTCTTAGCTAGGTTCATATACTTACTTGTGTTGCGCTTGCCTCATTTGGCCTTGAACTATGCAGCAATGGCGTACTTCCAAATTCTTTACTTTTCTTGGCTCTAGTTCATAAATGTCCTACTTTCTCTCAATCTTGTCATCAGGGAGAACATTTATTTTGAATATCTCACCAATATGGGCTGTCACATCAGTTGAAAATAACCATCATCATTGCATCAGAGGGACTATGCTTTTACCTCCACTGATATCCAATTTACTCATCAATGAACTCATACATTGTTATCTTTCCTTTGGGGCATTGGTGGGGCACCAAATACTATCTCCTTGATATACTTTAGTTTCTTGGATATCCTTCCTTTGCTTATATTTGATTATTCATGGTATGGATTTTCTCTTTATGCATTATCGGATTATCAGGTGAACTAGTGTTCACATTCCACCGATAGGTATCATTCCTCTTGATACCTTTTTCTCTTGATTGTTTTATCATTGCATTGGAGGAACCAAGTTTTTGTTATCCCAACAATCCCCTATTCCCTCAATACACTTCCCGCTACATGTTTGTTATTAAACATCTTTATTCTATAATGCATCAGTCCATTGGTGGGATATAGTGTCACTTCTCCTTAGTATGCTATGGTGTTACCAATGTGTTTAGCTCGAGCTATTGGGGGAACAATAATGTATGCTCTGCTGATGTGTGTTAATCACTCCGATGAATCAATCTTAGTTAGCTCCACCGGTCTATTGGGGGAACCATATTAGGAGTCTGCCCAACAGAGAGTTGTCACACCGATAATGTATATTGTATGATTTTCCTTCATCAGTTCATCATCGGGACTATGATGAGAGTCCCCCCGATGTGGTATTGTCATGCTAATAGTGTTGAGTAAATACTTTTAGAAAGGGGTATAGTGTCCATGGAGTTGTGGACTCATTGATGGATGTGGTAGTATGAGTTATTAAATGGATCTTGTCACACAAACTTTTGCATTTCAAGTCAATCATAAAATTAGAGGCAATAGATCTTTTGATGTGGGTGAAATGTGGATGAAAATGAAGATTGGTGGATACCGAGGCAATATTTTTTAGCCCTAACATAATTCATTTTTAAAAAAGGATGATTCTTATGGCCTAAAATTTGAAATACTTTAGTAATATTATTTGTGTCAATACAATATACTTATTGCAATATCCTTAAATTGCTCAATCTTTGGTATGAATTGTTGGCAGAAAAAATTAGGATTACTTGGATGATTCTTCCATTCATTTTGTATCAACACAGGTTTGTGAAGACACTAAAGTTAATAAAATATTAATATACGTAACTCACAATTATTTAAATAAGCAACTTTGTTAACTTTTTTATTTTTAAATAGTTTCCATTTTTATGTTGAACATAATTTTGATTATGTAACTAAAAACATCCACAGTAAATGCTTTATTGTATCAGCATATTCATTCACATAAGCACAATATTGAGGCTTAATAATTGATATTCATTCAAATATAAGAAGAAATGAGTATGGAAAACATAATAAAAATATAGAATGATAATGTAGTCATGGAGAATATATGATAATAAGATGTTCTCCATTATATTGCTTCAATTGATATACATTAATAAGATAAGTCTTCAAAATGTGAAGGTGGATGAGTGGAAGATGAAACATATCTACTTCTACTAATGGCAATGGATATGATATATAATGATGATGATTTAAAACTAGGCCTTGGTTTCCTATTTATATAGGAAGCAACAAGCTACAAGCCTTTTACATTGGATCCTCAACCCTCATATATATTTATCCCTCCCTCTTCTTCTCTCCTCTCTATCTCACTTCTCCCTCCATCTCTCCCTCCATCCATCCCTCCGTCTCTAACATAATCCCTCATGTCCCCTATACCCTCAACCCTTAAACCCTTAAAGTACGCGTACTCAACCCTAAACCCTCAACCCTTAAACCCTCTACCCTCTACCCTCAACCCAATACCCTCTACCCTTGACACTAATCCATCAACCCTTAAACCCTTAAACCCAAGTAAAATATCTACCCTAATCCCTCAACTCTCAACCCTTAAACCCTCAAACCTCAACCCTCAACCCTAGTTAAACCCTAATCCCTCAACCCCTATACCCTCTACCCTATACATTGGACCCTCAACCCTAATCCCTCAACCATATACCCTCTACCCTATACATTGGACCCTCAACCTTGATCCCTCGACCATATACCCTCAACCCTCTACCCTCAACCTTAAACCCTCAACCCACCTCAAACCTTAAACCCTCTACCCTCTACCCTATACATTAAACCCTCAACCCTCAATTCTCAAACCTCAACCCTTAATCCCTTAACCCTCAACCATTAAACCCTAAACCCTAAACCCCTATACCCTCTACCCTCTACATTAATTGAACCTCAACCTTAATCCTTCAACCATATACCCTCAAACCTAGTTATACCCTAAATCCTCAACCCTATACCCTCAAACCTTAAAACCTAATCCCTCAACCCTTAAACCCTCAACCCTCTACCCTCAACCCTCAACCCTCAACCCTTGAACTCTAATTCCTCAACCCCTATACCCTCTACCCTATACATTGACCTCAACCCTAATCCTAACTATACCAACCCTACCCTCAACCTTAAACCTCTCTCAACTCTTATAATTCCTAAACCCTTACACCCTCTACCTCTACCCTATACATTAAACTGCCTCAACCTCACCTCAACCCTCAAACCCACCTCAACCCTTAATCCATCCCTCCCTCTCTACCCTAATCCATCAACCCTATACCCTCAACCCTTAAACCCTTAAAGTACCCTCGCTTAAAAACTCCCTCTACCCTCAGCCCAATACCCTCTACCCTTGACCCTAATCCTCAACCATTAAACCCTTAAACCCACTAGTAAACTCTCTACCCTAATCCCTCAATCCTCAACCCTCTACCTCTACCCTCTACCCTCAACCCTCAACCCTAGTTAAACCTTAATCCTCAACCCCTATACCATATACCCTATACATTGGACCCTCAACCCTAATCCCTCAACCATATACCCTCAACCCCCATACCCTCCACCCTATATATTGGACCCTCAACCCTAATCCCTCAACCTTATACCCTCAACCCTCTACCCTCAACCTTAAACCCTCAACCCTTAAACCCTCAACCCTATACATTAAATCCTCAACCCTCAATTCTCAACCCTCAACCCTTAATCCCTCAACCCTCAACCCTTAAACCCTGAACCCTCAACCCCTATACCTCTACCATCTACATTGGAACCTCAACCCTAATCCCTCAACCATATACCCTCAAACCTAGCTATACCCTAACCCTCAACACTCAACCCTCAACCCTTAACCATCAACCCTAAACCCTTAGACCCTAAACTAGCCTTAAACCTTCTACCCTCTACCCTCAACCCAATACCCTAAACCTTAAATTGTTAAACCCTCCACATCCATCTACCCTCAACCAAATACCCTCTACCCTCGACCCTAATCCCTCAACCCTTAAACCCTTAAACCCAAGTAAAATTTCTACCATAATCCCTCAACCCTGAACCCTTAATCCCACAATCCTTAAACCATCAACCCTCAACCCTCTACCCTCAACCCTTAACCCTCAACCCTCAAGTACCCTTAAACCCTAATCCCTTAACCCTTATACCCTCTACCCCATACATTGGACCCTCAACCCTAATCCTTGAACCATATACCCTCAACCCTCTACCATCAACCTTAAACCCTCAACCCTCAACCCCTAAACCCTAACCCCTTACACCCTCTACCCTCTACGCTCTACCCTATACATTAAATCAACCTCAACCCTCAATTCTCAACCCTCAACCCTTAATCCCTCAACCCTCAACCTTTAATTTGCATAAAGTACTACAGTAAAGGAAAAATTTGTGTTGTTTATGATTATCTAGAAGAATAAATGGGTATATACAAAGGGATGCTGGTGATAGTATGGATCTTGTCACACAAATTGTTTCATTTCATGTTAAATACAATGAAAAATAAAAGGCAGTAGATCTTTTGATGCAAGTGAAATGTAGGAAAGCAATTGAAGGCCAGTGAATATTGGGGAAGGATTTTTTGTTCTAACACTCTTAATCCCTACTAGATTAGAATAATTAGGTGCTAAATTAGGCGCTAAATAAAGCACTAGAATTAGGTGATAAAATAGGCTCTAAAGTAGGTGCTAAATTAGGCATTACATCAGGGGCTAATATGGGCACTAATGTAGGCACTAACCTGGGCGCTAATTTAGGTGTTAATCTAGGCACTACTCTAGGTGTTAATTTTGGTGCTAATCTTGGTACTAAATTTGGCACTAATGTAGGTGCTAATTTGCACCTAATTTAGTGCCTACTTTTC
The DNA here is from genome assembly GCA_007258455.2 of Sequoia sempervirens. NCBI lineage: Eukaryota > Viridiplantae > Streptophyta > Pinopsida > Cupressales > Cupressaceae > Sequoia > Sequoia sempervirens. The sequence continues at coordinate 328,803,818 of VDFB02270651.1, forward strand.
CTGATTGGCACAGAAAAAGCACCATCCCGAATAAATAGTGCCAAATTTTTCAAAAAATTAGAGAAAAATACATTAAAATAGTGGGTGGAAGCAAAAAATGGAGCAAAAAAGGGAGCTAATCACATGGATTTTTTGTAGTGACTCCAATAAATTTTTTATCAATAGAGCAGTGGGACAAGATAAATAATGTGCTTAAGGAAATATTAGTGTATCTCTCTTCAAAGCTAGATAAGATTATTTGGGCTGCTTCAAAAGATGGGGTTTATTCAGTAAAGGAAGGATACACAATTTTAGCCCAGTCAGGCTAGAATATGCCTTCTCAAAGAGCATTTTCTTTTTGTTGGAATAGTAGTATTGTTCCTAAGTCTGGAGGTTTTTCTTGTCTTGCATTAAAAAAGATAATTTTGACAAGTGAGCAATTAGCAAAATTAAAGATATTGATCCTTTCAAATGCCTGGTATGTGAAGAAGTCCTTGAAATAGTAGATCACTTGCTTGTACAATGTAGCTTTGCTCAACAATGCTAGGAATTTGTTTTAAATAAGTTAAATTTGTTTGTTCCTTTACCAAATTCAATTTGGGATCTATTTCAAAGTTGGCCTATCTTATACCAATTATCTTTCTTTGCAAGCATTTGGCATGTGGTTCTCACAATAGTTGTTTGGAACATATGGTGGGAATGAAATTTGAGAATTTTTAGAAAGGTCAAATCATCAGTGCTTTCTACAAATGCAAAAATTGAAAAGGATATAACTGAGGTGGTTAATTCAATTGTTCAAAGATAGAAAACTACAAGCTCAACTTTCACAAATTGGGATAGTGACCTCTTAAAACTTTGGAAGGGTTTGAAATTTCCATTTGATGGAAGTCTACATAAAGGAATTAGTAATAAAGTGGATATAAGTGTAATAAAGTGGGAGGCCCCACGAGAAGGATTTGTAAAATTAAACTTTGATGGAGCATCAAAGGGAAATCCAGGTAACTTAGGGGCAGGTATTTGCATAAGGGATTCTTCTAGGAGAATTTTAGTGGCATCTTCAGTTTATCTTCTCAAGGGAATGAATAATATTGGAGAAGCTCAACTTCTTTTGATTGGATTGGAGATGGATTTGAAAATGGGATTCTCAAGCTTTCATGTGGAAGGGGATTCAATGCTAATAATAAATGCTTGTAGAGAAAGAAAAATTCACAACTAGAATCTAGGTTATATTCTACACAAAGCCTGGTCACTGCTAGATTCTTTTTATAACTTCTTGTTAACACATACATATAGGGAAGGCAACAGATTGGTAGATTTTCTAGCAAGTTTGGGTTGTGAGTCACAAGAAACATGTATTTTCAATAATGAAAGTTAATTAAAGTTAATACCAGGGTTGGAAAAATACAATAGGCAATTTCTATATAATAAGCAAGGTCAAGGCAAGTTATGATAATATGAAAGTGGATGTTGTAAATGTAAAATTTTTGGTCAATATTAATGTGCCTTATAATGTATGTGTCATGCCTAGCTGCAATAAGACTTTTTTTTTGTATTGCTGACAACAAATACCATATCAAATTTGTTAAGATCTTCACACAATCATGCTTATGGATGTTGTAATGGATGCAAGAGTATGTTGGAAAACGAAACAAATTGTGATAGTAAGATAAAATTAAGGAACACAAATTTATTTTCTAATCTATTTCATTCAGTGATAGAAGAAATAACTGCTAAATTTGGAATGTGGGTTGGCTATGGAGTTAGTGAAATTATCCAACACATGTGGGAAGTACCATCATCTATAGTGGATCCATGGGAATTTGAAATGGTGTAATGAATTTTTCCGTGAGTCATGTTTATTCCTAACTATATTTTGTGTGTTTGCAGGGATCATGTACTAATGATACTTTGAGTATCATTAATCAACACATGTTTGGTTTAGGTGGTAGCAGTTGAGTTAAAGCGAGGATGAAATATTTATTTGACATGACAATTAAATCCATGTTCATGAGGTGATTCAAATTTGAGGCTCATTTTCCCATTATTTTCTTGGTGCAGATCTGATTTTAGGTGTGTCATCCTTCATTTTACCATCATTTCCAAGAATGAATTGGGAAAGGTGAATTTGAGTTTTGCCTTTAAATTCACATTTCTAATGGAAAAAGCTGCATTAGCAAGGGTTTTTTTTGTTTGATGAATGACATTATAGTGTGCTCTAGGTGAAACCATTTTTGAATTAGTGATTTTATGTTGGATTTGTAAGCTAGGGGTTTCACTAGTTTCGTGTGGTGACAAGGAGGAAGGCCTACAAGTGTTTGAAGGATGGATTTGGGTGGTAGACAGGTTTCATACAACACCAACATGGCATATCGGCTTCATAATTATCAAATCCTAGGAGTAGTCCACCCCTAGGAGTCGCGATTCTTAGGTTGCATTGAAAAGGAGCATCTTAAATAGTGTTTTAAGGTAAATTGTCTATCAATTCTTAACTCCATTAAGTCTATGATTGGTGATGAAATCCTACACATAGATACTTTGTGCATAATCTTTCCAGCGAACATCCTTTCAAATTTTCTATCAAATGCAATGGATTTATTGCAAAATTTTAATTCCCTTCAATTTGTGGCAAGCAAGGTTGTCAATGAAATCTATTTGAAAGATGGTTCTCTACTAAGAGGTTTCCAAGCCTATGAATTCACTCAAGGAAAAGGGTATGTGGGCAGATTATTCCCCATACACTATCTTTTCTACAAGCAATGGTATGGGGAAGTATATGAAGTTTTAAAGTTATCACTATTGAAAGATTCTTCAAGCTATATGTATATAGCTTTGAATAGGTACCACTTCGAATTTGCGAGGGAAGAGACATAAAAATTCAAAAGGAAATATCTTGCTCTCTCCTTCATTCTCTCACATGATTTCCTTCTTGGGCTACAAATGAGTGCTCATCTTCCTGGTCTTCAGGCAAACAAAGCCAATGTTGTCATACATGATATCAACATAACGGTTCATTCCCAAGCTCAAGCTGCAAGTCAAGTTCAAATGGTTGCTGGTGAGGGCCACAAAGAAAACACAATGAATGTAGTTCATAGGGGTTAATTTGAAAATTAATAACGTATATGTTTTGTATAGTTCGTGTAGAAATTTGTTACTTAGGTTTGTTAGTATTTTTAGATGTATAGTTTGGGATCTCATTGTATATTATGGGAAGCATTATTTTGTAAGGGGTCAAACAATTTTTTCTATTCGGGAAGTTGGTTTGTTTAGGTGGCATAATTTTTCTCTACCATATAGTTGATAAACTCTATGCAATTACATATTATATGATATTAATATAATTAAAAAGATTTTCCTTTTGCTGAAAAAAAATAGGGAACCCTTTATTTAATTATTTAATACTGCTTGGAGGGTCAAGTTAAAATTAAAAGGTAATATTAAGTAATTAATAAATTAAAGTTTTAAAGTGAATTTAAGTGAAATATTAAAAAGATAACTTTATGAAGTCACTTTATTTTTTTGAGCAGAAAATTAAAGTGAGTGTTATAAAAAGGCGTTCGGGGTTCATTCTCATTCATTCTTGATGTTATTTTCTTGCTTCATTTTGAAGAGCTTTTCAAAGGCTTTTTTGGTCTATGGGTTTGGAAACCCTAGGGCACTAGTTTTAGTAGTGAAACTATCTACCCTAGTTGGAGATTGTTGAGGAAGTCATTGAGGCTTTCTATAGGAGCTTATTTATAATTTTGTGGGTCACTTACAGTGACAAAATTGGAAAATATTGATTATATTCAAAATTTGAGTTTGTGCAAGGGTCTGGAAGCTTAGAAAATATCATCCTCTCATTATCTCAGGGAAAGCTCCTAGTTTGAATTATTTTGTGCATCATTTCTCATCATATTTCATTCATTTCACTTCTCAGGAGGGTGTGTATATGTGAAACCCTAGGCACTAAATCAATTGTGCATATCTGGGCCGAAACGTCTTATCTTACACATTTCAAAGCTTCATTGGGACCTCTCAGAGGTTGTTGATGCTGTGAGGTCAAAGAAATGAGATGTGACTATCTCAAAAAGCAAGGCAAGTTACCAAGAAGTGGAAACGTGGCCCCTATGCAAGTCTCTTGGTCTCTACAATGCAAAACGTGACAAGAAATTAAAATGTGTATGTTTGAAGCAACTGGGAGCTTGTAAAGCCATGATGAGTCATCTCCAGGTTTGGTTGATTCATTTCCAAACAATATAGTGCCTTTCTCTATGTTGGAGACACATGTAAGTTGTTATAATCTAAGTTTATTTACAGTGAAAATACTGAATACTAGTATCCAAAAAATTCCTTGTAATAGTTGGATGTAATGTATATTTGAGTATTGAGTTAGTTTACATGAATTTAAATCCATAGAGTACTCAGAAAAGGGGATCAAATTGTTGTTTAAGTCTTTTTGTTATTACTATGCAATGCTAGTGTTGTCAAGAAAGATCTTAGTGGAAGGTTTCATATTCTAATGTTATTACATTCATTGATTTATCTCCATATTATTCAAATGTATTGTTGTTGTTGAAAAGAAAGGGAATCCAAGAAGTTTCCAACCAATTTTCATATCTATGTGTCTTTCCTATTGAATATATTACTATATGAATTATATCTTTCATTGCTTGATAAAATGAAGCCTACCAAACTGAAACAAACATAAAAAATTTGACCCTTCCAGAAAGGATCATTACATCTCCATCCTTCTCTCTCTATCTCTCTTTGTCTCTCTAATTATTTCTAGCTCACCTCTATCTCTCTCTATCCCCCCCTCTCTAATTCTCTTTATCTCACCTATCCCTCTCCTTCTACCCCCCTCTCTCTCTATCTCACCTCTCTCTCTTTCTCTCCCTACCTCTCCTTCCCGTCTCTCTCTACTTCCCTCTACCTCATTTCTCTCTCTCCCTCTATACCTATTCCACCCACCCACCCTCCCCTCCCCTCTCTCCTTTTCTCTTTAATTATTTCTATCTCACTTCTCTCTTTATCCCTCATTATCTCCCTCCCTCCATATATAAATGTCTCTTATACATAAATTTGTATTTCATGTATATAGTTTGATCAGAAGAGAAAGAGAAATAATTTTTTTTCACAAAAGCAAAAGCACATTATAACGTGCTTGCATTATGCTTTGGAAATTTCCAAGCCTTTGGGTTGGAGTGAATTTTCAACATCCAGCTACATATTTTTGCAAATTGTAAAAAAAATTGACATAATCTCCAGCATGTTCACTATCAAGTTTGCACATGTTTCAATGCAAAGTAAAAAATACCATGATAATTTTAAGCTCTCACTTAGCTTTCTAACCATGTAATTTTTTTAAAATTTTGAGTATATTAAGGTTTTCATCCTTTTTTTAATTAAGATAAATCAGGAAGGGTCCAAACCCAAAATAGACTAGCCATAGAGGCAAAGGGACTATGAAATAAAAAAAATCTCACAAGAAGTGAGATAGAAAGAAAAAACAATCTAATAAAATCTCCCGAAAAGAGAGGCAAGAACCAACTATAAGGATAAAAAACAAAAAGACCAACAATTATTTTAACCAAAGCATAGATTTGGAAACAAGTTTTGGAGGGATCCAAAACCACTAGAAAGGACAATAAAGGTGGTTTGAAACCAAATTTCATCAAAGGATTCAAAATAGGGGTAGGGATGGAAAATGTCCCATCACTATCCAAATCAACAAGAGTATTCAAAAGAATACCATCCATATTTATTTTAACCTTATGAGGACCACCTTTTCCCTCAACAAAGTGATCTAACAATCTCTTCTCTTCTACAAGGACTAGTTGAGGACAACTAGTCCTCTCCTCTTTTGTTTCCAATCTTTGCTTCTCAACCTCAAGCTAAGGACCAAAAGAGTTCTTATTATCATGAAGATATTAGCAAAACAATGAAAAATTCCTAGTATTGTAAAAGTGGAACCATAGAGAGTTTTCATATTGAATATTTTATTCCTAGAATCAAAGTATGGAACACGACTTCACATAGTTGGCTAACTCATAAACAACATCAATGCACAAGTACAAAATATAGCATAATGAAAAATCATTCTAGCTTTTATGACACCATCAATGGTAATAATTGGCCAAAGGCATAAAAAATATCATGAATAATACCTTCATCCCAAAATTATAAGGGGAGCTCTGGGAGACAAACCCAAATTGGAATCAAGTTAACTTTGATGGCATTGAAACTAATAGACCATATTTTGAGGTGAAGAAAAATTCTTACCATAATACCAAGGGACATATTCAAGAACACAGGAGAAACCTTCATTGGATTTGAAGGAGAATAAAATAATTTTTTTCATTAAGTCCTTCACACTCAGCAACTCCTAGCCAACCTAAAAATTGGAAGGCCAACTGTGAATTGAGTCAACATTAGGTCTATGATCAAGGAATATTCCAATTAGAGAATACTACAAGCTAGGAAAAGCTCTATCCACCAACTCATTAGGAAGAGAAAGATCATGAGTTTGATCCTCCACCAAATCTAAATATGAATGAAACCCCTTATTAAGGCCCAAGCTAGGGAAAGAAGAAAGAAGATTAGCCTCATCACTCGCACCCAAACCAAAACACACATTGAAAGAAGCCCCACCATTTAACATTTTGGGGTTCCACTCATTCAGAGGTGGGATCTCATTATCCCATATAGAATCCACACAACCCAAAGATTTAAAACCATTAAGGTAAGGGGAGGACCTTAGATCTAATATCACCCCTTCAAAACACTGAGAGAGAACAAAAAATGGTTTCTTTTACTACTTATGGGTAACACCAACACATTTCTCTACCAAATTAGGATCCAAAGAAGAAAAAGAAGAGGCCGACGTTAATGAGAGGAAACCCCTCCATAGACCAAATCTAGAGGAACAAGGAGCATCCAAGATTCAAGAAAACATATGTGTAAAGGCGATGTCCAACCATCCAACCTCAAGAAGAATGTCTAATGTTCAAGAGTTCCTTGTTAGACTCATCACCTCCAAAAGCCTCACCCTCTGCCTCAACCAAGTCAACCATACCATTTCCATTGTCCTCATCAAGCCAATTGATGCTGACATCAACTTGACCATTATGCCACCCATGTAACACCCTGCCACACAAACCCCAAAGGACAACTTAACTAACAATTATAGCACAATTTTTTTATAAAGTAAAACTAGTATGAAATGTGAATTAACATACAACACTAATAATGAAACTATACATGTACATCATCTAAGTCCTCTGAGGTAACATGATGGCATTAATTACGAATGCTCCTAATATAACCTAATTCCATAATGATGATAAACTACTCACAAGAACACATTTTAAAACCATCATATAGAATAGATAAACCATGGAAATACATCCAAAATGTTACATAATATCCATCTATGATCATAAGATAATAACAAGAATATATTCATTAAATTTATTATATGAATATGCATTGTTCAAGGATTACAATAATTCAACTGTGCTTCCCCAACATGAAACAGTAAGGAATCACCAATAACATAGAGTAATACAACTAAAATGACTATAATACATAGCATTAATGCTATCTCCAAATCTGGTGAAGCTTTGGAATCACTGCAATGATACAAGTCCACATATCATGAACTCTAACTGGGAACCCAATGGAGTGCATAGCATGTTCCACCTAACCATGTGGACCCTAAGGCCCACCCCCCATGCTAGGAGATGACAAGAAGGTCCCACAACATAAAGACAGTTAAGCAGAAAAGGCTATCAAGACTCCACAAACAAATGCAACAACAATTATAAAGGACAACCACTTCCAAAGGTACATGAAAAAGGGGAAAATAAACAAGACACACAAGGTTACTAAAGGGAAGAGTGTCATTACATAGCTCAATATGGGTTACCCAATTCAGATCTTCCTAGGTTACTAACCCCCATCCTGAGTTACCCTGGTAGTCTGAACTGATCTTCGACCTTCATTCTTATTCATGCAAAATCAACATACCTTTCATGAAGACAAGGTAGTTGATCTTTCCATTCTAGGAATTCCCACTCATCTCAAGTCTAAACGAGCACTTGAGCCATGAGTGAGGCTTCAATTATCTTTTAAAAAAGTGAGATACTACCCAAACCCCCTAATTAATTATTAGTGTTTTCACTAGATTAAGAAACCTCCAATGACTTACCTTGGCACCACTTTTGGGTCTCGGTCCCCATGGGAAGCCACTCTCCCTACTAGCAAAAAAACTCACAATCACTAATTGGGTAAGCCAACTTGCACAAACTAGCAAAGCCATATAAATATGCACATCAAATGAGATAGGCACCACCTCCCACAAGATCTCTATAATAAAACAATTTCCATAGTGCAAGGCTAAAACACACATAAGCACAAACATATATAAGATCAATAGTTCATAAGGAACTCATGAAAACACTCATGTCTTGATATGGGTTACCCAATGTGGATCTTCCTAGGTTGTCGACCCCTATCCTAGGTTATCGTGATAGCCTCACCTGATCCCAGGCCCCCATACCAACTCATGCAAGTAAATGGCATACTCCCATCTAGCCTTTGTAAGACTAACAAATTACTAACACAATGGTTCCCCCATTCAAGTGGCAATAATAACATGATCTAAAAAAATAAAAATCAACCTCAACATCAAAGTCCAACACAATATTTAATTCAAGTACTCAATAGATAGAACATCCATGAAGACATTCTTTCAATCATGACATCATTCCAACTTCCTTATCGTTAGCAACCAATAACTAAATTAGTAGGAGAATTCAATGAAACAAGATGGCCAAAGATAACCTCCCACACTTGACTTAGAACTTGTGCACTGAAATGGTATTAATGGCAACCTAAAAAATCACACTACAACTCCCACCCCTAAGGATTAAATAGTTTAATGTAACCAAAAACACACAATACTCAAATTTGCACAAAGGTAATCAATGAGAACATGTGATCAAGCAAGACATATAGCTATTATGTGATTACACCATATCTAGTACAAAACTCTAACTTATTAGTTTGCAATTAATCATTAAATTACTCATCACCTTTAACTTGCAATTAACTTAATATCAATAGATATATTTATAAAAATAAAATAGAACACCATACATAGCCAATCGATACGTATCACTACTACCCTGACATTTGTTTAAATGCAAGAAGGACTACATCAATAGACTCGATAAGGTAAATGTAATATTCTAATCATGAAACAATCTCTAGTCCCTCTCACTTAGAATTCTTAACACAAAAATACACTAGATTCTATACTTCATCAACCTTTATACATAATGACTAACTACACGGAAAGTTTACAATTTAACAATTAATCAATTTTAGAAGGAATCAGCATAAAAAAGGTAGACCAATTCATTAATACACAAAATTATTCAATTAACTAAATATATATATATCATCTTTCCTAATTTAATTTCCCCAAATTATTTCTCTTGACAACTCAATTAATTCAAAGAAAAAGTTACTCTTTTATTCTAATCCTCATAATTACATGCATACGTATATATATATATACACTTATATTACAAACGAAGACTTTCCAAACAATAAATTAGAGGACACATACATACATATATACATGTATATATACTTTAGTATATATCATATTATAGTCTGTTGTTCACAGAGCAGCAGATTATGTTACTACTGAAGGGTATTAAATAACCCACAATACACATATTTATACATTTTAATTCAAACTACTGTTTGAAATACAATAAATTAAATGGTAATCAAATATATTCATATAAAATGCACACACACACACACACACATATATATACGTGCACATATAACCAAATGCCATTCATAATTTACACTGAGAAATGAAAAGAAGTACCAAACAAATTGCCCCAAAACAAAGCCAGATGACTTCAATAGAATCGAAAATAGGATAAGACTATGAATCGAGTGCTATGCCTATAGATTCGCAGCAAAAGGAGAAGATAAAGATCGCTATCAAATGGAAATAACAAAATTTTAGTAGACAATTGTTCATGTAAATAAGATATTCTATTCCTATGCATAAGATTTTGAAGTAATAAAGGTAAATATATATATATATATATATATATATATATATATTATATTTTTTAATACTAAATAAGTTTGCAACCATACTCAAATTGTGGATAACGACAACTATTATCCCAAGGAATATGTTATTCAAGGATATCACTTTTCAAGTAATGGAAACATACTAAACATTCAATTTGATGCCAATACATGGAAGAATTTGTGTTTTAGCTAAGGGATCACACATGATTACTATGAAGGAAACTATTATGACTAAACTTTAGAAACAACATCGCAAGGTATCCTTATAATGCATATCATATTTGTATCTACTAAATTACTATTATTGTCAGACATAGTTTACAATATTTAGTTTTTCTTACAATTTTTTCAAGTGCTTGTACATGAGATGTCAGAGATAACAACTGCGCTACTAACCAGTTCTAGTTCAAGGTGAAGCCCGCAATTGCAAGTATAAAACATGTATGCAACTCAACTCTTTGTGTAGTGAGAAAAAAAAACCCCCTTTAAAGTTTTGCCTGAGGAGAATATGATTTGTAGAGCGTTGAAAGGATATGCAAGCATAAGAATAGTTTAGAACTTTTAGGGAAATGAATTGACTAGGGTGAGATCAAATGTAAATCATCAAAGCTTTATTAATGGAAACCCATGTTCAAATCCTGTAGAGTGAAAAAATTGGGTAAAACTATAAGTTGTTAGAGATAGTTAAGATTGTCTAAAAATAAAATAATATTTCTAGAATCTTCTTGTAGCTGTTTTTGAAATAAAAAACATTTTAAAAAGAGAGCTATTGTAAAAGAAGTTTCCAGATTTTAGAATCTTCTAGAAAGCAAGAAGCTTCCAGACTCCAAAGATGTAATAGCTATATATGTGTGATTGAGGACAACTGCTGTACATAGTTTTTTGAATTAAATATATATATTTTCAACTCAGTTCTGTCCTGTTTTGCCCTATTTTTTATTTATTTATTACTGTTATATTTTTGGGACTGTTTTTACATGGTATCAGAGCTAGATTCAGCTGGAGATTCATCTAGAGGTTTAGCTAGAAATATTGCTAGAGGGTTTTGCTGTAGGAAAATTTATTGCTGGAAATGGTTTGTTTGCAGGGCTGATATATTATTAGAGTGATATTTGGTTGCAGGGTTGTTATATTGCTGGAGTACTGCTAAATTTGTTTGAAGGATGATTTTTTTTGCTAACATGGGTTCTTCAAATGAAGTTTTGCCTATCTTTGATGGAAGTGGTTTTGCAGATTGGAAGATTGTAGTCAAGAATGCTCTAAGAGAGAAGGATTTATGGAGGATAGTAAATAAAAAAATTGGGGAACCTCAACAAAATGATAGAGAAAAGGAGTTGTGGAAATGCAAGTTGGAGCAAGCTAGAGGTATTATTGGTAAAGCTTTGAGCCCCAATTTAAATAGAAGATTTGTTGATGTTGATAATCCAATAGAGCTGTGGGAGAATTTAGAAAAGGATTATAAAGATGCAGAAATTGCTAGCATGTTTAGTATAGACAAAAAATTGATGAATTTAGATCCATCTAATTTTGAAAAAATGTCTGATTACTTCAATGAAGTTACTTTTTTAAATGCTCATCTAAAAAAAATAGGTGCTGAATATGCAAAAAAAGATTTTCAGTTGATTGCAATGGTTGAAAGTAAGCTTCCTCAGCCATATAAAGTATTTAAAGAATCAAGGAAAAGGGTTCTTCAACTAAATCCCAATACCCCCAAGCAAACTTTTGATCAATTTTGCAAGTCTGTTTTAGATGAAGAAGTTCAACTTATTAAAGAAGGGCATATTAAGAAGAATCATGCATATACAGCCAAAAATAATTTTTTTAGAAATGATGGAAAAAAGAATTGGAAAGGAAATAATAAATTTTGAAATAATGAAGGTTCTAACCATTTTTCTAGAAATGATGGTGAAGAAAAGCAAGCTGGAAGAAAGCCCATTATTTGCAGGTATTGTGGGGGTGAGAATCACATGGAGAAATTTTGTTTGAAAAAGAGGGACAATGAAAGGCAGCAATATAAGCCCAAGCAAGAAAGGTTTAATGATGGAAAGAAGGATAAACATAGTTTCGTAGCTATCTCTTTAAAAAGGCAAGAGAAATCAAATGAGGAGGTAATTACTACACCCAAGAGTAAATCTAGTGTTAAGGGGGGATACTTTGCTTCGGATTCTAATAAAGAATGGATTTTAGATTCAGGGGCATCATCTCACATGACTGGGGATAGATCTTTGTTTATTGATTTTTATGAAGGGGATAATTCTGATCAAAAAATTTCTATTGGAAATAAAATGAAACTTCCAGTTTTAGGAACAAGAACTATTAATGTAACAAATGAGTCTTTGAAAAATGTTTTACTGGTTGAAGGATTGGGGGTGAATCTTATTTCAGTATACAAAATAGTTCAAGTTGGATATGAGTTTGTTGTCACTATTGATCAAGTCATTGTTAGAGATAGAAAAAACCCAAGCAATATAATTGCTATTGGTAGAGTTGACCATAAAGAGAATCTATTTAAATTTGTGGGGTTTGTTGATGATAAATACACAATCTCTCATGCTTTCATTGCTCAGACTGATTATATGTCAAAACTTTGGCATGCTAGACTTGGACATTTAAATTATAGAAAATTACAAGATACGGTTAGAATGGATATGGTTAGAGGATTAACAAAAATTTTAGCTTGTGAAGGTGTGTGTGAAGGTTGTGTGTTAGGGAAACATCATCGAGATCCTTTTGATTCAAGTAAAGCATGGAGAGCTAATCATCCGTTGCAACTCATTCATAGTGATTTATGTGAACCAGGGTATCCTTCACTTTCAGGTGCCAGGTACCTTCTCACTTTTATTGATGATTATAGCAGGAGAGTATGGGTTTATTTTCTTGAAAGGAAAAAAGAAGTGTTTGAAGTGTTTCAAAAGTTTAAGGCATTAGTTGAAAATCAAAGTGGAAAAAGAATTAAATGCTTAAGGACGGATAATGGGGGTGAATATTGCAATTATACATTTGAGTCATTTTGTGAACATTATGGTATTAAGGTGCAAAGAACAGTTCCTTGTACTCCTCAACAAAATGGGGTGGTTGAACGAATGAATAGAACTCTTTTAGAAATGGCTTGTTGTATGTTGCATTTTAAAAGTTTTCATAATAAATTTTGGGGTTTGGCTGTTTCTTGTGCTGCACATATTATAAATAGAATCCCCACCAAAGCTCTCACAAATATCACCCCTGAAGAAGCATGGAGTGGTAAAAAACCTCACATTGGATATTCTAAAGTATTTGGGTGTATTGCTTGGGCACACATTCCTAATGCAAAAAGGGAAAAGCTAGAACCAAAGAGCCATAAGTGTTTGTTTATGGGCTATAGTGAAGAATCAAAGGCTTACATGTTATATGATTTGACAACAAACAAGGTCTTTGTTAGTAGAGATGTGAAGTTTGATGAGCATTCACAACTTATAGCCACTCCCTCTCACTCTACAACAACAAACGCTTCTCATTTTTTAGATTTTTTAGAAATAAATGGAGACTAAATTGATGAGGATGAGTTGTGCACTTCTGCAAATGATGAAAATACTAGTGAAAATGAAACAACTAATGCTTGTAATCAGACATTCTCTGCAGGTAGTGATGATGAAGAAGATGACTTTTTAGTTAGACAAAAGACAAGGAGTGTTGAAGAAATATATAGGCAAGGCTCAAAGATCCAAGGGAGGAATGGTAGTGCTCTCATGGCCAAAGTATTACAAGTAAATGACCCAAGATCATATGAGGAAGCTAGAGGGAAGAAAGAATGGGAGCAAGCTATGGAAGAAGAATATGATGCTTTGGTGAAAAATAAAACTTGGGAACTTGTGCCACTTCCCAAAGGTAAGAATGTAATTGGTTGCAAATGGGTTTATAAAACAAAATTTAAATCAGATGGTGCTATAGAAAAATTTAAAGCTAGATTGGTTGCTAAGGGATTTAATCAAAAAGAGGGTGTTGACTATGAAGAAACTTTTGCTCCTATTATTAAAATGAATACAGTTAGAATTATTCTTTCTTTGGCTGCAAGTCTTGGGTGGAATATTGATCAAATGGATGTAAAAAATGCTTTCTTAAATGGAGATTTATATGAAGAAATTTATATGGATCAGCCACCAGGTTTTGTAGATCAGCAACATCCTAATCTTGTTTACAGATTAAAGAAGTCACTTTATGGGCTTAAACAAGCACCAAGAGCATGGAATGAGAAGATTGATAGGTATTTTCAGCTTCATGGGTTTCAAAAATACAAATCAGATCCAAATCTTTATGTAAAGAGAGTGCACAATGAAATTATTCTTGTTGCAATTTATGTGGATCATTTACTCATAGATGGACCAAATATTGGGTTAATTAATGATTTGAAATTAGATCTTAAAGGGGAATTTCATATGAGTGATTTTGGTGAATTAAATTATTTTCTTGGCTTGCAAATTAGTAGGCTTCATGATGGGTTGTTTATTTCTCAATCAAAATATGCTTTGGATCTTTTAGAAAAATTTAAAATTCTTGAATACAAGCCAACCCCTACTCCTTTTCAATCTGGAATTAAGCTTACTAAAGAATGTATTTCCAAGAAGTTGGATGCTACTTATATAGATAGCTTGTTGGTAGCTTGGTTTATCTAACACATTCTAGATCAGACATTTGTTTTGTAGTAAATCTGGTATCTAGATTTATGTAGGAACCAAAAGAAACTCATTGGTTGGCTACCAAAAGGATTTTGCGATACATTCATGGAACCATTTAATATGGCATACATTATAGTTACAATTTCTCAGTTTCTTTGATTGGCTTTACCTATTCAGACTGGGGAGTGATATAGATGATAGGAAATCTACTAGTGGTTATATTTTTCAGCTTGGGTTAGGTCCAATTACATGGAGCAGAAAAAAAAAACTACTACATCATTGTCCTCATGTAAAGCAGAATATAGAGTAGCAAAATAAGCTGGAAAGGAAGCAATTTGGATTCACAACCTTTTATTTGAGCTTGGTTTTGCATAGAGTTTAGCTACTCCTTTGTATTGTGATAATCAAAGTGCTATCCAAGTTGCAAATAATCCTATTTTTCATGCTAAAACAAAACACATTAAGATTGATGTCCACTGTATTTGGGATCCTGTTCAAGCAAATTTTGTTAATCTCCAATTTTTTCCAAGTGAAGACCAAGCAGCAGACATATTTACTAAGAGTATGCTTGAGGCCAAATTTCTGAAACTACGGGGCATGCTAGGCATGATTGAGGTGAACATTAAGGGCGGATAGTAATATAATGTTCCCCTCTCTTTTGTTTTTTCTAGCCAATCTTAAGGGGGGATGTTAGAGATAGTTAAGATTGTCTAAAAATAAAATAATATTTCTAGAATCTTCCTATAGCTGTTTTTGAAATAAAAAACATTTAAAAAAGAAAGTTGTTGTAAAAGAAGTTTCTAGATTTTAGAATCTTCTAGAAAGCAAGAAGCTTCTAGACTTCAAAGATGTAATAGCTATATATGTGTGATTGAGGACAACTGTTGTACATAGTTTTTTGAATTAAATATATATATTTTCAACTCTATTTTTCCTTGTTTTGCCCTATTTTTATTTATTTATTATTGCTGTTATATTTTTGGGACTGTTTTTACATAAGTTACCACCCCAAATTTGTAGGTGGGTGGGGGTATGCCCAAATGGATGAGGCGGTTGACCATAGAGTAATAGACATAAGCATTTAGGTTACAAAGTATCGAAAGTCCCATGGTATGAAGAATACATCGACGTTGGCATTAATAAGTATATTCACAAGATTCATACAAATACTACACAACATACATGTACGATACAGGGAAGAACATACTACAAGAGAACTAACTAAAGCCATCAAATTATGTTCATGCCGAATGGATACCAAGCAAGAGGTGTAGACATGAGACGCAAGGGGAAGATCAATTCACATACTAATGTAGGTAATTGGCCTCTATAGATTCAAAGTTGCAAATAGATTACAATCTTAGCCTAGATAAAGAAAACAAAACTGGCACCAAGGGCTTAAATGACTTTCAGGCAAATGCCTTTTACAACAAAAGTAAAGCACCTAAAAGGATTCATTGGGTAGACCATAGAAAATTCCAAATAAATAAAGACCTGAAGAAACTTTCAACAATAGAAAATTGCAATAAGACTATGGTATCGAACACTCAACGACAATCACTTTCAACATAACATTCAAATTTTAGCTTCAAATTCAAATGGAGATAAGAATTACAAAAAAGAGGAATGGAACCTAATTTTGAATGATGATTGGCTCGCTTGTAGAATTGATGCCGGATTTGAACTCCTGCAACAATAACCACTCATTGAGATTCCTCGATCAACCTTGAAATTTTCCCCACTTCAAAAACAATTTCAATCCAAAAGTGTAATCTTTTCCAAATATTTTTTGTAGATCCAAATTTTCTTCTTCGAAGACAAAATTAATTGATGAACAATTTTCCAAAATGAGCACTATTAAATACAAGCAGAAAGTTCAGTTTTTCCAAAATAAAAATCAAACAATTATCTATTAAAAAGACCAATTTCTAATTCAAAACTAGTTCAGAGTTGTGCATGTGCTTGAACTCGTCTTTTTCCATTTTGAACATGTTTTCACATCTTGTTCGAAAATATCTTCTTTATTTATTAGAATTATATTACTTTTTCCACATATAAATAATTATCCTCTTAATGATAATAATATTATTAATTATCATTAAATATAATTTAAAACACTACTTTAGACAAAAAAAAATATTAATTATTTAATTAATAAACCATATACTTTTTATTTCACAATATTGGTTTATTTAACTATTTATTTTAATTTCAAATTAATTTAATTCACCTAATAATCAATTTAATTTAATTAAACTAATTAAATAAGGTCATTTATAATATTAAGTTTACCACATGATTTCAATAACACATTAAACAACATAATAATGAAAAACAACGGGACATCACCAATCATCCAAAAGAACTTACTCAAATGTCAAGAAAGGCCAAATACGGAGGGGCACTACAACCCATCACAACCATTCTACAATAAAAAAAATCCAACATTATAGCCATCCCCTTTGCCTTTATTTGGCTCATCCTCTTCATCGCTATCACCATCGCTAGCACTTAGGGTTTTCATCGCATTTTTGTAAAATTATTAATCACTTTGAGTTATAAAATTAATGGTAGGTTTAATATCTTTTGTTAGTGTATTATTTTTTTGTCAAAAACCAACGTGTGGTATTTTTGACATTACTTTTTATCCATTCATCAAAAATTTAAATAAATTACATTTTTAGAAACTAGAATCCATTCTACACGTATTAAAAATTGATTTTCGAACAATATTCAAAATTTTAAGGGGAAAGCATGCTCAATTTTTTTGTTTTTTAGGATGTGTCCACTTTGAAAATTGGTAAAAAACCATATATTCATAAAAAAAATTAGTAGAAAAATTAGGCATAAACTACATGGTGTTAGCTAATTTCTCACCAAAGTGAATTTTGAAATACTAAAAATGGTGAACATTTTAGGGGGGCCGCACTAGACACTGTGTTATGCTTTTTGAAAAAAATAGGACCAATTTTTGTAGACCACTTTTGTGAACCCCTTAATCTCTACGATTTAAAAAAATAGTAGTGTCATGTTACACTTAAAAATTGAAGATGCAACTAAAATAAGAGTCAACATTGGCCCCCTAGGCAACATTGTCTAGTCAAATCAAAGTAGAATTCAAATCTCAAGTGCACAAAATTCTACTTAGTCTATTTCTAATCATCAAATTTGTCTGTCACTTTCCAGATTTTTTGTTTTTGTATCAAATTAGTGCATCTTTATTGTTAGCTAGTCATATAATTGTATTTTATTCAAAATCCATATCAAACCCCCTAAAGAATTTGGACTCAAGGGTTGATTGACTTGATGGAACTCTCAAATCTTGCAAATTTGAGATGCTTATATCAAAAATTTTGCCTCTGCACTTTTAGAAGTGCACGTGATGAACTTGCCTGAATGACCTACTTTGGAGGGTCATAATTTGAAGTCCATTTATTTCTAAGCAAAATCCCTTTGTAGAAACACTCATGTGTCCTATGTAAACGTGTATGTCAATTTTTAGCTTCTCACGATGAGTTTTGTCAAGGTTTCAAAAAAGTGAAGTTGGAAGGTTTTTGCACTGTTCAGCTGTTTGCAAACGTTTAGTTTTGCAAAGTTGCCTCTCATTTGAGCTTGCATTTTGCAACCAGATGACTATCATGCCAAAATGATTGTTGCTCTATATTCTCCATACCAAGATGAGCTCGCATGTTAATTTTTAGAGCCTTATGATTTTATTTGCTATTTTTAGTAGATCAAAACTAAATGAAATTTCTCCTGTTTTGCATCTGCATTCCTGATAGCATTTCAGAGAGGTCTTTGACCTTCAATATCTTTTGACGAGTGATGATTCAATTCAATCCCTCTTGTACGTGTGTTCACTATACCAAAGTGATCCACTGTGTCCAGTGGTAGCTTGGCAGGAGCTGATTTGATATTTTTGCAATGAGGTGATTTTATCAGTTTCAATTGGTTCAAAACAGTTGTTTGTTGCAGAAAGTTTGAGTAAGCAACTTTGACAGTTAATAACTTTTTCCTCGTGATTGTTTTCTCCAATCCATCTTTTGCATTGCATTTTTAAACCGAATTTATACATGCTTGCAAGTTTTCGTGACTTCACAAGGTCGCTTGACTAGTTTCCTAGGCTGATTCCAAAGCCAACTTTGCCAGTTTTCACCATTTTTCAAAATGTCAGAAAGCAAGTTTTAATGAAAACCCATTTCATGTTTTCACTCCAGATGCATTCTAGAAGTTGCATCAAGTCAATTTGAGCCTGAAAGTTGTTTGAAATCAATTTTTTTTTTAGTCGGGCCACATGGGGCCTAACACGCCTTGCCCAATTGTGAGATTATAAGTGTTGTAATATTGTAGTCATTTCAAATGAGTTATTTTAGACAGGGCAATAACATTGAAACTTCTTTTCTATATTCATGACTATCCTACCATTGGATGAATGAGGACTAACACTCTTTTGCAAATGATGAACAATGTAAGTCGAGTTCAATTGCAAAGGTGTCATATGCAAATGGTATGGGGACAATGGTGTAACCTCAATTCAACAGGAACAACTAATATGTAAGTCACTATCATATGGCATTGAATGAATCATTTCAGAATATCCAAAGGACATTCAGGAAAGTGGAAAATCAAAATAAAGATTTTGTCACAAAAGTATTCAAAGGTAATTATACAACTTGCAACCAAGACTCTATCAAACTATTGAAGCATGAAGCTAAGAGGCTTGAAGTAAAGGTTAACAAAATGGGGTTTGTTGAAAATGCTTCAGAAGGTGCCATTCAGCTATTTGAAGGAGTATAGGACAATATACAAATGAATTTGTTGATAGCCTTAGAAAATTTAATGCAAGGGACAGTGAATGAAGCTCACATTCACACTGAAGATGGCACAAAGCACGCATGGAAGGATGAAGAGAGTGTGTGGGTCATAGAGGAGAATGGACCAACAAAGACACGACATAAAAGATGTCTCAAAAAATTGGAGATAAATGCAATAAAGAAATAGGGGC
The DNA here is from genome assembly GCA_007258455.2 of Sequoia sempervirens. NCBI lineage: Eukaryota > Viridiplantae > Streptophyta > Pinopsida > Cupressales > Cupressaceae > Sequoia > Sequoia sempervirens. The sequence goes on from VDFB02270651.1 coordinate 328,823,558, forward strand.
ACACATCACACCAAGGGGATTCATTGAAAGTGCTTTTAAGAACCCTCAAAAACTGGCCATCAGCAATACATAAATCATAATGTATGTGATGAAAATGTTTTCGAAACTTCAATCCAACGCAACCAGCTGAGTGGGGGAATGCATTTCATCAAGGAAAACCTTGATGGAGTGGCAGCCATCATACTTCGTGTGGAACTTTGTTTTGAAGGGACAACAGATAACAAGGGATGGGCATCTCAATAAATGGGTAAGTATCAAAATTAAGAAAATGAACTCATTTGAAAAGGTGTTGAAAATTTCTTAGAAACTTTCATAGCAAATACAGGAAGGGCGCAAGCTAAGGAGGAATTAAAGCGATGGAATAATCTAGATGTGTATATTCATCAAAGCACAGAGAGTAGGGAGGACATAGTGATGAATGAAAGAAAGTACCGCATCCAACTCATGTAATGAATTCTAAAAATGAATCTCTCAAGCAAATGCCATTGAATGAAACGATGTGAGGAGAAACCCCACGCGCCCAGCTCATCAGAAAATGGGTTCATTAAAAGAAAATCTTCAGAATGTGAAGTCTCACACCAGTTGAAGGGGGAGTTTTGTTTTGAATGGAATGCCATTACAACCGCCATACACCAGATAGAATTGTCTAAAAGTCTTTTGAAACATTCAGCGCACCAATGAAGGAGGGATGCCTCAGAAGGTTTTCAGGTAAATGAAAATGGAGGAAGAATGCTACCATTATCAGATTGAGAGTTACGGAATGAGAGTACTGTGAACAAAAAGAGAAATTAGGGTAAAATGGAGAAAGCAAAGAAATCAATCGCTGGAGATAGATGTTGAATGCATTCTCATCCTCACCGTCCCCACCAAGTTGCAACTCAAGGTGCAAGTTGGTTAATTTACATGAGATAGCAGGCTACTGCCATGTGGCATGTGGACCCAGACCAAGTCTCATTCACACGCTAGGGGTTATAAAGGGCTAGGGTAATAATTATTTTAATATTTCATTTTGCTTTCTTCAAAAGCTAAGCATTTGAAAAGATAAAATTTTCCTGACACAGTGAAATTAAAATATTTCAAGAAACAGGTGGGCCCAAAGATGGGTGGGGAGGTAAAATTTTAAAATTGAGACGTTGAGAGGATAAAGTGCTCTGCAGGTAAAAGAAAAAATGTTGTAAAATGAAATATATGCACAGGTAAAGGTTTTCACTTTTAAAGTGAAATCAAAAATGTTTCTTGGCAAATATTTAGTGAATGTGGTAGAGAACATGGGTGAAATATTTTTCCTCATAAAATGCACATGAAAATATGCAGGGGATATTCATTGTGTAAAATGTTTTATTCACGGGAAGTGAATAAATTAAAAAATGGGTGCAACAAATGAAGTGAATTTATTAACTCTATAAAATGACAATGAGGCTAATATTAAAGTTATGAAACTTTAATATATGAATAAAGTAATATACAGCTACAGGCAGAAAATGAGTCAGAGATATTTTGAAGCTGCTGGTAAGTGAAATTCAATCACATGGGCAATTTTCTGTTGCAAATAGAAAAAAGGAAAATTTGAGAGGGAAGCAGAGTTTGTTGCAGAGAGAGGAGAGAGGATTTCCTTTTGTTGATCAATGGTGAAGAGGTTTCCAGATGGCATCTCTGGATCAGCTTTAGGGCTTCTTCTAGATACTTCTATTCTTCTATTTCTTCTCTTCCCTTTCCATGATTAAGGGTTCTGAGGTTTTGTATGGGGCTGGGTAGATAGAAAATTCTAAGTCTGAGTCATTTCTTGAGTTTGTAAGCTGTAATTTTTGATTTCATGAACAAATACAGCCGGTTTATGCAAATAAATCATGAAAGTGTGTGCACCTTCATGAATATCTTCAAATTGTCTCCATACTTGCACAATTTAATCATATGAATTCAATAATACAAAGTATCTTTTAGTTTGTCATCTCAAATTTCATGAGATTGTGTTATTTGTTTATGGGTCTATTTCAAATAAATGGTTAAATACTTTGAGTAGATAATAGTGATTTCAAGTGTGCAGGTTGGATTTGGTAAGGAGAATTTGATTGATAATAGGAGTGGGATTTTTGGTGTAAGACACTAACAGTTGATGCAAAGCATTAACAATTTAAATCCACTGGTTGAATGCCATTTGTTGATGAATTCTTTTTAAGTGTTTGACTCCATGGCCCAAAATTAGGGATTGATTTATCTTGCAACTTAGTGCATCTCAGAAAATTTTTATAAACTCAAAATCATTTTAAATCCCTATGTGTTGTAGTTATTTCATGCTCCAAATAGTTGATATTATTGATGAACAACCAATTCTATTTAGTATTATCCTATTTTGTTGATCTATTAAATGATATTATTTGTTGTTGTTAATGTTGTTTATGATAATGGTGCAAAGGTTGTAAACGCATTAAGGGATCACCCTCCCGGGTCTTGCAGAGCCCAAAGTGTAGGAGGTCTTTAAAATCCTCATCAATTGGTACAGGTCCTTTGAGCTACCCTTGATTGGAATTGGAAATTCCATAGGTAGATTAGAAGACCAACTTGGTTATAGTAAAAATCACCAACATGACTCACCTTCCAAGTCATAAGTTAATCTCATGCCCTTGCCAAACCCAAATTGTAAATGATATGTCAATGAAAAGTACCTAATCCTAGGTGAAGTCCTAGGGTTTCATTTTTCCACCTTATCAATAAATATCTTTTATTTCTCATCCTAGATCAATCTTTCTTGATTTTAAAAAAGTGGCTACTTAAGACCCTTTTTGGTTCCCCATTTCCATGCACTTACCCTAATTATAGACTATGTTTATTAAACTAAAATATGTAAGTATTACCCCTTAGACTTTGAAATGACTTGAATTTATAAGTCTAAGGATTGTACTTGCAAAAAAATATGTGTTTTAAGAAAAACATAGAAATGTTGAGATTTTCTATAATCAACATTATACATTTCATCACAATATTTTATAAATATATGACTATAAAGTCACTTTCTTACTATAATTTTTATATATAGCTTAAATAGCTTAATTCTTTAATCTATTTATTTTATCAATCTATTCATATGTTAAAAAAAAATGTATCGTATTTAAAGTATCATTTGATATGTACATTCATATTTGAAAAAAAAATCGCCTTCTATATATATGAATGAAGAATGTGTCTATTTAGATAACTAATAAAAATTATAAAAAAATATATCAACTATTACATAATCGTGAATAACTTTCCATCAGAATTTTAAATAATATTTAATGAAAGTAAGAAAGGAGAGGAAGCACGCCTCTATCTTATATTTCATTGTTAAAAATATGAACATTTTGATGTGTTATTACTATTTGACCAATTTAAACTTTATCAATTTAAAAATGTTAATATATAAAAAAATAGAAATTCTATAAAAAAAATTTCTCAATATTCCATACCACCAATTCCTTGCCAAATTTGGATGTCAAATAAAAAGGCAACCAATTTTTAGGTGACAAAAATCTTTGAAATTAAGTCAGTGAGCTTCATATATCCTTGTCATATGTTCCATGTTTATTTATTTCCTCTTTTGAATGTTAATCATTTTTCCAGTCATGTTGATTGATGTAAAATTTTGACATGCATTCCTTTATTAGGAAACTTACTAATTATTGTAATGACCCTATTTTTAGAGCTAAGATTGGGCAAGATGTAAAGCTACTTAAAAACTAAATTTAAAAGCAGATTTTCCACGCCATTTGATGGAAAAGTTAGTGAATGAAATGACTGCAAGCCTTCTTTTTCTCCTAAAGTAAAACATTGTTATATTCCTTTAGTTTCAATAAAATTGTTCTTAATGTCCATGGAAGAAAGAATCTTCAATCTTTTATTTCTCTTTTCCACGACAACCACTTTCATAAAGTTTTCATCATTGATATGTATTATTTCACTTTCTCATGGATGAAATGATATTTCTTTTTCTTTAAATAGTTAAATTATTATTGTATGATTAATATATAATAGTTAAATTATTGTGTTTATGTTATTTCTTAATAATGTTTGTCTCTACGATAAAATTATTACAAGTAGAATTGCTTAACTAATTATTAATTGATTGTACATATCAATAAATTATAATAGAATGTTTTATACTCAAAACAAATATTTATTTTTTGCAAAGTTAAAATGTACTTTTAAATTATAATATTCCAAAATTAAATTATTAATAATTTGATTACTAATATCTTTCATTTCTTTTTCCAATCTTTATGTAAGTTGAAGAAAATGTTGATAATTATTATACTACTTTGTTGTTTAAGCATGTGCACTACCAAGACAATACTATTGCAATGAGTTTTGTTAATTAGTTATTAATATTTTTTTTTGAATCAATTAAAAATTAAAATTTCTATCTTTTTTAAATAAAATTTATTTTTTATAAAGTGAACATGTAAAATATTTAACTTCAAGAAGTTTAAAAAATCATTTCTCTTCAACATAATTGGCAGGGCTATAAATGATGTGTTGCCCGCTGTTGGGGATCCTGTGATTCCTAGTAGGCCTACAGATGATGTGCCTATGATTCCTTTAATCCCAGTGTCTAAAGGATGGAAAGAAGTGCTGACCAACACAAGCCCGACTTCAAAATGTCCTGTTCTTGGTTCTGGTGAGGTTATCTCAATTTTAGGCATTGATTTTTCTATCCCTTAAGCTATTAGCCATAGGATTGTTTCCTCCATGGAGCTTTCTATGGTTGGAAAGTTCTTGTCCTTTTGACCCTCTATTGATATGGTTCGTAGATGGGTTTCTAAAAAATGGCTTTTGAAGGACAGCGTGGGTGTCTGTGCCATGGCCGATGGACTTTTCCATTTTAATTTCATGGCAGAGCAGGATGTGGTCTTGGTGCTTTCTTCGAGCCCCTGGGACTATGGGAAGCATGCATTGTCATTGTGCTACTAGAAACTAGGGTTTGACCTTGCTGTTGATCTCAACAAGTTGGCCCCTGTTGGGTGCGTCTCCCTGGTCTTCCCATGGAATACTAGGACAAATCAATTTTTAGGAGCATTGGCAATACTTTGGGCTAGTTCATCACCTTAGAATCTATCACTAAATCCATGTCCAGGTTATTTTTTACTTGCTTTTGTGTTAACATTGATATAATTTTTCTTACCAAACTCTGTGAAGCTTTATTCAGTCTTTGGATCTTGGACTCAACAAGTTTTCTATGAGAATGTTGTGATTTACTGCCAGAATTGTGCTAAGTCGGGCCACTTTATTTTAGATTGCAAGTCCACAGTTAGACCTATCCCCAACCCCAATGCTCCTAATGAAGAGTTCCCTACAAATGACTTCCCTTTTGAAGTTGACATTCTCAAGATCATTGAGTCCCTAAACAAGATCAAAATTGCTAATCTTGTGATTTTGATGGATCCGGTTGGGTCCTTGACTAACTCTATTATTGTGCCCAATGGTCATTCCCCCACAAGTTCCCTAGTGTGTAAGCCCCAAAGTCCTAACTCTGGTATGACTTGGGATTCAGAGGTATCTATGGAAAAACCTCCCTCACCTACTATGGGTGTGGAGGATGGTGAGATCTAGGAGGATGTAGTATTGTTGGATAAGCCTAGTATTGGACTGAATGAGATTGTTAAGGTGACTTACTCTCAACTTGTTGAAGATGAAATTTGGTCAACCCCTAAGAGGAAGGGTGAACAAAAGAAATCAGATGTGGGTGGTGAGTCTAAGCTTGGTCGCCCCAACCAACGGTTGACTAGGTATAGAGAAAGAGCAAAGGAAATTGTGATAGGAAAGCATAGGACATTGGAAGTGTCCTCAAAGAAAGTTTCAAAATGAAATTCCTTTCATGGAATGTGAGAGGGCTAAATAGCCCCACAAATAGTTGGCCCTGATGAACTATGTGTTGGAACACAAAATAAATGTTTTACTTCTACAAGAAACCAAGATGAAGGAAACCATTTTTGAACCTATAGAAAATTATATTTGGTTGAATGCCCTCGAAGCTTATAGTGATGCAGATGGGGCTTCAGGCGATCTTTCTGTAATGTGGAATCCCATGAGGATCTCTGGTTCTAAACTATTCTATTGTAACAATAGTGTGGGGGTCAGGTTTTTCAATGTTGGGGGATCTTGGTCTTGGATCAACATTTATGCTCCCAATGTTAGGAATGTGAGGAAAACCCTCTGGTAGGAAATATCTAATTGGATTTTGACTAATAAGGGAAACTGAAGGATGGTGGCTATGACTTCAACTCCCCCCTTTACTCCTCGAAGTAGAATAGTGGGCTAATGGATTACTTTGACAGCATGTATGACCTGGTTGATTTCCTAAACAGTACTAGCCTAGTGAAAGTTGATTTGTAGGGCTAGTCTTATACTTGGTCCAATAGACGCCTTGGGGTTGGCCTGATCCAGGTCCATCTAGATAGATTCATTTTTTCTCTTAATTGGATTGTCGTGCTTCATGCTAATCTATTGGCTCTACCCCAGACAATTTTTGACCACAACCCCCTTCCGATGTCCCTAAATGAACACTTTGTTATTGGTCTGTTCCCCTTTCAATTTGAGATCATGTGGAAATCTCATCCTGATTTTAGGAATAAGATTGCTACTTGGTGGAATATCCTAGTGCATGGCTTGGGCCTATGTTTTGGATCTTCCATAGGCTCAAACACATCAAAAATATAGTTAAAGGATAGAACAAGAGGGTTTTTGGGGATGTGTTCCATCAAAACAAAGTTGTTTTTGACAAGCTCAACAAGTTACAAAAGAGGATGGAGAAAGGTGATACCTATATGCTAACTTGTCAACATGAAAGGGTTGAACATCTGGAATGGGAAAAAATACTGAAGAAAGAAGAAATATTTTGGAAGCAAAATTCTAGAAGACAATGGCTGACTAAGGGGGACTGGAATACTTCTTTCTTTCATGTGTCAGCCCGCAAACATAGGAAAATAAATCAAATAAAAAAGCTAAAAAATGAGGTAGGGGATGAGGTGTCCCATCCCTTGCAGATTGGGCTATTGGCTTCTGGCCACTTCAATAGGACCTTCTCTACTCCTTCTAAGGCTCCCAACCCGACGTTGGATGCTTTGCTATTGGAACCCACTCCTAACTCCATTTCCATTGAGACAATGTTTTCATTTTGAGGGTTGTTACTCTGGAAGAGGTCAAGTCTGTTGTGCTTAGTATGGGTGATTTTAAATCCCCTCGTCCTAATGGTTACCCCCTGACCTTCATTCAAATCTTTTGGGACATTGTGGGTGAGGACTTGACTTTGGCAGCTTGAGATTTTTTCAATTCTAGAAAATTGTTGAAACAACTAAATCATACCTTCATTTCCCTTGTGCCTAAAATTGAGGAAACTCAGACCATGGTAGATTTCCAACCCATTAGCCTTTGTAATATTGTTTATAATAATTTTTACAAATTTTTGGTGAACCGCTCGAAACCCCTCCTAGATAAAATGATAATTCCAAGTCAAAAAGGCTTCATCCCTAGTCACCATATCTTGGATGCACTATATCCACTCATGAAATTTTACATTCTATAGATAGGCATAATAATGCTAGTATGGCTCTAAAGCTTGAAATTTCTAAATATTATAATAAAGTTTTATGAGACTTTCTTCCTAAAGTCCTTGATAGATTTGGTTTTAATCAAAATGTTATCAACATCATCTTGGAATGTGTTACCACGATTCGATACTCTGTTTTAGTCAATGGATTGCCTCATGGGCTCTTTGCAGCTAGAAGGGGCATTTGTTAGGAGGATCCCCTCTCCCTATATCTTTTTATAATGGTGGTTGATGTTCTGAGTAGGAATGTTATTGGTATGTTGTTGAAGGGCTCCATCAAAGGTGTCAAACTGGCCTCCAACATGATCCTGCTTTAGTTCAACAATTCGTTGATGACACAATGTTTATTTTGCAAGGCCTCAGTGGTGGAAGCTAGGAAATGGAAAAACTACCTTAATCTTTATGCAGCTTGTTCAGGTTAGTGTATCAATTATAATAAAATTATGATCTATTTTTTTAACTACACTCCTACTCTACAAGACTGTGTGATTGTTGTTTTAGGCTATGTGAGTGCCTCACTTCCTTTGGTGTACTTGGGCCTCCCTCTCACTATCAAGGAAGTCACTCCCACTTTCTAGAATATTATTCTTGAAAATTTATAGAGGAAAATTGCTAGATGAAAAGGCTACCTCTTGAGTCATGTTGGTAAACTGCAGTTCCTCACTACTACCCTTCAGGGGATCCCAACCTATTTTCTATCCATGTTCAAAATTCCTAGTTACATTGCTAAGAAGTTTGAAAATATTCAAAGATTTTTCCTTTAGTTTGGCACCGAGGATAAGAAGAAAATGTCTCTTGTCAGTTGGGAGAAAGTTTACCTCGCCAAATCTAGGGGGAGGGTTGGGCATTAGAAGTGTCCAAGCTACAAATAAAGCTATGTTGGCCAAGGTTGGTTGGGACCAATTAATAAACATAAAGGACCGGTGTAGGATAATGAGTGCAAAATATCTAGACAATAACCTTCTTATCAAGTTTATTGAGAATGATCACTCTCGCGGGTCCCTAGCCTGGAATAATATCTGCAAAATGAGGAAGCTACTTCAAATTGGTCTTCGTTGGAAGCTGGGTAGAGGAAATTGTATCCATTTTTGGGAAGATCCTTGGATTCTTGAAATCCCCATGGCCAATTCTGAGTTTGAAAACCTCATGGCACTTGCGACCCAATTTTTGGCTCGAGGGTCTGTGACTACCTAATTGGCCCCCTGGTGCCATGAACTAGAAAGAACTAGGTTTATGCTGCCTTCTCTCCCTTGACTTGAAAATAATTGCTAGTTCCCTACAAGTGAATCTCTCCCTCTCTAGAATCCCCTTATCTGATCTTGAAGATAATTTCTTTCGGTCTCTAGAAAGTAAGGGACACTTATCTGTTAGGATGGCTTATGGTCTTCTATCGGACAAGGGCATTCAAAGCAGGATTTGGAAATGAGTCTAGAATTGACACTTCACTCCAAAAATATTTTTTTTCTAGTGGATGACTTGTCATAACAGGATTCTAACCCAAGATAACCTTAGAAAAGGGGCTTTATGATCATGAACAAGTGAATTTTATGTAAATGTAATGAAGAATATGTTGATCACTTGTTGTTGCATTGTCCATTTGCTACTGAGGTTTGGGACCCAACTTTTCAAAGGTTGGCCACTCACTAGACCCTGAATAAGGATTTAAATTCCTTTATTGTCGGTTCGATTGGTCCTTTCCAACATCCCCTTCCTATGGAAATATGGAGACAAACTCCCCTTATCATCTGCTGGTGTCTCTAGAAGGAAAGGAACAATCAGATCTTCAGAGACATTGAAAGGAGTCCCAAGGAAGTCTTTGGCATTGGGTCTAGACTTATCTCTGAAAGTATCTCCTAGTACAAATTGAAACCTCTGGACAAATCCCCAACAAAGTGGGAGATTAAAACAGAAAATTCTTGGAATCTCAATCTTGGGACCAACTCTTTTGATGCTTCAAAGTCCATGGCTAGAGTAAACACTATTTGGAAACCCCCGAATTTGGATTGTTTAAACTAAATTTTAGTGGCATTACTAAGGGGAATCTTGGTTTGGCTAGCATTGGTGGTATCATTAGGGATTGCAAGGGAAAATTGGTTGTTGTGTATGTTGGAGGAATTGGTATCCACTCTTCTAGGACAGCTGAGGCACATATGCTTCTCAAGGGTGACGAGATTTCTATCACTCTAGGCATAAAAAAATTACACATTGAAGGATTCTCTTTATCTATGATTGACTCTCTTAATCATGGTCAACTGTTAGCTAGAATACCAAGGAAATTCTACTTGACATAAACCTTTTGTTCTCAAAATTGGATAGAAAATGTTTGACTCACATCTATAGGGAAGGTAACCGAGTTGTTGATAGCTTGGCTAACTCGGGGTCCAATTGGAATTTATGCAAGTGTTGGAAGAGGCTCCAGGTGTTACCTGCTACTATACAAGGATCAATCCTTGCAAAACAAAGGAAAATAATATTCAATGATGGATAATAATTTATGTATTGATGGGTATAGGTGGCTCCACTCAACAGGTCCTTTGGTGATGTGGATTTGGTTGAGTGAGGTGGCGAGGTTAAAATGGGATGTCATGTGGCTTGTTTACTTCCTTACTACATATGGTGGGGCCTTTGGCTTTTATGGGTTGTCTTCTCAATTGTATTACACATCCTATCATATCTCATGGGATGCATGTAGTGAGTTATTAATTTCCAGCCTATTGAATAATTCAAATTTAGGCTATCTTATGATTTTCATAAAATCTTTTGAGTTGTACTTAAAATTTTCAAATCCCCCCTATAGCTAGCTAGCATGGGGGAATGTGCAACTTTAAAATGGTCCTTGACATAATGGGTACTAATTATCCAATTTTAATTAACAATTGGCTCATCCTATGGATCCTTTGTGACAATCATAGCCCTGTGGAGTTGATATCATTAGAAATGACCACTAAAGCATGTAAAAGTTAGGTTGGTTTCATTAATCCTTACTATCCCAAATGGAAGAGGAATGGCATTTTTAAAAAGGCTAAATTCATTAGTGGGCAATCACTTTTACAACTAACTTTATTTCTCTGGTTCTACTACTATGTGTCATGGGTCGCGATGGGTGGAGATAGAGTAAGAATTGAGCCTGATAATTGTGAGGAGTTTTGGAGGGACCCCATTAGTTGGCACATTTGTAATGAGGGTGGTTTGGCATCACTTTTGTAGAATCTTGTGGGCCACAATGAGTGTTTTTGGCCTAGTTTGTTGGTTCATAGAAGGATAAGAGTGTCACCATGGGTGGCATCTCATTTGAGGTGATTGAAGAGGTTATTAGCAAGGTGATGAGCCTATCCTATGATGGAAAGAAATATAAAAAACACACCAAAACACAAGACTTGGAGAGTCTCAATTCCTTCTTCAAAGGTGTTGAGCAGTTGGTTTGGAAGCAGTCTAGTTTCAACCACGAGGCACTACCAAAACCTTGGGACAAGGTGTGTCTTGCTTTAATGAAATATGCTACTTTAGAAGGCTGGTTCAAGGTGTTTTATTTTTACCATTTTCTGTTGTTAAACCACTTTATGCACAAGATGACCCTCAACTTTTCATTTTTTCTGCTCACCTCTCTATAAAATTTGGTTAAAGAAACCCTTGAGGCTACCACTCTCAGCCCAAATGATACACCCCCTTTACCTTTACATCAGGGCCTAATCCTTAAGCTCTACTAATTTCATCTTGCCTTGTGCCCACCCAAACCCATATCTATTGTGTGTGTTGAGGAACTAGAAACCCCTAATGTGGCCCCTTTTAATCCTTCCCTTGTTTCCTTTGAGGGTTCAGAGAGGAAAACACCCACTCCTAAAATTGAGCCCATTTTTGAACTTAAGCCCAAACCCCCTTCTAAAAAGAAGAAAAAAAAGAATGGTATGGCCCAGTCTAATGTAGTGGCTAGGTTATGTGAGCTAAAAAATAAACCCATCAAGAAGGATAGCATATCCACTGCGAAGAAGGGGAAAAAAATTCTTAGAGCCTGGTGGAATTACCGACCTTTGACAGCGAAGGTAGGAGCGTTGAGGAAAAAGACTCCAAGCGTGATACCATGGTGGCTATGAGCTTTGAAGTGGGGTATAACAAACTAGTGTGAGTAGGTCCCAAAGATTGGATCAGAACAAAAAAGGTACCTTGGTTGATGAGATTTCTAGTGACTCGGAGTAGACGGGTGGTAGGACTGAAGGCAAAAAAGACACTGTTAAAGAGATGAATGAAGGGTTTGTGGAAGGCACTAGAAATTTTTCGTACATGAACAAGGGGCTTAAGGATGATTCCACTCACTCCTCTAACTCTAGAGCTAGCAAGGAAGAGGAGATCCTGAGTGGGAAGGGCAAGAACAAGGACCCTAGTGTGCTATAGGATCAGGTTGCTAAACTAGAGAAAAAATAATTTTGTTTGGTCTGATTCATGGTTAAGATGATCCACAGATCTATTGTCACTCTATTTGATGTCATCAAGGAGGAAGAAAATAAAAATTATGAGGGAGAAGGACCCAACTATATTAGGGACGATGTGTTGAATCTCCTTGTCCAGAAATGGGAAAATGTAGACAGTTAGTGTTCGAGTATGGGTGGTACTGGTATTCTGATGTTAATGTGTTGTGTCTATGTCCTATGTCCATTGTTTTTGGTTATAGAATTTTTGATAATGTTTTGAACTAGTTCCTTTTTGTCTCTTTGGGCTCTTTGTGTAAAGAATACAACATCCTACAAATGATGCTTATATAATAAAAAACATAATTGGCTAAAAATTTTAGGGTGTTATGGCTAGATTTTTAGGAATGGATTTGACTCCACTTTGAGCTTTATAAAGTCATCTCATTAAATCTCATAAAATAAATAAAATTTATTTTCCTTTTAAGGGATAAATGATTTTGACCCAAATATATGAATCAGTGAGGTCACAAATGGGGGACCTCATCCCTAATTTAAACATTCAACAAATACACCACAACAACTTATCCATCATACTATGCTAGTATTAGATAAATAAACTTTATCTTTATTAATATAATGTTCTCATACTTTATTAGGATATATAATATATATATTAAATTAAAAATAAACAACTTGTAATAAATACTTATTTTAATATATAACAATATTATATTAATAATTTAAAGAAATAAGTTAATATAAAAAATTATAAAAAGTACAATAACAATGTTCATCTAAAATATAGAACATAACATAGTAATAATCTTATAAATACTAAATATAATATAACAATGATAATAATACTATAAAATAAATACCTATTATAGTAGTTTAGGATTGCAAAAGGGGTTGTTTCATTTATAGATTTAATTTTCTAAAATTTATAATATTATAGAAACATAATAATATAATATAATATATGTTAACAAATATTTAACTAGATCCCTTCGGGTGTATTTTTCCTCTATGCATCGGCCTGCGCTTCGCAGAGTCAACTCATCCTTTTATCAAGGTTTTTATCTACCACTCCACGTTTCTACTCTTCACAACTCTGAGTCATGGCATTCCTTTCACATCCTAGCAAGCTCCGCTATGCTTCCACGTGTTGCAGCTACAAGTTTCTTTTGGTCATGTTTTCTTGTTGTCTCGTCGGCTTCCGAAAGGTTGCCACGAAGCCCTCATTCCTAAAAGGTTCTGGGGGGCCCCACAGTTGTTGTCTATAGTGTATACTTGCTACATGCCTGCCATTCACGCATCTTTTAGCACGAAAATGGAGTGGCATCCATGAGCAGTGAAATGCTGCCATGCGTCTCTGTTGCACCCGGTTGACAATCATTCCCTCTGTTGTTAGTGAAGGCTCTGCTCATTTGACATGCTTAGCCTTAACACAAGTCCTCAGCGGTGAGGGGAGAGAGGTTCATATGGGTAGTGAAAGGCTACCACATTCCTAACTAGTGGATCTTATATTCAGGCAATGGACTAGATGAACCAAATAATGCTATTGGTCGCTCTGTGCCATAATCATTCACATAGGGGGGTGACACTTGTTTGATCGAGCCTTGCCAGGACCACCACCATCATTTGCAGAAGATGCACCTATGTCTGGAATGACTAGATGCTTTGGTCTAGATCATTTCTATTATAACGGCTTTGGGAATATTCTGATTCAAGCATCATTACTAGGGATTGTAAAATCTTTTCTATTACTTCTCTCCAAAGCAATGGGAGGTTTTCCTACTATATATACTTCCTCTATTATGAGAAAAGGGTCCAGAATTGGAGGAAAACACTGGTTTTAGTTAAAGACACCAAGCCTTTATTGTTGTTTTATTTGATTGCAAAATCTCTCAGACTGTGCCAATTGTTTGGCCTTTCTAATTTTCATGTTGTTTGATCAAACTATAAACTATGTTTTTTATTGTCTGGACACTTCATTTAAGAATTCTATATATGTTGGATGCAAGTTCTCTTACCTAGATCATGTCTAATGACTCTTCTTGGTAGTAGGAATGTATGCAATGATATTTTATGTCAGTGAATGAATTATCTATGCTACAACCTTAAGTCTCTAATGTTCTGAAACACTACAACACCATCTAGGCCCTTAGATCTATGATTTATCGTGCCTATCTTTAAGTCTTGGAACATTGCCTTAGGTTAGACTTCATTTTATTATATTTTCTTCCTTTTCCCTTACCAAACCCCCAATATAGAAGAAGCCGACTTCTCTAAAAAATTGGAGGTTACTCAATTTAGCGCAAAAGGCCCCCCTTAAACTGAGTTTCCCATAAGGCACTATTACCTCGTCAAATTTTGGTGTCAATAGTTTGTTCCATTTTCTGGCACACCTGGTGGGACCAAGCTTAAATGAAATTGCATTTTAGAAGGGTGTATGAGCCATCGGACTGTAACTAGATCTCAAACCACAGGCAACCCCAATTTACTAGTACATCCCCTAGGGACAGTCCAGGTCACAAATCAGCTGGTAACCATTCCATTCCCGCCACTCATTCCTCTCACCATGTTGTCAGCCGCCAATAGAAACTACATGGCATGGGATGTTGAAAGTTCACTAGTAGCCCCGGTAGCACTCGCTATCTGGGGTGCTATCCCGGTTTCAACCATGAAAGCTATACCCAAGTTTACTAGAGATAGCTCAAGAACACCTGCTAAAAATTTGTAGGATGTGGTGGACATATGTCTGGTACATGGGATTACATCATAGAATGTAGCCCTAAGGCTTCTCGCCATGTCTTTTAAAGGAAAGGTGCTGGATTGGTATCGAACATTGATACCTAATTCAATTTGCACTAGGGATGAGCTAGGAAAATTTGTTCTATGAGAGGTTCTTGAATGATAGAGATCGCTCTTCATTATATTATCAACTATTTGTCATAAAACGAGCCCCCCAGGAGGCTCTGACAGAATTTAATGCCCAATTTCATGCAAATTGGCAGAGGATTCCTATTACCATATGCACAACTCCTGAGTTGGCATTTATATTTTATCTAAATTCCATCAATTCTGACATTTCCGTAATGATCAAGTCTTTAGGAGGAGCTACTCTACCGGATGCTTATGGTATCGCTATCAAAGCTGAGAATCATTTAATAGATTGTGGAAAATTGCCTCGACCTATTATGCCGATATTTCTTGAAATATCGATCTTCGCGCAAGAGGTCGCATCAACTAGTGCAGTCACAACTTCCCAATCAATATACACATATATGGCAAGCCCACAAAATGTGGCCTCTACATCAGGTTCTTCCAAAGATGAAATGAGTGACCTCAAAGAGATGTTGCAAACCATGGAAATTGATATAACCACTCTTAAGTGGAACCAATCAACACCTTTGAAGCCTTCATATCAAAACTATCAAGGTGGGCGGTCTTCTTATCAGTAGAATCAATATCAGGGTGCGCCTCACACTAATCCACCAGCCCCAATTGCGAACCAAATGGTGTCGGTGCCTACTCCACTTATGAGCGTGTCACCAAGCTCAAGTAGGGAATTAACCAGAGGGAAAAACAACCTTATTAATGATATCAATCTATGGTGCTTCCCTTGTAGCATGCGGATATGCCCTAGAACTGTCCACATGGAAAATTACAACAAAAGGTGTCAGAGCAACGCAGCCAAGGTGTGGCAATAGAACATGGAGGTTATATGTATGCTTCACCACAAATGGAGAGTGTGGTTCTTACCACCCAAATGCAAGGAATTTATTTAGAACAAGAGTCTAATATTGCTCCTGATCACGCTCTTTTCTCCTAGATGGAGGAAGAAGAAATGGTGTTTGCTAATGACACGTTCATATCCAAAACACCACAAGTGCAATCTGATTATAACACACGCTCAAAGAGAAGATTCACTGGCGACTCAGTTGTTCCCCATCTAGCCAACCTGCAACTTAAGGGTGTTTCTGATCAAATTCCTGGTACTTCAACCGTCCCGTCACCATGTCAACCACAGAAAGAAATTATTATAGCAAGAACCAAAGAGCATAACCTTCCGAGTTTTTCACCTTTTAATGTGGTAGAGAAA
This sequence comes from Sequoia sempervirens, assembly GCA_007258455.2. Lineage (NCBI taxonomy): Eukaryota > Viridiplantae > Streptophyta > Pinopsida > Cupressales > Cupressaceae > Sequoia > Sequoia sempervirens. Next base: position 328,839,648 of record VDFB02270651.1, read on the forward strand.
TTGAAGAAATCATTCACTAATGTGTCTCTATGGGACATTCTAGCTATCCCAAAACAACACACACTATTATAGAAGGCACTTCAAGAAGAGGTTAGCCCAACACCAACAGAGTCATTTTCCAGTGCAGAAGTCGTTTATCAAATACTGCTAGCTAAAGTCCTTACAAAAAATACAAAGGCATCTACTGCCGAGGATAGGAATAAGTTAAAATCTCAACCCCTTTTTTTGACTCTCATCATAGGAAAGAAGTTATTGCACAATGCTATGATTGATTTTGGTGCTAGTACCACGGTTATGCCTAAACAAATAGCCAAAGCTTTAGGACTCAGCTACAAATCTATGAAAAGAGGGATAATGCAGCTTAATGGGAATAAAGTTGAGACCGTAGATGTTATCAAAGCACTTCCTCTAACTCTATTTGATTTCCCTAATATCATGGTGCCACAAGACACTGTGATCATAGATGTTCTTCTTATGTTTAGTTTCTATCTATCCTGAGAATTTACTTCAAAGGTGGGTAGATACTTGTCCTTGGATTGGTCACATCTGATACTTAGGACCAAACATGGAGCAAAAATGAAGATAGAATCGAAGGCTTTATATTCTAAACATGTAGCGAATGAAGCCTTGATCAATTTTGAAGTTGTACATACCTCTATCACTAAGCAAGAAATGTATTGCATTGAATTACTGGAAGAAGAGAGGGTGAGTAGAGACCAGAATGAAAAAAAAGATGTTCTTTTGAGTGAACACATGGACAATGATCCTTTCAGAAATTATCATGCTACAGGATTGGGCACCTATGTAATTTATGATGAAGACCAAGTGCTTCTGAAAGTTGCCAAAGAGTCTGAAGGTAGCAAGAAAATGAGCTTTGGACACTATACTTTGATGGAGCAAGAAGAAAAGTGGGTGCTAGAGCAAGGATATATCTAATATCCCCACAAAATGAAAAATTGTTTAGGTCCTTTTGCTTTCATTTTGCCTCTTCAAACAATGAGGCTGAATATGAAGGATTGGTTCAAGGTTTAAGCATTACGAAATGAATAGGCATTACGTTATTAATTGTGTTCAGAGATTCTAAACTAGTAGTCAACCAAGTCTAAGAAATTTCTGCAGCAAAGAATGTCTGCATGAGATCCTATTAGCACCGAGTCTGGGACCTGATTGACGGTTTTGAAGTTTTCAACATCAAGACTATTCCACGAGGACAAAATAGCAACATAGATTGCATGGTGGTGATTGGTGCTCAGTTTGATTCTATCTCCAACCTTCTTCATAATAAACATTCAGTACGAGTACTAGTCTAACCAGTGATCCTTGACAATGATCAGAGTTGGAAATTTTTTGAAAGCGATGAACACATCACCTCGTTTATCTAGCACTAAGGGGAGTTCGCCGATTAGCTTCAACCAAAGATTGTCAAAGCTTATGAAAGACAAATTATGTAGCTCAAATCTAATAAACTTCTGAAAGGATTGGTTACTCTAAAAAAAAATTCGATTGTGATGATGCTTAAAATGATAAACAAAAGTTTATAGCAGACAAAAGTGATTATGTGGACCTTCGGGTCTCCGATGGTAGGAATTTCCAAGTCAGGAAAAATGTCTCACATCATGATAAATAAAGAGTCATCAGTTTCTATAAGAAATATGGAGTAGTGGCATGGTCCTATGATGATTTGGAGGGATATGATCATGATATCATTCAACACACTATTGAGCTAATAGAAGGTACAAAACCAGTCTGACAAAAATAGAGGCCAGTCAACCCTAAAATTGAAGTGCTAATGGTGCAAGAGCTAACTAAGCTCATTCAATCACACATTGTCTTCCCAATCAAGCATAGTACTTGGGTATCGAATCTGGTCCTGGTCCAAAAGAAGAATGGAGATATCCATTTGTGTGTGGACTTCTGAGACTTGAATAGAGCATCTCTAAAAGACCACTATCTGCTACCTTCTATGGAGTCAATATTACAAATAGTTGTAGGATCTGAAATGTTTTCTCTACTAGACGGTTTCTCTGGCTACAATCAGATCCGAGTTAAAGAAGAAGATCAACACAAGACTACATTCGCCACAAAGTGGGGAACATTTGCATATGCTAAAATTCATTTTGGTTTATCCAATGCAGGGGCAACATTCTAGTGGGCAATGGACATCGCATTCAGTGAACTAATCAATAAGTTTATTCTAATTTATTTGGATGATCTTACTATGTTATCTAAATCTAAGGATGATCATTTTGATCACTTAGAATTAGTTTTTCAAAAGTGCCAAGAGTTCGGATTTTCCCTAAATCTGAAGAAATGCATATTCGGAGTACTGTAAGGCAAGTTGCTATGACATGTTGTATCTAAGGAAGGGGTTTCAATTGACCCCGAATGAGTGAAGGCTATCAAGGAACTTCCCCTTCTGGTGAATAAGAAAGGTGTTCAGTCTTTTTTGGGCAAAGTAAATTTTGTCGGCAAGTTTATTTTTGATTTTGTGGGAATAATTAGGCCGATCACCCTGATGCTGAAGAAAGATCAAACATTCAAGTGGACGACTAAAGCTCGAGAAGCTTTTGAAAAGGTCAAGGAAGCTATTTCTATAGCTATGGTGCTGATTAATCTAGATCAATCCAACGATTTTATAATATATGCATTCAGTAGCTAGTCCAGTATTTCTACTATCCTAACCCAAAAAGATGATGAAGAAAAGGGGGAACATCTAGTAGCATTCTATTCCCAAACCTTGAAGGAATATGAGGTGAATTATAATTTTGTCGAAAGGCAAGCCTTTGCAATAGTTAAGGGACTTAAAAAGTTCTGCCATCTAATCTCCTACAACAAGGTGCTTGTGTATGTCACACATTCCAGTGTGGAGGAATATATCATGGAAGGGGAGATCACATAAAAAAGAGCTAACTGGATCACTAAGAGCCTTGAATATGACATTGAAGTCAAGCCTACTAAAACTATTAAAGGAAGAGGATTGTGTGAGTACATGGCACAAAATGAGGAGGTACTACCATAGATGAGCAATCGAAGCTCGTCTTGATAAATGAACTAGGATTAGAGGGTTGTTGGCTATGGCTAACTGATATAATAAGGTTCATGCAAACTGAAAATTATCCACCAGGTCTCTCATCCCAAAAAAAATATATTGCCGGCTACAAAATTATGGATATACGCTAGTAGAGGGAGTCCTTTTCAAAAGGAATTTCAATGGTGTTCTCTTGCGATGTGTTACTTCAGAACAAGCAAAGAGGATCATCGACACATTCCACAACAGCGTTGTGGGTAGACATTTCGCTGCTAAGACCATTGCCATTAAAATCATGCGTGTTGGCTATTATTGGCCTACACTTTTTATTGAATCCCACTCTTTAGTAAAGTCTTGCAAAAAATGCTAGTTCTTTACTGACAGAAGGAAGAATTCTTTGATGCCCCTTAAACCCATAGTGGTGGATGACCCATTTACAAAATAGGGCCTGGACTTCATCGAAATGATTAATCCAGCTTTCAGTGTTGGACACAAGTGGATTCTAACCACCACAGATTATTTCACAAGATGGATGGAGGTTGTTCCGCTTAAAAGCACAATAGAAACATAGATTGTAGATTTCCTCAAGGAATTGGTGACAAGGTTTGACCCTTCGAAGACTATCATTTCAGATAATTCCAGAGCTTTCCTAGGCACAAAGGTGTGTCACTTTGCATTAACGAATGACATATTCATCAAGACATCATCAAATTATTACCCATAGGGAAATGGCCTAGCAGAGTCAACAAACAAGAGCCTAGTCAAACTCCTTAAAAGGATTGGTTCGGAACATTAGAGGGAATGGCATAAAAACCTCTGAGCAATGCTCTGGGAAAACTACATAACTCCTAAGAAAGTCCTTAAGACTTCACCTTATGAGTTGATATACGGGAAAGAGGCGCTGTTACCTATATCCATGGAGATTTTGACACTCCGATTGTTGAAATCTCTTGAGATAGAACAAAATGGTGCCATGGAGGTTCGGCTTGCCAAACTATTAGAAGTATAGGAAAAAAGGGAGAATTCCCTAATAGCCATGATGAACCGTCAACAAGTGGTCAAGCAATGGTTTGACAAGAAGGGTTCCGACCAAGGTCTAAAATGTGGAGACTTAGTGCTAAAGTATGATAAAAGGGCTGCTAAGCCAAGTCAGCATGGTAAATTTGATAGTCTATGGGAGGGACGCTTTAAAATCATTTAGTGCAAAGAACATAACGCTTTTGAGATGGAAAAAATGGGACAGGAACCCTTAGGAATCCTAGTTAATGGGATTCATCTGAAGTTGTTCCATTAGGTGCTGAGTTCTATTTTGTACATATGTGAATAGTGCTTTCTTTTTTTTCCCTTTCTTTGGCTGATATTTTTTTGAAATTAGTTTGTGCTTTTGCAGAATTAACCCATTATTATGGAGGGTGGAATACCAGGATTGCTTTACACAAAACACACCCATGAAACTGGAATACAGAATGAAAGTAAAGAGCCCATAAAAATGGAATATAGAATGAAAATAAAGATCCCATAAAACTGAAAGTAAAGTATTCGAGCTATTATATATGCAATATGATAGCCTTTTTCTAGGCTTAGATACAAACTATTAGGCAGGTAGTCAAAGCAGCAGCGAGAAATAGAGTAAATAGGGATTCATTTTTTGTGAGTAGTAAGGGGTTTTCATCCAATTGAATGAGAGACAACAATTGACGCATCAACAGCAGTGTCCACCTCTTCCTCATTAGTAGGTTCTTCGGCAACACTGGTAGCATCATTCGGCACAACCGCCATTGGTAGGGGAAATACCAGGTTCCTAAAATCAGTATACCAATCTATGTTGTAGAAGGGTATTACATTGTAGCTGCAGAACAGGAAATGTAATGCCTAGGAAACTCTCTATTGATGGTCATCGTGTGTCTGAAGATAGAATCCGCTGAGAAATAGAAGCCAAACGATTACAACTTCTTCCTCGATAAAGCAACAAAGGTCCCTACCTGACGACAGACCTACTCCATAGGTAGCATTAGCAACAACCTTGCCAAGGCCATTTAGGTACTTTTTGGGAAACATTTCTTTAACAAGTTTCAAGATAAGAGGCTAGAGGATGTTGATGTCTATCATGGATGCCACAAAGTTAGAACATATATCAATGTTCATCCAATACTTGTCCTCATACTCTATGTAGTCTTTACTTAGAACCCATTTTATGGCTATCAAGACCAAGGAATGCTTATTCTTGGTCATCCATTTCAACCTCCTAGTAGAAACCTCCCCTATAAAATGTCGTTTGTGACTTATATGAGGTTAAACGAACTAGAGTGTCCATGATTTTGGCACTATTCCTATGCTTTTGGGCCAATGCTAAAATTTACCTAATACCTAACCTATGAGAAAATTTGCTTAAAACTCTGCTACCAACCTATCATTGCTCAAATGCTAAGAATGATTTCCTCACTACTTACTGGCCTATTTATAGAAAAAATAACAAGAAACATGCTAATCCCTTTAAAGAAAATGTGATAATAGCTAGTTTCCAACTTGAAAGTCGTGCCTGTGTTTGCTCACATTTTCAGGCCAGTTGCATCTATGAGGGTACAACTCAATGCGTGCTAGATTAATAGGAGCTAATTAATTAGCTTGAAAAGGGTGGCACTCATTGACAGTAATATGTATGGTCGTAGGCTATTGTGTCATCTCACAAGCATTCCCAGAGCCCAAGGAAATATTCATATCTTTTCAAGTTGTGATCATTTGTTTTGGCATAATCATTCTGGCCAAGATATTAATTACCAGCGCATACTAATGCAAGGTTAGAAAGAAAATTGTAGGGTCAAGTTCCAAGGAAATCACAATGTATCACATGATTTCCAAATGAAATAATAAACTCTTACTACCTCAAAATGGCAAGTAGTTCATTTTGCACAAATTGCAAAATTAATGGTACATGCCGAATTAAATGCAAAAGGCATGCTTTCGTCTACAGCCTTGAGGAAAGATTACCAAATATTGTATGAAAAGGCTTATTATTCAAAGTATTTTCATAAATGCCAAAGCTAGAGGTGTAGAGTTCTTCTTCTTTTGTGTAGCCAGAATTGAGGAAAATTGTAGAGCCAAGAACTTGCAGATGTCTTCACCCAAAGAAAAATGTCAGAGACTTCATCTTAGCCAATGCAAGAAGAAATTACCCAAGAGCTACTTACAGCTATATGTTCTTCAGATGATGTATATGTCTATGAAGATGTGGCGTATGCTACGCCTGGTATACCCAGTAGGCCAAAGAGGGCCTATATAGAAGAGATGGAAAGGCCCAAAGATTGCAGAAACAAGAAAAGGGTTGAAGAGAAATGAGATAATATCTATGATCCATGGATTGCAAAGAACCCTAAGTCCTTAAGAGAAGAAACCTATGCAAGGTTGATGGTGCCTAAGGTAGATAGACCTACAACAAAGAAAATTTGATACAATGTTCTCATTCAATACATTGTCCCGCTGGTGCACTACTACTCGAAGATTGTTGATGCTACCATCCAACGGTATAACCCTAACACCCACTACATCAAGGGTTGAAACTTAAGAGTTCACATCACCCCACAAGACATCTAGCAACGTTATGCATCCCAGACCCAAGTAAAAGAAGAGAGAACATTGAGTCCTTCTACCTTGGCAAAGGAGAGAAAACATGGAGGGCGATGAAAAAGAACTCAGAGTTCTTGTTGGAGGAGACTGGTAGGAAAGGAATCCCAGCCACTAAAATTCCAAGTATTCTATTGTCGTGCAGCATGTTACACGAGGATCTATAGGATTCCATGTCCATGCTAGCTTTTGTGTGTGGCCGAGACTCTGATGAAAGGGTGGAAACATTTCAACTAGGACCGACATTCCAATTTTGCAAGCAACATGATACCTTCTAGTATGATTTTGCTAAGTGTATGGTAGAGGAGATGATACAGAAAATAAAGAATTACCCAACAGAGGAAAAATTTAGGTTTCCTTCTTTCCTTGTCCACATGTTTCTACATCAAAACCCTGATTTCTTCACTCAATATTTTCCATTATAAATTTTTTGAGTAGGGGAAGAGGAGGCCAGTGTCCATGTGGACACCTTTTCTTTCTGCATCATATGATTATTATGCATTTTCAGACTATTTCATAGCTCCAATATTGCATGATTTAATCAAAAAGGGTGACATAATTTGGCTCGACAAGGAGTGGACAAGATTTATGCAGAGTTTCACTCCAGCCTGTGACTGGTTCTTAAGAAAGGATTTCATGATTCTCCAGATGTGGGGTTTTACTGGTAAACCTTTCTTGCTCCCATCTTATGTCATAGATAGGGTACTCACACTAGAAATGTTTCAACAAGTGTGTATCATTGATTTTACCTTTTGCAGTAGCAAAAGTGTCAAGAAGAAGGGATTCTTCTCCTGTCCCAAGAATTTCAAGTTGTAGACTAGTTGTTGGAGGATAAGCTGGCTCACCTAAGGTTGGTGTTGATAAATGATAAGTGGAAATACAACCCTTTTGATGACTTTTTGGAGCCACACATGAGAGTTACCATGTTCCCTGACCTTACTGGGAAAAGCGGCATAACCTGTAAGCAAACAAAGATGAAAATTTTGTTGAATTGGCTCATATTCCTACGCAAGATACTAGAGGGCCATAGCACAAGTTCTACTTTGTTGTGGCGGTGGCCCAAGATAATGTCCTCATGGAGCACGACACGTACAATAGGTTGAAGAAGGATGGGGAATGGAGTGAAAAAAAATAGAGGCTTTCTCGAAGTATCGCCAAGAAACAACATAATTGAATGCTCCTTACAACAATCTGAAAGATAACTAAGAATTTGAAAGATGGTGGAAGGAAGGCCACCCCAGTCTGAGCTCTAGTATTAATAGGAGGGGAGACCCAGAGGAAGATTCCGAAGAGCAGGAAGAGAAAGCGGCAACATTGGCTTCCTCTACGCTGAAGAAGAAAAGCCTTAGACAACCCGCCTATGTGGCCACGAATGTGCACTTTAATATATCAAGGGGCTCGCATACACTCACTTGGGCTACTAAACCAGCCAAGTTATTGTTGCAACAAACAACAATAACTGTCAAATCTCTAGAGACCCCACCTATGAAACGAAAACGCATAGAGAGCATTATTGGAGAAGGTTCGTAAGAACTTGTCGGAAGAAAAGTGCTTGCAGCTAGCCAAGAGCCTGAGGTTGATGAGGAGTCGCTCATGATTTTGGAGCCGCCATCAACTAGTCAATAGGTAAAATTCACTCTTTCTTCCCTCACTTCTCATTCCTTGGTATCTACCCCTGCCTTACTGGTGATCCCTACTATGAGTGTTGGTCCTTTGCCTCCCACTTTTAATTCAACATATTCGAGAGGTTTTGCCCAATTTTTGCAAACCACTTCGCTTGTCCTTAATCCTCCACAGACCCTTACACCTGCTACTATCACTAAGGCTTTCCTCACCTCGCTTTTGGAAAACATACCCCCTATGAATTCCCCTTCTTTTTCTGCTATTACTGCAGATCCTCTTCCATCGCAACATGTTGATACCACACTGACAACTCCTCCACCATCCTAGCCAATGAGTCCTATGGCTGATTGCCCAATTCAGTCATTACAAATGACTAGCCTTGTTGTTGGGCCACAAATAAAACTATGGAATGTACCCCACTTCTCCCCATAAATTATCACTCTCCAGAAGAAACAAATGCATGTTCCTATGAAGGTTACCTATCCCTATGCCCTGCCTTCTAGTGCTCTTTTTGCAGGTGGACTAGTTTCATCACCAGACAAATTTATAGCACAAATTGATTGCAAAAAGGAGGCACATGCAAGTAGAATGCAAAAGCGTAGGGAAAAAGATGATAGTGCTTCTGCCTAGCCAAAAATAAAGACTCTTTATGATGAAGCCCGACAAGAATTGAAGTTTGCTACCATGTACTCGAGGGTAAGCAAGCCTTAGGGGGAAATGCACCTAGAAGATTATGAGATATATGCGGTAGGACTTGACATGAAGGTGGCCCAACCATAGGGTAAGGTTGAAATCATGGAGGAAATCCAATGGGTAGTCACTTCCGACTTCCTCAAAACTGGCCGCCAGCTAAAGAAGAAGGATGAGCAGCTTAAAGCGGCAAAGGAAAGGATTAATTTTTTGGAGAAAAAAGAGAAATCCCTTAGGTGGATGTTGCCCGTATGAAAAAAAGGGTACTGGTAGTAGAATACTAGAGGAATAGACTTCAGGGTGAACTTGCGAAGACAGGTTGTCAACCCTGCTATGAGAAAAGAGCTACGCTCTAAGAATTAGGAGGTGGAACTGAATTTGCGACTAAAGAATGAAGAACTGGAGCAACTTTGCTTTGAGTATACTCAAGGAATGGCACAAAGAAATGAAGCGTCAGAGCACCAATAGGCTCAATATGAGTAGAAAATACAAGAAAAAGAGGTTGAATTTAAAGGCCTAAAAGCTCAACTAGAGGAAGAACTCTGAGAGACAAAGTATTCTCTGGATGAGCACTTAACAAATCACTCCCGAGTTGAGAAGAATTGGAATAAATAAATGAGCATCTCTGCCAAACAGCTAGCATCTGAGAAAAAGAAAAGGGTGGAATTAGCTGAAACCATTATTTCAAGAGATGTGGAGATTACTTCTCTTAAAAGCTCTCTTCTGCCTCCCCCTACATAGTCATACATCATTCTACTGGTTAGGTAATTGTACATCTTCCACTGGGAAAAAATTAAAGCCTTTTGCATAACACTATGGCCTACCCTCCGATTCATCGCCAAGGCATCAAAGCTGAGCTAGGAGGCCTATGATACGATTGAACAGTTCCCACGGTTCATCTTGGAGAAGGTTCCTGAAGCAAAATATCTTCTCACCAAGCTATACTTGGTCTTTGATGAGAGCCTTACTAGAGCGGATATTGGAGATCATGATGCTACTGCTCAAATGAAAAATAAGTTCCTCCATTGCCACTTCACCTTCCAATGCACTAAAGTAGCTATAACTATTCTGAGTAAGACACTAGACAACATACGTGGAAGTTTCTTTGAGTTAAATAGGATGGGTTTTTTGTTCCCATTCCTTTAAGATGGCTCTATTGCCATGACAGAGCAGATTGCAGAAATGATAGAAGAGAAGGAATATGATCTGGAGGCTTTCAGGGATTTCAGTGATCCTCCCACAGTGACCAACATTGAGGGAGTGATTCATCTATTGGAAAATCTGCTATTTCATTGTGAAGCGGGAGCCGATTTACCCAATGTGTTGCCTCACAAAGAAACTATTGATCTAAGTGGAGCACGAGAGATTTTCTGTAGCATGGTGAGGTAATCTGAGGATGAATGGTCACCTCTGTAGGCACTTTCCAATCTCTGACTCCATTGTCCTAATGGATAAGGCACTCTAGCTTGAAAACTAGAGGAGTTTTGGTTCTCCATTCCTTAGTCAAAACGTGTCTGATAGTCGCCAAAAGTTGTTAACAAATATTTAACTAGCTCCCTTCAAGTGTATTTTTCCTCTATGCATTGGCTCACACTTCATAGAGTCAACTCGGCCTTTTATCAAGGTTTTTCCCTGCCACTCCATGTGTCTACTCTTCGCAACTCCGAGTCATGGTGTTCCTTTCGCGTCCCAGCAAGATTCACTATGCTTCCACATGTTGCAGCTACAGGTTTCTTTTGGTCATGTTTTCTTGTTGTTTCATCAGCCTTCAAAAGGCTGCCATGAAGGTCTCATTCCTAAAAGGTTTTGGCAGGACCCATGGTTGTTGTCTGCAGTGTATACTTGCTACGTGTATGTCATTCCCACATCTTTCAGCTCAAAGATGGAGTGGCAACCACAGGAAGTGTGATGTTGCCACACATCTCTATTGTACCCAACTAACGATCATCCCCTCTGTTGTTAGTGAAGGCTCCACTCATTTGACATGTGTAGCTTTAATGCAAGTCCTCAGCGGCGAGGGGAGAGAGATTCATATGGGTAATGAAAGGCTGCCATGTGCCTAACCAATAGATCTCATATTCAGGCAATGGACTAGATGAACCAAATAATGCTATTGGTCGCTGTGTGCCATAATCATTCACATAGGGGGTGACACTTGTCTAATCGAGCCTTACCGGGACCACCGTCATCATTTGTAGAAGACACACCTGTGCCTGGAATAACTGGATGCTTTTTTCTAGATCATTTCTATTGTAATGGCTTTGGGAATATTCTAATTCAAGCATCATTGCCAGGGATTGTGAAATCTTTTCTGTTACTGCTCTCCGAAGTGGTGGGAGGCTTTCCTACTATATATACTTTCTTTGTTATGAGAAAAGGGTCTGGAATTGGAGGAAAACACTGGTTTTAGTTAAAGACGCTAGGCCTTTATTGTTGTTTTAGTTGATTGCAAAAAATTTTAGACTGTGCCAATTGTTCTGCCTTTCTATTTTTCATGCTATTTGATCAGACTATAAACTGTGCTTTTTATTGTCTAGACACTTCATTTAAGAACTTCTATATATGTTGGATGCAAGTTTTCTTGTCTAAATCATGTCTAATGACTCTTCTTGGCAGTAGGAATGTATGTAATGATATTTTATGTCAATGAATGAATTTTCTATGCTATAACCTTAAGTCTCTGATGTTCTCAAGCACTACAACACCATTCAGGCCCTTAGATATATGATTTATCATGCCTATCTTTAAGTCTTGGCACATTGCCTTAGGTTAGACTTCATTTTATTATATATGCTTCATTTTCCCTTTCCAAACCCCCAATATAGAAGAAGTTAGCTTCTCTAAAAATCTAGAGGTTACTCAATTTAGTGCAAAAGGTCCCCCTTAAACTGAGTTTCCCATAAGGCACTGTTACCTTGTCAAATTTTGGTGTCAACAATATAATAATAATCATAAAAATATAAATGTAATATAGTAATACAATGATAAGACGATCACATAAAATAAATTTAAATATTATAAATTATATAATATAAATTATTCAGATTTATTATAATGATATAATTAATGAATGTTCATGATTGGCTAAAAATTTTGGTGTGTTATGGATGGATTTTAAGGAATGTTTTTTACTCTACTTTTAGCTTTATAGTCATCTCATTAAATATCGTAAAATAAATAAACTTTATCTTCATTAATATAATGTTCTCATAATTTAATAGGATATATATAATATATTTTATTTTTTAAATATTTATAAAATATATATTAAATTAAAAATAAACAACTTGTGAGTTACTTGTTGCACATAATGGAGAATTGGAGTAGAGCAGGTAAAAGTAGCTATGGTGCTGGTGAGTTGGTGGCAAAAGCATAGAAAAACTATTTGATGGACCTCATCAAGCAACAAGCCTCTATACAAGCTTGGAGCAATCCAGAGTAGTGGATCATGGAAGCCAATGGAAACGGTCATGGGGATGGAAGATCCTAAAGAAAATCTCATCAAAGGGAGGACAAAGGAAATTTTCATCAAAACTACATCCTAGGGTGAAAAGAGTGGGGTGCATGGGATCAAAGTAATGGGTAGCTACCCATGGACAATCAACGACACAAAGATTGGGTTGGTGCAACGTGGGGTAATGAACTTGGAAGGTGGAGAAATGACTAGGTGAATGGAGGACATCAGACAGGTTGGTATGTTAGATGTAGATAGAGTAAACCATAGATGTGTTTCCATTTTTATGGATAATGGAAAATTGGTATCCTCAGTCATTCGATTGAAAGGTAAATATTTCTTCATGAAATGGGGAGGTGGTTGGCTGACTATCTCAAAAATGAGAAGTTGGTGTGAATAGAATTGGGGAATTTTAGATGTTAAATCCTTAATGAGTGGATTTTTTCTAATCGAATGTCTGGATGCTTAGGAGAAAAGGCTCATTTTGAATTTAGGCCCTCACTTCATGGATAGCACAATAATTTTTTTTAAAGATTGGGAGAAAAATTTTGACCCCCAAAAGTAGACGATTGAAGCTAGTAGAACCTAGATAATGTTGTACAACCTTCCTTCAAAATATTTAGAGGAAGATTTTCAAGTGATTGGAAACAAGGTAGGATCATTCGTTAAAGTTGACAAAAAATTGGTGGATAGAAATTTTGGTATTTGTGCAAGGATTTGTGTTCATGTAAACATCATTCCCCCGATGCTGAAGGAATTGGAGATTTGATCGACCCAAGGATTGTGGAGGAAAAAGATCAAGAAGGAGGATGAATTATTCATTTTCTAGATGTGACATTCAAAAGGTCATAGATCCATGGAATGTGTGAAGATTGGGGTGGATGGGAAAGAGGATGCTTAGCAAAAAGGGGGCAAGGATACCCTTGGGGCTGTCCACTAGTCTCCCAACAAGGAAAGCCAACATGTTGATTTGAGTGAGGGTGGGAAGGATGCCCTAGAAGGATACTAGAAGGAGGTTGATAAGGGGTCAAGCTCATAGGAGATTATTGTGGTGGAAGGTGAAAAATAGCCAGGTAGTGGTTCTTCTCAGGAGGCCAAGGAAGGAACCCTAGAAATGGAAATCCAAGATGGTGGACTCAAAAAGTTGGATTAGGCTATTGATGAGGATAGAAAATAGGTAGAGGAAGGAAACAAGGAATGGATCCAATAATGATAGAGGAAGATTCAGGTTAGGAAAGGGAGATGGAGTTGGAAATTTTTTTGGGAAAAGGCTTCAAGCTCATGGAGGAAGAAGCAGGGGATGTAAAACTCCATGATGATCCACTCTCAGAGGGTTACTCCTCAAGGTTTGATTCAAAGGATAGCTCAGAGAAGATTGAGGAAGGAGAATTGCAAGAAGAAAGAACGTTGACAAAAACACACTAAAAAATCAAGAGGCCTAGAACTAGGAAAGGTTGCAAGTGGGGTAGGAAATCAAATAAGAAAAAGCTAGAACTTTTTGGAATAGCCAAAGGTTAATTGTAGCTAGCATTGAGGTCCAAGAAGGTATTAGCCCTTCTTGAAGTAGAATGAGGTCCATAACATGGAATGTTAGCACTACTGTATTTGACTACAAATTCTGACGAATGTTTGGTGACATATTGACAAAATATTGTCGACTTATCGATGCAACACTGATTTAAATTTCGTTGTTGGATTTTTGTCACTTTAACGACCAATTTTTATACATAGAAACCATGACCCAACATTGTCAGTCAGTGCCATGGAAAATTTTAGTGGTTTCCATCGCAAAATCAACGTAACTTCGTCCATCTATTGACAAAAAAAATCACAGAACGTTGCAGAATGCCCATTTGAAATTGTCAAAAAAACACCAAATGTTCATCCATTTTCCAATGAGGTGGAGCAAACTATCATTGTCATTACAATGAAAACTACATCGTGTGTACAACAACCTCATTACAATTTTTTGTGGTTCCTTGGGCTATGTTTGTTGAAATTGTGATGAAATCCTACAAATTTTTTTAAAAATTATTTGTTCAAACTTCTTCCCTCAGAGAACTAGATAATTAGCAATTATCATCTGATAGTGTATCAAAAGTTTGAAAGATAATAGCCATGTAGCCTTTGATGTCATACAGTCTCCATCTATGTGTCTCATTAAAGCCTGTTAGTTTCTTTGCATGCATAGATAAAAATCTCAATTCACAAAGCTAGAGCTGAATGTCCTTTCTTACAGAGAAAAGGTGAGATAGAAGAAAAAAACACCTTGTCACAAGTAGCTGATTGGTAACATATAACATATAACATTCATTCATTCATCCATTAATAACATATAACATTCATTCATTCATTCATTAATAACATATAGCATTCATTCATTCATCCATTAATAACATATAACATTCATTCATTAACATATTCACATTCATTCATTAACATATAACATTCATTCTTTCAGTTTTTACATATTATCAAAAATATGGTTGTCAAAACTATTAGTTTTTTACATTCATTACCATATTATCAAAAATATGGTTGCCATAATATGATTACAATCACTTTTTTTTGTTTCTTTTTTGCAGCTAAAAAAAGAAGAAGTGGAGTATCATTTTCTAAATCATCTATCCCCCCTTCAGTTGTTATTCCCTTTGTTCATGATCTTAATGTATGCCTAGTTGTGTTCTCATGACGTGGAGGCCACTACAAGGGGGGGTCTGCTACAATAACAAATAAATGTTAAATTGATATGTTTTATTATTATTGTTACAAGTATTTCATTAATTAAAATAACATTAGAGTGGTGCTCTTTACTTGATGGGGCCACATCATGTTCTTGATCTTGTCTTATAGCCTCATGCTTAACATGCTGAACACCGTCTAAATCCTCTGGAGTTGAAATATGAAAGGTTGCGTTAATTAATACACAATTGTAATTAAATATGTTTAAAATAAAATTAGATTGGTCCTCTTTACCTGATGGGGCCACATCATGTTCCTGATCTTTTCTATCTTGATCATGCTCAAAATGTTGATCACGCTCTACATGCTCTAAAGTTGAAACACAAAAGGTTACATTAATTAATACACCAACTGCAATTAAAGATGTTTAATTGTATTAGTCCATAATACATTTTGTATAGCACATGAATACATCTAGTACCAAGATGCACACCATGACCTTCATCTGCAGGTTGTGCTCCACCCTCACCAGGCTGCATTCCAATGTCATGTGCAGTATTATCATTTCTTTTCCTATTTAAAACAAATAGGCACATAATTACTTTATGGTGGAAATTAATATTTAATATATTGCACGAGTATTGAACTTTAAATAAACTTCATTGAGTTTATCTACCTGCATGTTAGATGCAATGGAACCTTGTGTTTTCCCAGTCAAGAGTCTTAAGCATTCAGCCACAGCTCCATAGCCTTGCTGGAAGGCAATCTTCAAGTCCTCTTTTGTGGGCACTCTGTTGAATTCCGAGCCCTACATTTTTGCATAAGATCATGAATTTTGTTTCTGTGGTGTGATAAAACCAAAATTGTTTGCAATTTATTATTTGGATGCAATATTTCATTTATTGATACTTACAATTTGTGCGATTAATTTCATATAACCACCAAAGCCAAGTTTGTGTTGCCCGTGTTTTTCTAGTCTTACCTTTTTTGCCTTCGATGTGTCAGGCAACCTATGAAAAATTTGAAATATGTTAGATTATGTAAAAAGAAAGAGTAATCAATATATAATTACATTGTTGATAGTATCACATACCTTCCTTGGCCTGGTGGTGTCTTTCTTTTTTTCTTTTCAGCCTTCTCCTTTCCATCCGACACCAGGTCCTTCCACTCCCTCTTCGAAATCATGGGGGGATGCTCATACTTTTTGTTCTTCTCTAAATGTGACCTATATTGGTCCCTCAAATACTTTAGATAGGTACCAGATTTCTTAAGGACCTTGGTTCAGTTGAATATGTTATTATTGAACAACACAACTAGATGGTTAATGAGCTCATCTTTTAAATATTGATTTTGGGCATTCCACCATGTATGTATGGTGGGCCCAAAGATCTCCAATGTAATATCATTTAGATGTTTATAAAAAAAATTATTTCCTACAAAGAGATCATGGGATCATTAGTCTAAAAAGAGTGATCAATAAGTAAATTTCAATTGGATTATATATAATAATAATTAAAACATTTTTAAGTACCTGGGACCTTCTCTATCTTTATGGGAATGAAATCCTCTGTCATCACAAATGTGACCAGAAATGTTCTCGTACTAGTATTACGCTAAGATCCAGGAAATGCTGCTAAAACATCACAAGTACTAGTGGCCTCTACATCCTCAAGTACATGTACTGACGCATGTTTTGGCATGTCTTCACTGCTAAAGGGTGCACTACTTGATGCCTGCATGCTATGTGTTTCTGATATTTCAGTTGACACATGGATTATGGGGTTGGATGATGTGATGTATGCACAAGAAGATCAAGATCGACACTTGTACCAACCCCTACTCCTTGGGCATCACCTACAGTACCCCGATCATGGCCAACAACATCATGAGGATGAAAAAAATCCTTTAAAAACAACACATATTTTATTTTATGACATAAAATACTACAAAATATAAAACCATGAATGAACTTATGTTATAATTAAATATCTCGACAACTTACTTGCAATTTTTGTACTCTCTAAGTCAATATTTTAACCCTTTCTCTTATCTCATCTGTTTAAGGCACTATGAATAATAACTAAAGGATTTCTTCATTGCATTTTTTTGGGTCTTCCTTATCATATCCAGAGGGTTTACAGAATATGCGATGTCATCATGACATAATAGTGACTGCATCTCCCTATGGATGCTCTCCTCTATTCTTGGTGCCCTTCCCCAATCATTGGACTGCAACAAGAATATTAAAAATATTATTGAAATTAACCCAATAAGCTTATGAAAAAAACATAATAATAAAAAATTTTGCTCGTATCAAATTTTTAAAATTACAATGAGGTAAACCTATTGGGTAGAAGTTCCTGAAGATGCATCGTGATCTATGCTCTAGGCCGGAGCCTTCCCTCTATGATCAATCTCCCACTGTAACAAAAATTAAATATTAAAAAACATTACCGAAATGAAACCAATAGACTTACAAAAAAAAACATAATAATAAAATGGTATATTGGAGTCATTAATTGGAGGTTGGGTAAAATGGTATATAGTATGTACCACCACCATAGTAATTGTGTTTGTATCTATGTGATTCAAATTGTAATTGATTAGCAACTCTTCCCCTTTAGTTATTGATTTTATCACACATATGAAAACACAGTTTCCCTCGAGGGCCTTGAATATACATTGGGTTGCTTATTTGTTGACCCGGTTCGTGTACTATTTATAAACCCTATAATATTCCCTGATGCTTTTGGTCTTTTATCAATGTACATAGCCACTCCTTTATTTTGATCCTTATCTTTTAGCTATATATAATTTGTTGACAGTGCATACCTACACATACTTCGTGAATATCAAACTAGTTGCATCCAATCTTTGTAACTGTAATAGGGTACGCCATACTCCATCAATTTAGTAACTTTTCCATAACAGACCTTTATGTCATCCATGCAAAATAGGCCCAAACCATGTAATGATGATGGTGTTATGTGATATATCCTCTCATTGACACAAAAATTAGTGTTTACTGGAGGAAGTTCCTTGGGTACCCATTGTTTCCATAGATGTTTGTACCTCAAGGGAACCTCGATGTCACCTATGCTCTCATCATCATAAGAACATGATCCCCCTTCAACAAGAAAAAATTTGATGTGTTTACAAAATTTTCTTCTAATCTTTTGACCTCTAGTTGATCTCCCTCTTTTAGACCTACTACATGTCTCACTTTCCTCTTCTCTTCTTGAATTTCCCTTGCTCGAGGAAGAAAAATCTAACAAATACCTATTTTGTGGTACCTACACTCATAAGGATGTTGGATGAAGTTCTTTCATGGTGATGTGATCCCAAGGTATGGGGTTGGAGGATTAAAAACCAAGGTTGTCACTACTAGTCAAATGCATGTGGAGGTAAAAATAGTTGTGAATGTATTAATAAACCTTGTAAGGGTTTGATGATGAGAGATCACTTGGTAAGAATGGGAATGGTTTGTAGGGTCACCAAGCCTTGGGTTTTGGGAACATTTAGAGGAGTCATTGTCTTGTTTCTTGGAGGTTGATTGGGTTAGTTGGTGGAAGGTTGCTATTACTTTTTGTACCTGTCTATGAAATTTTTTGGACCACCTTCGTCAAAGACAATAGTCCCTTTGAGGTAGTACTGGTGTCTGGTTAGTTAGTCTATGAATTTTTTTGGACCACCTTTGATGTTAAATATCCCCTCATGCAACCATCCTTTCATTCTATTTCTAAATGGACAAACCCCTTGCCTTTAATGATTAAGCTCCACAAGTTTCTACCCCTATGGTTTTTTGGGCCCCCCAAATAAAATAATAAAAGATGGGCCCTACTTAGAAGAACCCCAAAATGTATTAGATTTTGTTTCTTTATTAAGAATCTAGTTTAAGAGGCTAATTGGCTCCCTCCCTAACCAACATTCCTTCACCATTTTTTAGAACCCACAACATCTTCAAACCATTTATACTCTTATGGAACTTGAAAAAAAAGTCCACTTCAATTACTGTTCTCTTTCAAGCTTTCCCTAGTGCTGGAATTTGTATTGTTCTTTTGGAGGTTTGGTTGAGTCAATGAAATATTCAAATTTTTTTAATGGATCCTTGTATTTTTTTCATCTCCTGTACTTCTATACGTTCTCTTATGGACAGGCACTAGGCATTTTTCATTGTACTCACGGACCATATATTGTTTTCAGTCCCTTTGATCATTTGTGGACCTCAATATGTATATTTATTTCATCAAAGTTTAGAAATTTGAACCCTAGTGAACTTTGTGTGCTATTATGTGACAAGAATTCCTTTCAATCTTATAATAAAAAAAATATGCTAAGACAGATACAAAAACTACAATTCACAAGCCAAAGATGGCCACCCAATTGATTGAACATCTCAAAGCTTGGCTATTCAAGCTAACTAGACACCAGTACTAGGTAGTAATTGGGTTTGTCAATGGGAAATTGGCTTGAATTGATCAAAATATAGCATGCAATACCTCGATGGGAATAAACAGAGTCTGAATCACTGTACTTGCAACAAGATTTCTAAATGTGGGGGAAAAATCACTTACATTCATTGTCCCTTGGTCGATTTTCCCTTTCTGAGTGCCCTCACCTCTCACTTTGGCTTTCCTCCTTCAAAATGGTTCCTAGTGTTCCTCCTCAACTCAATGTCCTTGCAACACTCATCCAGTGAATTCTTGCAACTCTCCACTCAGGGGATGGATGCAATGGTTCTTGGTGCAACTCTCCAGTTAGGGACTCGGTGCAGTATGCTATGTCGTGCTCCTGCGCGCACGGGGCCAAAATTCAAAATATATAATTTATATATATGCTATGTCAACATATAGTTTATTTTATTTTCTACAAAATATGATTTTTGTATGGTGGCTTGTTGAGCTTATATAGTTGGTTTTCTCTTTCTTTATAATTTTTGATGATTTATTTCCTATGACATGATTGAATATTATCTACAGTCCTAGTGATTGTTAAAAATTCTTATGATATGTGATGTTTAATCATGATGGATGTCTAAGAATTAGTGATTGAAATACTACTTGACTAAATATTGAGCTATCTAATATTTTTTCATTTAAACATCATGGAAGAAATGCTTGCAATCAATTTCTTATTAATGTAGCCTATAAGGTTTCTTTTCCTAGTTTTTTTGGGTCCTATTCTTGTTATGACTTACTTTCTTAAATTGGTCTATTACAATAATGGGGAGCATATCTAGTGAATCAATTCTTTTAGTCTCTTTGATTCTTATCCTTGAGTATAACGAGTTTTCTTCTATCCTATGATTCATTGATTGTTGATTTAAAACACTCATTACAACTAACATGGATATGAATTATAATGTGGGTATGAGAAAGGATTGTTGAATATGAAGGAATGGTTTAGGAAAGTACTCCTTAATCCAAATGAGTCATTTTCTTGTCATGGAATGTGTTAAGAGACTGTAAAATTAATATGTTCAATCTAGTTAATATTGACACATCTAAAGCATGCCAAAGGCACTTCAGAGATATGCCATGACATAAAGAAGATTTTTAAGGTGATGTCAAGTCTTGATCCATTAGGGTAGGAAAAAATAGATGCATTGGTACAAAAGGTTCCATTCAACATGGAGGAAATGGATAATTACCTAAGGGGCTAATGTGAGATTGGACCAAGTTTATATTATGATACAAATAGCTTGGGAAAAGGGATGATGAAATGGTTAAGTATGGGAAATTGTAGAGATAAATATAACACCAAGGGAAGAACACTAGAAGTAATTTTAGCACTATGGATTAATCCAAGACTCAAAATTCCACTAAGAGGCACCCTTAACTCTTAAATTAATTCCATAGGTGGGTTTATCCTCCAATATAGTGTCATTGGTTAGCTTATCCTTTGAACTTCCACTATAAGTAGGATTACCATACACTTTCATAACATGCATGACCTCATGTTTGAGTCTTGAAACCATCCCATATCATCAATGCATGTGTCTAGGCTAACCATGTCAAGTTTCACTCCATACAAGCACAAATTGAAAAAATATCAATGTTGGCCCCATTCACGTCACTATGCGAGGTCAACATGAGGAAACTCTAATTTTTTGGAAATGAAATAACGAAAGACATGATCAAATAATATCTAATCATAAATAGTCATAGAGTAATTAGGATTTGATAATATGGAAATTTCTAGGAGAGCTACAATAGTTGTAACATCATGAATTAACAACAATAAAAAGTACATCATGAATTAATTATGTAATGGAATAAAAATTAAAAACATCATGAATTAATTATGTAACCATATAAGTCAAATATAATTCTATCAAGAAATCAATATCAAATAGATAATATAATCGCATAACTCATACATTTCAATGTCATTGATCTTCTTCATCATCCAACTCTTTGTTTGTATCATCCAATCCAGATTCGACATTGTAAGGATTGGTCATATCATCATCATCATTGATATCAGTTTTGATAATTTCATCATCCACATGGATATCATCTTCATGAACATTAAATCCTACATCATCATGATCTAGTTCCTCTTCTTCAACATCTTTGTCAGGAACATCATTAACTAGATGTTGATCCTGATCATCATCTACATCATCTTCTAGTTCTTCAGTATCTTCTTCTTCCACCACATTATACTTTACCGACCTTCCTCTTGGATCATGTCTAACAACAAATGACCAACCTGGCTTACCTGGAACCTCTGAGTAAAATACCTAATCACATTGGCTTGGAAGAACATAGGGCTCATTTCCAGCTCGCTCAATCGACCTTGTATTAACCATGGTAAATCCATTATCATGTTCAATAACAGTTGTCTTAGGATCATTTTCATTCAATCGTAGCCTATACCATTAGACAATGAACAAAATAAATTTGAAGGACTTAAAGTCACACTCAAGTATATCATCTAAAATCCCATAGTATCAATTTTCTGAGACTTCTGGATGTATGTCACTTCTAGATAAAACATTAGTCACTTGAAAGAGTGCAGTTATCCCAGAATCACAAGTTTTCTTCGTGTCATCCAAATTTTTTATTCAAAATTTATGACAATTTCACCACATAGCCTTGTGGTGTTTCACCTACAATACGCCAAACATGTAAAAATTATTACATCGTCAGTTGATAAACATATTTATTCTTGGCCGAATGTATGTAAGGAAAAAAAACTCAACATATATATACATCAATATAATTGAAAATAATTAAATAATATGGGTGATTAATATATTTATACGTACCTTTTTATCTATTAAACCATATGCTAAATTAATTTCCCTTG
Organism: Sequoia sempervirens; assembly: GCA_007258455.2. Taxonomy (NCBI): domain Eukaryota; kingdom Viridiplantae; phylum Streptophyta; class Pinopsida; order Cupressales; family Cupressaceae; genus Sequoia; species Sequoia sempervirens. The sequence continues at coordinate 328,862,060 of VDFB02270651.1, forward strand.
GTGTAACATTAGAATCTCCATTACAATGAGCTTCTTTAACCAATGAAGCCAGACCTTCCCATGTTAATGCGTGACCAAATTGTTGACATCGTTCAATCCATACCGTCATCCAATCAAGATGGTTTATGACATACAAATGTAGTGCATCCCTTTCTTGACCAACTATATCAACATAAATTGAAATTCACAAATGACATATAATTAGTTAATTACCATGGTATACAACCTTAATTTATAATTGATGTACCTGAAAACCTAGCATCCCACTACCAATGATCTTATTATCTTTCGTAAGAAACCTTTGAATTATATGTATCCAAGACCCATTGTTTAGACATTTCAAATTGAAGAGATATAACATATCGGAGAAGCAGTATCTGTGTCACCCCAATCATGTTTTATGTTTATAGGATATAATTTATCGACACAACAACTAGCAAGCTTCACGAAAAAAAACATTGTAGGAATGGCCTACGTGTGTTGGAACTAGAATTTTCATTTGAAATTATGATGGTCCTTTCATATGAAATAAAAAAAAAATCCTTAAAAACCATGTTTTTACCATCCACAAGGTCAAAATTTCCTTTTACTGCCTTACTGTAGCCTCCAATAAAGCAACTCACGGTAGTGTGGTGGGTAAAGGAAGTAATACACTGTATACCACTATACCGCGGAAGGTTGATGTCTTGCCCATGTTAGAGCGGGGTCATGATTAATACTAATAGAGGGAACTGCTATACCACAAGGGGTTGAAATGAAGCTCGTGGTCAAGTAGTAAACTAAGAATAGAGGTAATAATGCACTACCATGTTGTGGAGGGTTGGAATGGAGCCCGCGATAGAGTGGTGAAATAAGAATAGAGATACGGAGGAACCGCTATACCATGGGGGGATGAAAAATGTCATGCGGTAGTGCGGTAATCTGTCGTTGGAGCATTAAATGAAGGCCAATCACATCAATCAAGATTGAAGAATGAAATTCAGCTCAATATGAAAGATTTGAATGATGAAGAACTTAATATATGAAATTAATGCAGTATGATATCAAAATTTAACAAGGAAATTTGAGAATTTGTGTGCTCGTACTAGCAGAAGATGAATATAGGCAAGCTCAAAGTATGACAGTGGAAGAATTCTATAGAGCGAGCAAAATTTTGGGTAAGTCTACTTATCATTCACTGAAATTTAAACAATGGCGCCAAAGAAATCAGAGGAAAGAACTAAAAAGGAAGAAAAATCTAGTAGAATTTCATTGCAATCGCCATTACTTGCCCTATTACTTGGTTTAGTAGATAAGGGTTCTAAGAAAGTCTTTAAGGATTTAGCTCAGAGGTGTAGGGACCCAATAATTCCATAGTCTAGGTGGAATTTATATTGGTATTTCTATAGGGACAAAGATGAAAGGGTTCCAGTGTCAAACCCATGGACTTTTGACATAGGAAAATTAGTTTTTCCTAATGTTTTTGTTGATGTCGAGCTAATCAGAGGCTTGTCCAATAGATATCATGCCCCATAAAAAATGGTCAAACTTCTAAATGGTCAATGTCTAGTAGATATCTTGAGGGAAGCTATAATTAGGTGTTTTGACCTAAAAAGGCAGGTTGTCACTGAAATTGACTTGGGGAAGCTAGAGCAAGAGTATAAAAGGTTGAAAAGGACCTATAGAACTGATGAACTCCCCTTACACATGAAAAGGGGTGACAAAAATAGAGTCTTTCCCATTCACTCTTCAAGACTTGAACCCTTTCTAGTGTCTGACTTTTAGACCTATTTCAAAAATACCTACTATGCATTATGTCAAATTCTTGGAGTTGATGTAGAGGAGAATATGTTGATAGGGTTGATCATAATGGCCATGATTATCCAACATCCTGAATTGAAGGTGGAGTTTGATTTTGCTTCATTCATTTAAGGAATATATTCATGAAGGTTTGTTATAGGTTAGGGAAGCCAAGGGCCCCATAACTTTTAGAAAATACTCCTTATTATGTCATTTTATTCTATCTCAAAATGAAACAAAATGGACAAAGAGGATGAAATTGAGAACACATGAGAATGGATTTATGCTCCCAATACAAAATTGGTGTTATATTTGGGACAGTAAATGCAAGGAAAGTGATTATGTTGTATTTAGGGATGATTTTGTAATTATATTGATTGCTCATCTTGGTTTTCCTACACCAAGATTACCATAATCCCTAATGGATGTCATGAGACCCCTGTAATACAAACTGGATCAAGGTTTTACACATAATTATGTTGATTGGTTTTTGATGCCACAAGACACCATCATTAGGGTATATGGTTGTGATCAGGCCCCTCATATTTTACCAAATTTGTGCCTAGTAGAGTATTGTTTTTATAATTTATGTGGCAAATGCTTTGGATGGAGCATGATTTGATGAAAAAATAGAAAAAGGCACATTTCTACCTAATTTGACGGTATTTGAAGAATTATCAATTGGATCAGATATGTTGGAGGAATTGCAGAGATTTATAAAAGCTAATTTTTCTCTCAAATCAGGGAAAGAGAATATGTGATCTAGAAGGCCACATCAACAATATCAGAAGAACCCTACTCACAGAGAGGGCAATAACATGTGAATTTGATTCAAAAGAGGATGTAATAAGAAACCTGGTCTATTTTTCAGATGTGTTTGAAAGAAGGAAAATATGGTTAATGATGAGATGGGAGGATCAAGAGAGAGGAAAGGATAGGAACTTCAAGGGGTTTTTTGATGAGGAGCTAGATGTGTTGAAAAGAATGCAATTAGTCCTTGGTAAATCTGATGGATTATCTAAAAAGGCTCAAGAAGAGAAATCAACCCCACTTCCTACACCCCAACCACCAACATCCATAGCCTCTACATCACATACACCACCTTCATCACCAATTCATGCATATCCTCCATCTCAAACAGATGAGCCTTTTGCCAAGAAATAAAAATATTGGATCACTAGTGGAATATGAGTCAAGTGATGAAGAACAAGAGGTAGTCTTAACTTTGGCTAAGATGAAAGAGGTTGCAGAGAAACAAAAAAATCCTTGAGCCTCATGATCCCAAGATGACAATATTAGAGGAAGCTATTGATGAAATGTAGGATGATGAAAGAATTATTGCTTCCCTAAGATTCATGGAGGATGATGACTTTATCCATACTAGGGAGTTCAAATATTTTTGGATAAAAATGAAGATGAAACAATTTGATGACAGATTGGAAATTAACCTCATTGGAGCTAATGATTCAAAACATGCAGAAGTGCAAGCACAAACAATGGCAGAGTTAAATATTGACAATGTCAATATTACTCCTAAAGAAGCAAGGGAGTTAGTGTTGAAAAGTAACATGCTCATTATACTAGGAATGGAGCTCTCCAAAGTTTTTCTATTGGATCAAATCAAAGCTCAAGATGATCGCAAATTGGTTTCAGAATTTGATTCAGAAGGAGTATCAGGGATAGGATATAATACAACCACCCAGACCGTTGCGCTATGGACGAAACAAAAAAGCATAAGGAAGCCTAGGCTTCTAGATGTGGTACAGGAAATGAGAGGGTCTTCTCTGGTTAGAATTATGAAGGTCACTACTCCCACAAAAGAAACAACCATGACAATGCATTCAACAATGTTTACAAGAGATGTAGTGGAAAACATGGGAAAGAAGATGACAGAGTATGAGAAAGGACTCAAACTATCAAATGAGGAGATAAATAAGTTATTCATTGAAAATGTCAGATTGAAACAAAAATTGAAACAAGCCACCGATGTAAAGGGGAATGAAATGGTTGTATATCATCCACCTACTTTAGTTGAAGATCTATAGATTCAACAATTGAAAGAAGAGTTGAGAAACTAAAGAATCATAATATGGATGATATCAAATGACACATTTTGAGTACCTTGGAGGAAATACTAAAACACAAAGTTGAATTTTTAAAAGAGACAATAAGTGGAGATCATGAGGGCTTAAGTCATTTGGTAAAAGCTCTGGAACAGATAAATACTAATACCTTTCTCTTAGAGGAATTGCGGAAAAAATGGCAGACTACTTACCATATCTTAACCACTCTATGTAAAGCCACAGAAAGAGATCCTGAAGCACCCCCAAGGTTAAAACCTACTAAATCAATGGTAAAAGGAATCATTCATGAGCATAAGCATTTGATTGATATGAAGAAGAAGGAAGAAAACAAAAGGAATTCATTTGATTCAATAAAACACAGTTTTAGCCCTCTGATTGTTAAAGGTGATGGTCAACTCAAGGATGTGGATGAATGGAGAAATGAATTTGATCAAATAGTTCCACAATGTTTGACACATATTCAGGGTGATGGTAATATCAATCTAGAAAAAATTCATGCTCTTCTTGATGGAATTATTGCATTGGATAATGGCTATTCAAAGTTTGTTGTAGATGCCAGAAACTTTCTCAATGGCAGATGGAAAAGCCACCTGTCAAACTTCATTGCTACAAAGGAATACAAGTGGTCGAATGATTTAACCACAATCAAGTGGTAGGAGAAATACCTCAGTTTAGATGAATATTAATCACTATCGATGATGATTATCATAAGGTAAAAGCTTTGCACAGGTCTTTTGTGACTCAGACTTTTACTCAGAGATTAACAAAATTGTCATGTGTTAGTTGTTAATTGTTTTAGTTATATTTTACATGTTAGTTAAGTTTTGTTATCAATATTCATGTCTTTGGTTTAGAAGCTTGTTTCCTCTCCTATAAATAAGAGAGACCAGGACCAAGAAAAAATTATTAAGATAGGAGTAGATAGAAGTAGGAGAATAGGGATTGCTACAATGTTTACATCATAAAGGACCAAGATGCACATGCAAATTTTTTGATGAAGTTAATGGAAAATATCTGATTCGATGGCTTTATGTTGGTATCAATTTTTTGTTAAGTTAATTGAAGATATTGCCAGATTGTCTCCATATTTAATATTACTCTATTGTTTAAATTGATATATCAAGCATATTTTCAATTTATCAGTGCACATTTGTTGTATCTGTGTGGCATAATTAATTGGGTCTTTCAAGTAAAGATTAAAGTCCTCTTGATTATTCACAACAACTTAGGAATATTATTTTGGATTATTAAAGAAGAATTTGATAATTGCATCCCTGCCTATTTATACAAGTTATAAACATAGAAGTACCAAACAATTTGAATTATTGCCAGTCATAAGTCACTTGTCTCTGATTTCTACTTGACTCTATATACCCAACAAAGCACTGGTCTTCACATTTCATCACTTAGTTTCATTTCATTTTAAATGTTTTACATCTATTAACTAAACATATTTCTTTGATACTAATTATACAATTTATGCTAGATTAGTAGTACATCTGTTCACTTTCAAATTTCCATTGTGAATATAATGTTATAGGAGGAATCACATAGTTCAAGTCTGCTTCATTCACATAGGTAGACCCACCTAGGTCTAGTAGCACCTGAAGAGAAGAAGGTATAAAACCATTTGGCCTTGTATGTTACCCTGAAACGTACCAAGAGTTTGGCAACCTCTTGAGGTATTTTTACCTACATTTTTAAGTGCTAACAACATGAATGAGTAAGCACATTGTACAATATCGACATAGGAACATTGCATTCATACCGATCAGAAAAAGAAATTGGGCTATATATTTTGATTAAAAAGGAACAAATAGAGAATATATCACCACAAGAAATGCATATCAGCATAACTCATGAAAGTTTCCCTAACAAAATACTCATCACTGGCCATCAGAAGCCTAACAAGTGAAAATTCGGATCTCATATACTACTCTGATGAAGATAAAAGGCTTGTATCAGGGACACATTCTTTTTGTTCTACCGATGGGTTATTCAAGAAAGTAAAAGATAGACTCACTCAGGATTTTGGCATGAGGTACACCGATATATTTCATCAGAGGAAAACATTGATATCAGAACAACAAAAAATGGACTGCTCGACAACACATCTTACACCGATAACATTTAGTCGGGAGAACATATCTCAAGTTATGCCTACAAGGGAATAATCAAAGTAAGATGTTGCGATGACATAGTGGATAAAATAAGGCACCAGTAGTGAAAGACTTATTTTCTGGAGTAATACAATACTAGTACTTTTCTATTTGTGTGTGGAAGATTCTTTCATTTGGACTAGTTCTCTGTTGTTTCTTTTCAAGCAATTGAAGGCAATGTAAAATGTATTCTAATTAATCTCCATGACCATCTTATAATTACCTCTCACTTTCCTCAATCTACCTTTCCCCATCAGGTACTCCCCTTCAAATTTGTTAATGTAGTTGGGATCCCAAATGCGATCTACATGGATCTTTGTTGCGAACTTAGGAAGATAATTAGTAATGTACACCATGGTCTAGTATACCATATATCCCTCCACCATAGAACCCTCAGGATGTGTTCTTTGTCTAACCAAATCTTTCAAAAATTTCAAGTGCCTCTCAACCATCCACATTGACCTTGTGTGTATAGGTCCACACAATTCAATCTCCTCAACTTGGTGTATGAGGTAGTGTTCTTGTGCATTGAAAAATGTTGAAGGTAGACACTTTTACATTTCACACATTAGATGAGGAATTTTTCTCTTCCAATAATTTATATCTTCTTTATGGATTTCTTTAGATGACATCCATCTACAAGTGATTCAAGGCGCAAATATATTAATGATTTAACAAAAATATACAATATATTACATAACAAGTAAAACAAATGGAAAATATAAGATCTATACAATGAATTGAACAAATATCTCTACTTACCTCATCTATTTTGCAAGATCATATATAACTTGCTTGAAATTGTTGTCAAAGTTGTCTGGGAGAGATAGAGGTAGAATGTACTGCAACAATTATAAAATGATCTTTTCATTATTTTTTCAAAACTAGAAACATAATACACTGAAAAGTAGACACAGTATACAAATATATAAAAAATATACTAGAATAATTACCTTAATGAAGGTATGCCAATCATGCATTTTCATCCCTGATTCAAATTCACCTTTCTTTGTTATGATATTGTTTATGTTTGTTGAAAATCTTGTGGGCAATCAAATTTTTCGTGTGACTTCTTTTATAACATTGCTTTGCTTCTCCTTTAATAACCAAGGAAGGGTTCTTATATTAATTTTATCTCCATCATTATTTAATTGAATGACATTTTTCATTGCATGATTGGCTTCCTGAATGTCACTACAAATTTTGACAATTTTTTCTTTGTCATGCCCTCCATCCAATATTTTCCATAACGTTTCTGTTATATTCTTTCTGATATGCATTGTATCAAAGAAATGCACAATTTGTAGTTGCTCATAGTAGGGCAACTTACTAAATTGTTTGGGATAAATTTTCAATCCCTGTGGAAGCTGGCCATTAATGCCTTGACAACCTTCATGAAGCATATAATTTAAAAAAATTAACAGTGAAAATCATTGTCAATTACAACATGAGTAAACAAAACACAATATAAAAATATAAGTTCCAAACATATCATATATGATAGATAAACAATTTGATCTGATGTATAACCTTGACGATTAATTATATTATATTCCAACTTCCATAGGTAAGGTGTCATTCTTCGTGGTTTTGATTTAGTCTCTTCTTTCCCATTGAAAAGATATTTTTCAGTAGTTCGATACTTTGATTTTTGTGGAGGAAGTTCCTATACTCATTAAACACCTACTTTCCTAAACTTTTTGAACGATGAGATTTCATCTTTGGAACACAAATTGGACATGCATATTTTTCCTTTATTTAAAGACCTGCAAGATCATATATAATTTGATTAAATATGTCAATTTCTATAGTTATATATAATGAATAGATTATTTAAAAAACATGCATGATATCTACTTCATAAAATTAAATATCGTTAAAGTGCAGTCAAACATTATAACATACCACAAAAATGTGTTACCCCTGGGGCATCATGAATTGTCTATACAAGCATTGCATGGAATTGAAATTGTCTTTGTCCTATTGGTCTAGAGACGTCATACATAGTGATGCCATTCCATAACTTTAGTAACTCGTCAATAAGAGGCTTAATATATACATTCATATCTTTAACTTGGTACTTACCTAGTTGAATGAAGATAAACATTACATAATTATTATAACCATTTTATTGCAATATATAAAAATTAAAGTACATGACTATTAAAAGAAAAAATATAAGTCATTATGCAACAAATAAGACAAATGAGATGCTACTACATTAAAGAAATTGATGTAAACAAATACCTGGAACAATCATTTCCAACATTATGTGTTCCCTCTTTATTGACATCCATGGAGGAATGTTATTGTTGATAACAAAAACAAGCCACACTGAGTAAATAGATCTCAACTCTCCACATGGATTGACACTGTCCACTGCAAATGAAAGCCTGAGATTATGAGGTTCTTATTTAAAGTGTGGCCATTTTTCCTCCATGTCCCTAAATGCAGAACCGTCTGCAGGAATTAAAAGAATTTCATCTCCACTTCTATTCCATGCATTGTAATCTATAAATTGCGCTAAGCTTTCACACCTAAATAATCATTGCATACATGGAATAATGGGAATATAACGAAGAAATTTGTGAGGAACCTTTTTTGTTAGTTGATCTATTTGATATCTACTGATATGACATTTTGGGCATTTTGTTGAAAATTCATGTTGTTTATGATATATAATATGATAATTGGGACATGCATCTATTGCTTGATACTCCATTCCAATATATTTCATAATGGAAGATAAATCTCAATATGAGTGAGGTTAAATATTTGATGGTGGTAACAAAAATTCACCTATCAATCTACAACAAAAAATAATTTGTTAATATAAAGAATATTAATGGTACATATTTCATCCTTTATTTACTAGTGATGAACTAACAACAAAAATAGATGAAAAAAAAGACATATATGACATACCTTAACATCTGTGAGATTGCTATGTTGGATAAACCATTCATAACCTTCAAAATACAACAAAGAGAAGAGTTGTTTGGGAGCTTTCATAAAGGGGCTCATATGTCTTCTCAAGTACAGGTAAATCATGAAAATCATCAAAGTCATCTCAATCATTATGATCAGTTGTGCCACTAAATGTGTCATGGATCAATGTATTTGTACCATCATCTTCTTCCATAGGATCATTAACTTCATCTTCAATATTCACACCTCCATGTTCCTCTACTTGCAAAACCACATTCTCTGGGCCATGATATTCCATATCATGTGCCCTAGGGTGCCCCACCTTTATAATAATGATCAACACAAATAAACCATGATCATGATCAAGTGATTTTTTATATATATAAAAAATGTTAAAATGATATAAACATTTACAAATTCAATCAATATAAAGACATATAATGAACAACTTACCAATGGACGATAATCATGCCCCTCTTCAACATGACCATGCTGCCTACAATGTTTCTCAGCTGTTGTGATTAAAAGTCTTCTCGTCTTTAATCCCTTGCAATTATTGTAAGGACAATAACATTTCCCATCACCCTTTCTTTTCAATCTAGCCCACAATTTAGTAAGTGTCTCTTCATTTTTTTCTCCACTAATACTATCTGACATGATTTTTCTTTACCAATCTTGAATATTTAGATCTTCAAAAAATATCAAACTCACAGTCCAATAATTATTAATCATAGACAGGTAACAAATTCTAATAATTATGATATTTTGCACCAAAAAAATTTGGCCTATAGCCTCCACAAACTGTCACAAGTATAGAAAAACACTATCGCACGTATAGATAAATTGTCGAACTCACTTTCATTTATTAAAAAATATTCGTCAGAACCCTGACGAATGTTAACCATATACCCGTTAGCCCACAAATTGATGGAAGGGGATGGTTGAATTTAAGTGTATGTCGAAATAGCAACAAAAATCATGGAGCATCACAATTTTGATGAACGTCAGGCATAAATTTTAAAAAAATTAAAAATTTCACATTAAATACACAGGTACCCAATGATAGATCTAATTATACATCTTTCGTTGGAAAGTTTCGTCATATTTTGCAGTCAAATGAGTTAGTGGAGGGGATTAAATGCCCCTAACAAGAAACACTTGTTCAAGCATCAAATTAATCAATGTAGACCAGATTTAATTCTTCTTCAAGAAATGAAACTTGGTGATTTAGAGGGTGAGAATTTCATGAAATCTCTAAAAATTTGGGAAGGTTCTTTGGTAGATTCTCGAAGGGCCTTAGGTGGTTTTAGGGTTATGTGGGATCTATTAGTGATCAAAGGGGAAGAGGTGGCTACTAATCAATTGTCATAACCCAATTCTATTGTATATTTATTATAATATGGTAAATTAAATTATTGAAGAGATTCAATAATATTAAATGGAGATTTTGGAATTTTCAAAAAATTGAATGAAAGAAGTTGACTGATGTTGACTTTACAAAATTTTGGAAATTATTATATATGATTTCAAGAATTTAACGTTACTGATAAATTTTCAAGTGCAAGTGTGTACAGTCATAAGGTGATAGGTTGAATGATGAGAACACAATTGAAGTAGGAATGTTTAGCCAGATCGAATAGTTAGCTAGTTGGAATCTGGGTGTGCACACCAAATGGCATGATAACTTGCATTTGAATCATTTTGCATATATAAAAGAATGTAAATTCATGACTTGAATGTCTCAGTTAATGAAAATGAATGGCTTGTAGATTAAATTGTCTACTCAAACTCTGTGTTTTGAAGAAAATGAAAGTAAGTACTAAAAATAAATTCTTTTAGTTACGTATATGGAAGCTTGAGATGAGATTTAAAAGTTCCTTTCTTAAGTCAAATGATAGCATAATGGAACTTATAAGCCATTCCAAATTAAACAACTTATACATGAATGCATATATAAATATATATACATATATATACATGTTTGTAAATAAAAATTTGAATACATACATACATACATATATTTTGAATACATACATGCATACATACATATATGTATGCATGTATGTATTCAAATTTTTATTTACAATCATGTATATATATATATAAATGTAAATATATACATTATTTGAATACATGAAAAATATGAATGAAATCATTTTAAATACATACATATATATATATATATATATATATATATATATATATATATATATATATATATATATATATATATATATATATATATATATTACATACATACATATACACATATACATACACATATTCAAATTTGAATTGAATTCAAATTTGATAACCACTGATGTTCTAATATTGGATTGTTGAAAAGTAAAATTTGATCATGAAGGATGTGGTCTGACATGATAATAATGGAAATATTCGATTATGTAGTGGCCAATGGTAACGCAATAATACCTTCGTCGGTGGCATTAAAAAGAGTAATGTGCTATTATTGTTTCCATTATGGGATACTCAATGCAGTGGAAAAGAAAGCTAGGGGTTTGAAGGAAAAAGAAAAAAGAGAGCTTGTGGGTGAGGAAAAATAAAAAAGGTTGATTCTCACAAAGCTCGATTTATTAGGTAAATCAATTGCTTAGAAAGAAAACTCGATTTTCTTTTATCATTTCTACTTATTATATGAATGGTAGTTTTCTATTTTATCAATTGCATCATTTTACTGTATGAATGTATTCCTATTGAAACCACGACCTTGAGCCGAGTAGTGTGGCATCGACCATAGTTTTTGAGTCACCTAGCCTACAACCAGTATTATGTGAGTATCATTTAGAAGCCTTGCGGCTAGATTTTACATCTAGGTTGAGCCTTAGAATTTCTTAAGTGTGACTGTTCTTAATGTTTGCACCTTTGTGTTATCCATTTGATGGTTGTTCAGAATCTCTAATCTGAAACACTGTATTTTTATGATGATTTAAATCATGGAGGATCGACCATCGATCCCTTGAAAAGGGTATTAACCCTATGATTTGTTTTTATATGTATCACATTCTTCATATTGGCTAGGCTGATATATGGTGGCTAAATCAAATGCTTAAATTATATTGTTTGTATTATAAAGCCACCTCATTCTATAGGGAAAGGTGGTGAAATCTTTGCTTAAATTCTATAAACCCAAGTAGGGTTCAATCTATGAGATCAATGGGAAGATTCCTTGTAACCAAGATTCTTGCATGTCAAATTTTAGTGGTGAAACCACCATGTCTTTAAGGTCGAATATATGCATGCTATTGTTACTAGAAGTAGATGCACTAGACCAATATAAATGGTTGATTAGAGTGATCTGTGAATGATTGTGTAAACTCAAAAAGGCATGAGTTTTGCTAGAACTCAAAACTTCCATGTCTTGTTATTGACTAAAATACTTGTTTAAGTTTTACCTCGACAAGCATGACCAACTTAGATTCTTTATATTATTAAGTTGCACAGTGAATTTTAGAGATGAAATTTGTTCAAGATCTAAATATTAGACATTCTATTTTATGTATAAATAGGGCTGTTTGATTTTTAGAGAAATCTCTTGGCTTGCTTGAAAGTTGAAAAAAGAGTTGTAGATAGTATTGTTACTAGAAAAACAACATTATTTATTTTCAGTTCATTGTGGAACAACCCATTTTGTATTAAAAATAGTGAAAAATTAAATGTAATGTTGCCACTTAGCATCAAAATAGCTTGAAACAACAATAAGAAATTGCAAGCAGTGTATGTTCTATTGGAAAAATTATATTTTTTGTCATTAAATGTAACTGTTTAGTCTAAAACAATATTTCAATGATGTAAATAGTGAATAATCTTTGTAAATGACACTATTTTTTTATTTAATTTATCTTTGTATCTAAAACAACCTTGCTCATTAAACTATTTAGTTGGAACAACTTTGAATATATGTAAACAACTTGTCTTATAAACTATTTAGTAGGAAACAATACTTGTTCTATTTAAATGATGAATGTTCATATGTAAATAGCTAGTCTTATAACTGTTTAGTAGGAAACAATACTTGTTCATATAAAAAATGAATATTCATTTCTAAACAACTTGTCTTATAACTGTTTAGTAGGAAACAATACTTGTTATGTTTAAACAATGAATGCTCAAAAGTAAACAACTTGTCTTATAACTATTTTGTAGGAAAAAATACTTGTTTTTTTAAACAATGAATGTTCTTATGTAAACACTAATATTAGAGTATCATGGATGTGAGAATGCGATAACAATATGTGTGAAATTGTTAGCATAGACTTGTTCTGATTCTTTATTTTTGACAAAGAAATGTCAAATGGAATACTATTTTAAGATTGCAACCTGAATTAATGATTATTTCATAATGTATGCACAAATTTTAACATAAGTAGGAACATATATGTGTATGCACATAGAATTCGTCTATGCACATACACATACTTGTGACATACCTTCTTTTTTTTAGTACATTTATTTTAAAAAGAAAAATGTTTGTGATGAAAAGTAGGAAATAGTCATAAGAGTGTTATGATTGATTTTTGAACTACTCTGTGAATCATAAATATGATTTTTATTAGAGAGTAAATTAGTGTTCTAATCTTTATTTTGAATACATTTTTGAAAGAGTATTTTGATACTTGAACAGAATAGTGATACCTTAGTTCACTAGAGCACCTCAAGGTAGATGTTGCTAGAGGGTAGATAGCTATTATGAGATATTGTATAGTAGAAAGTTACCTTCTAGGATGGGTACTGAAAAAGAGTTTAGAGAGTATAGGTTTTTTTTACCAAAACCTATTGTTTCTTGTTGTTGCAACAAAATTATTATGTTTGACCAAGCAATATAGTTCATTATGTATGTATGAAATTTATTATTTCACTCTCTACCATTCCTAGCATAGAGCTTGCATTTGTTTTCTAAATTGTAGATGGAAATTGCATGTTGATGTATGGGAATGCACTAGATTCCACCTTGCAGATTGTTCTCTTGCTAAACTTTTCATGTATTTTCGGGAATTCTTCAAGTGAGAAGAATACTAGGGAAGCATAAGCTTCATGGTTGGGTATTAAAGCACTTCAACCATGTTCTCATCCACTAGTGGAGGCGAGCATTAAAAAAGAACCTTAGTTGTTCACAAGACTATCATAGTCTATGATGTAACTTGATGCAATACATTCATGTTTATGTTGTAAAGTGTACTTAATGTAATGACTTGTAGCCTTAGGAGCCAAGTCAAACTTGATATTGTAATTTGACTTTTGAAGTGAATATATATGAATCTTTGACTCAATTTAAATGGACATGTGTAGCTATGGTTGACTTTAGCCACTAGTTATGTCTTTTTAATTTGGAGTATATTCATGTGTCATTTACAATAATATTAATTAAGTAATAATTTTGAATGGGTTATTACATTTAGTATTAGAGCTTAGTGTCCAACTCTAGGCCTTTGGGTCTACCATAGTCGACTAGGGTAGTTTCCCCTTGACCCAAAATTTGGATGTCTTGAGAATTGGCTGAACCTTAATTAATTACAACAATGGTAAGGTCAAAGGAAGGACAAAAGAAAGGGAAACTATTATAACCTCATGTAAGAATGACGTAAAGGAAGGAAATGCCAAGATGGAGGTTCAATCAGAAATTCCCGATGATGAAACTATAGCTCAAGCTCTTACACGACTCAAGATAGAGAGAGGCTTGAAGATTGAGGAGAAGTGAACACCTAAGATCAAAAAGCTTTCCACAATCTAGGATTTGCCTCTAGGGTGTGGACCCAATGCACCCTTGTTGACTAAAGAGGAAAAGGAGAGCCTACATGCTCAACCACCCTATTTTATAAATCTTGATGTAAACTTAGATGAGGACCCTGAGTAATATCTTCTTTCTGATGTTGAGAAATCAGAATGATGTAACCTGAAGCCTATTGTAAATAAGGGTCTATTGACTCACCCTAATATAAATAAACTCAAATGATATTTTTTTGGTGTGTTCAATGAAGGACTCTAAAATGTGTGTATTATGCATGAATGTGTATGTCTTCTAGAATGAGGGATTTATGCATATGAAAAATTATGTGATATAGCATAAAAATGTTTATACATAGAACTTAGTGTTGAGATGCGATAAATGAAAATGTGTTGGAGGATAAGTGTGAGATGCCATGGTGACCACCAAGTAAGATGAGGGTGGTAGTGGTTCCAATAAAAGACTAAACAAGAGGTTGGATCAAATTTTAGAGCTTTTGAATCGTCAAGAGTCTCGCATGGATCATATAGAGCAAGAAGTCTGAGTGGCACGTGAGAACCGAGATCGTAGGAATGTAGAAGGCAATCAAGGAGACAGTGTTCTAGGAGTAGGTCCATGAGGACAAATTGAGGAAGAACTTGGGAAAGACCTCAAAAGAGTAGCATCACCCAAGTTCAATGGTAAGGCTATCAAAGCTGGAGCCGAGGCTTGGATTATAGAGATGGAAAAATAATTTGGGCTCTATAACGTTTCTCAATAGACCAAGGTGACATGGGCTATGTATCAGCTCTCAGGTGAAGTAGTGACTTGGTGGGACAATGAGAAGTTAGAATGAAATCTACATCCTACTGAGATCACTTGGGGACTCCTCCTCCAAGCTTTCAAGAAGAGATGGTTACCAAAACTTTCTTTAACAAGAAAGTGATGGATTTGAGAACTTAACCCAGGGAAATATTACTATGATTTAGTATTGGGAAATGTTCACCAACCTATTGAAATATGTGCCCTAATATTAGGGAGATGCATGGTTCTGCAACCAAAAATTTATAATGGGACTTAGACCTCATATAGGAGCTGAAGTGGATATGCATGAACCTCAAACCATGAATGAAGTCTTCCAAAAATCCACCAAATAGGATCAGAAGCTGCAAAAACTATCCAATCTTCGCAGTGATTCAAATTCTAAGTCATTGTATGGGAAGAATAAATTTCATAAGAGAGACAAGAGCCATCAGATCTGCAATCTCAAGAGGGGAAGTGAGTCGTAGGAGAAGGGTGAAGATGATAATGGTGGAAAGAACAAGAAAGAAAACAAAGGCAAGGGTAAGGATGACCATAAGCAGAAAGGCTTTAGAGAGGACAAGCTAGGAGGTTGAAAATGGCATCAAGATGGATGATATACTTGTGGATGTGATCATTAATCCTTGAATTTTCCTCAATGGTCTAATTCGTGGAAGGAAGGAAGCTACTAATAGACTTAGCATCATCAGATCCTAGCTGCAGTGGATAACAGGCAAGTAGAGTACCAAGCTTTTCCAATTCAGCTGATGAGTAAGCTCTATGGCCAATCTATCTCTATCCTAATTGATACAAGAGCTACTAATTTTTTTATAGATCCTAGAATAATATTCAAGATACCCATTAGACCTAGATACATGAAAAATTTATGGACAGTCCAGTATGGTAATCGAGTAGAGAGGAGGGTAGATACCTCTCTTTTGTAGTGAGTTAGAGCTTCCAACCTTTCAAACTTAGGTCAACTTGTATTTGGAACCTTGAGGCTCATATGATGTAATTATGGGAATAAATTGGTTAATTGAGCATAAGGCTATAGTGAACTATGAGGATAAGGTGTTCAACTATTTGGTTGATTATGGAAATCCAATTGAGGTTTGTGGGATGTAGAGAATGTTAGAGCTTATACATATTTTTGTGATGTGGCTCAAGAAGACTTGTTGAAAGGGGTGTGAAATTTATGTAGTGCATGTCAATAATCTTGATAGCAAGGAACCATATTTAGATGACTATCATATTCTCAAGGATTTCTAGGACATATTCCTTGACGAACTTATAGAGTTTCTTCTTAAGCGGGAATTGGATTTTTCTATCTACTTGGTTCTAGGAGTTGATCCTCAATCAAAGGCACCTTATTGGATGACCACCATATAACTCTATGAGTTGAAGGCCCAACTAATGGAATTGTTGGATAAGGGACTTATAAGACCCAGTCTGTCTCCTTGGGGAGTTTCAATTATTTTTTGTGAAAAATAATGATGGAACTTTGCGTCTATGTATAGATTATTGGATGTTGAACAAAGTTACCATCAAGAACTAGTATCCACTCTCGAGGATAGATGAGTTGTTTGACCAGATGAAAGGAGCAACGATGTTCTCCAAAATTGATCTTAGGTTAGGGTACCATCAGTTGAGAATTAAGGAAGAAGATATCCCAAAGACTGCATTTAGAACTCGACATGGGCATTATGAGTTCACAATGGTACCTTTTGGTTTAACTAAAGCACTAGAAACCTTTATAAACCTTATGAATAGTGTATTCAGAGACTGCTTGGATGGTTTTGTTTTGATTTTCATTGAAGACATGCTTGTCTACTCAAATACTATCAAAGAGCATGGTATACATTTGAGGATAGTTTTCAGCGATTGAGAAAAAGGAAACTTTTTGGGAAGCTATCCAAGTGTTCATTTTATCACGACAAAGTGTACTATTTGGGCCATATCATTTCAGCTGAAGGAGTCTCTGTAGACCTTGAGAAGATCAAGGAAATTATGGAACGGCTATTTCCTCAGAATGTGTCAGAAGTTTGTAGCTTCATGGGCCTTGCAGGATACTATAGGATGTTTGTGTAAGGGTTCTCCCAAACTACATCTCCTATTACCTCACTCCAAAGGAAGGGAACACGATTTGAATGGACCGAGAAATGAAAGCAAGCATTCCAACTTCTGAAGGAGAGGATCACAATAGCACCAATGCTAACTATCCTTGATACTAATGGGAGATTCACAGTAATCGCAAATGCATCAGGAGAGGGATTGGGAGAAGTATTAATGCAAGATGTACAAGTGGTAGAATATGAATCAAGGAAGCTCAAGCAACATGAAGTGAACTATGTACATCATGATTTGGAATTGGTGTCCACAGTTCATGCCTTATAGATGTGGAGGCATTATCTTTTGGGAAATTTGTTTGAACTCAAGAAAAATCACTTGGGGTTGAGATACATGTTTACCCAACAAAACCTTAATGCGTGACAAAAAAGGTGGTTGGAATTCCTTAGTGAGTATGACTTTGGAATAAAATATATAAAATGGAAAGAGAACAAAGTGGTTGATGCTCTTAGTATATGAAGACATATGGCATCCATTAACTCAACAAGGTCTAACTTGAGACAACAAGTGTTTTAGAATTTTCCAAGGGATGAGCACTACGAGAGAGTGAAGAGCGCCCTAGCAGTAAATCCTTTAGAACATCGGTTTGATGGGCATGAGATCGAACCAAATGGTATTTTGAGATATCAGAGAAGGATGTATATTCTTGACTCCAGAGAGTTGAGGAAGTTGGTTTTAGAAGTTCACAATGCACCTTATTTAGGACACCTTAGAGTATCCAAGATGATCATAGAGTTGAAGACTCTATATTTTTGGCCTAAACTCAAGAAGGATGTAGTCAAGACTGAGCATGCACACCCAGTCAGGTTATTATATCCTAATTACATACCTAAGTATAAATGGCAGCTGATCAGTATGGATTTTGTACAAGGTTTGTTGTTGAGAAAAAACAAGTATGATGTTATCTTGGTTGTGATTGATAAGTTGACTAATGTTGCACACTTCATTCTAGGAAACCTTAAGGATGAATCATTGACCCTGACTAAGAAATTTGTCTAGGATATCTTCCATTGACATGGAATTATGAAGACTCATTTTTGATAGGGACACATGAATGACCTCAAGGTTTTGGACAACCTTGAATGCTACATTGGGGACCAAACTGAATTTCAGCTCAGCTTATCATCCTTAGACTGATAGGAAAATAGAGAAGGTGAATTAGGTAGTCAAAGACCTCCTCTGAATGTATTGTATGGACCAATAGTATAGGTGGGCAGAATATTTTCCTTTGGTAGAGTTTTCTTACAATAACACCTATCATACATCCTTAGGCATAGCACCATTTGAAGCCTTGTATGGGCGAAAGTGTTGTACCCCATCAGTTGGGATAAATTGGAGGAAAAGATCATAGTAGGACCTGAAATGCTTAAGGAAATGGAAGAACAAATGAAATTCATTAAGAGCAAATTGAAAGAGGAAGAAGACCGACAAAAGAGTTATGCTGACAAGAACCAAACTCTTAGACAATTTGCAATAGGGGATAAAGTTTTCTTGAGAGTTAAACCTCATAAAAGTTCCATTGCTTTTGAAAATGCTTCCAAGTTGGCCCCAAGATATGCGGTATTGTTTGAAGTCTTTGAAGTGATTAACCCAATTGCTTATAGACTAGCTCTACCACTTGCTTTGGCTCGAATTCATAATGTGTTTCATGTTTCCTTGCTTAAGCCATAACATCTTGATGTGAATCGTGCTTGATTGATAATCCTTGTAGGTACAAGATCTAGGAGTGGTGCTAGTGGAGCTCATTAGAATCCTAGATAGACACAATGTTAAGGTCCAATCAGACTAGTACTCAAAGGAAAATGCTACTTGGGAGGATGCAAAAGAAATAAAATTCTCCTTTCCACATTTTCTTTATTGAAAAAGAAACTCAATAATTTTGTTTGATTTTTTTTGGATTGAGATACTATGATATTTCATGCTTTAAAATTTTGATGTTGAAATAAACATATATATTTTGATGTTGAAATAGACATATATATTTTGATGTGATTTTGAAATAGACATATATATTTTGATGTTGAAATAGACATATATTTTGATGTGATGTTGAGATAGACATATATATTTTGATGAGATGTTGAAATAGACATGTATATTTCAATGTGATGTTGAAAAAGACATGTATGTTCAATTTTATATGATGTTCTATTATTTTGACTTACTAGACATCGATACATTGCATCTTCCAAGAGGAGAAGGATGTCATAACCCAATTTTATTGCATATTTATTGTAATATGGTAAATTGAATTATTGAAGAAATTCAATAAATATTAAATGGAGATTTTGGAATTTTCAAAAAATTGAATGAAAGAAGTTGATTGATGTTGACTTTGCAAAATTTTGGAAATTATTACATATTTTTTCAAGAATTGAACATTACTGATAAATTTGCAAGTGCAAGTGTATGCAGTTGCAGGGGGTTGAAGGACGAGAACATACTTGAAGTAGGATTGTTTAGTTGGATCGAATAGTAAGCTAGTTGGAATATGGGTGCACACACCACAAGTGGCATGATAACTTGCATTTGAATCATTCTGCATATATAAAACAACGTAAATTCATTAATTTAATGTTTTAGTTAATGAAAATGAATTAATTGTAGATTAAATTTTCTACTCAAACTTTGTGTTTTGAATAAAATTTATGCAGGAGAATCCTTGGGTCGTGGCAATATTACATCACCCAATAATATTTTCATTCTAGTTTGGCTTTGTTTTAGTCTCTGTTATGTTCAAGTTGGCATATCTAGTAGATCTTCATGTTTTCTCACCAGACCTTGTAGATCTGTGTTTACTTTTTCATCATGTTCATTTACCTTATTATTTGAGCATGATTGGTTCATTTTCCGGCAAGTTATCACTTTCGGATTATGTGGCAGTTTCTTGAACCAGCACCAAAATAATTTTCTTATCTAATGGTTTGTTCGATCATGATGGATCATCCTTGTGACTTGCGGATCTGAATGGTGTGATTTTAATTGTCCCATGGGGTGTTCCCAACCTATTGTATAGGTCTACACTTCATCTTATGCACATGTTGGAGAGTAACTCAAATTTGAGGCCAACCTATTCATGTGTATGTTATATTTTCTTTTATTAGAGAATGTAATGATCTTTGGGCTGACATGGATGTTTTTAGATCTGTGGATGTGTATAAAGCATTGTAATTAATCATTAGAAAGTGGCAATGAAGATGAGAGTTAGAGATTAGAAAAAGAAAGAGTTTCTTTGTAGTATTTTCGCTCACATTGGGGAGCATGTATGAAGAGGGTAATTTGAGCATGTTGTAATCAAGCCTATGAGCCAAATCTATAAGCCCAAATGTTGTCGACAGTTTGTAATTGAATTTTCTACTAATAAAAATGTTTGTGTTGGTATTTTCTTCCATTTTCGATGTTGCTTCAATTGTGTGACTCTTGCTGCATGATCTAGACTGTTCTCTTTGAGGACCCTTCAACCGTGGCTGCATCAGAGCAGATGGTTGTGAACTTGTGAATCATGAAATGAGATCTGGTTGCAAAACTTGTGTGGGTCAAGGTCCTTGTGGTATTCCTTGGGTGAACAAATCATTGATTTGAGGCAAGTTGTAAGTGTGTTCAATAGATCGCTGAGAGAGAGGCAATTGAAACCTTGTAGTAAGATCATCTAGTTGAGACATTTGAACCAAGCAAAGGAAGGGATGTCATCGAGAAGGATGAACCCTAGAAGAATGGAGCAAATGATGGAGGACTTTAGAAATGAGATGAGGAACAAGATCTGGAAACTCTTGGGTGGTTTGAGGAGAAACCCCAAACTGGAGGATGATTATGAAGAAGTTATAGAAGAAATTGAGGCTAAAGAGGCTGAAGGGCTGATAGATGAGGGAGAAGAGAGACTATTGAGAGCAATGGCACAAGCAATTAAAAGTCATAGGGTGGAGGTTTCTGAATTTGCTGGTACATTGAATCTAGAAGATTGGATAGGAGAGTTGGAAGACTATTTTGAGCTTGAGAATATTAGAGACCCATTGAGGGTTAGGTTGGAAAAAACTAAGTTGAAAGGACATGCTGCTTTATGGTGGAAAGAGTTGCAGAAGGATAGAATGGAGAATGGTGAAATAAGGATCACTCGATGGAGATAGCTGGTTGCAAGGCTAAAGGCTAAGTTTATTCCAGAAGACTATGAGTTGGAATTGTTCAAAAAGTTGCAGAACCTGAAGTAGAAGGACATGAGTGTGAAAGAGTATAGTGAGGAATTCTACAAGATGGCAATAAGATATGGGCACTGAGAGATGACTAGGGAGAAGGTGGCAACGTATATAAATGGCCTTAGATTTAACATTCAGGATGAGATGAGTATGTTGAGGATTTCTATAGTTGAAGATGCGTATCAATATGCTCTTAAGGTAGAAGATAAAGTGAAGAAAAGATAGCAAAATAATTGCAGAGGAAAAGAAAAGAAAATAAGTAGTAGTAGGGAGAAGCAGACAAATGAAGAAGAATCAAGACCTAAGTGGAGTAAAGAATTAGAACAGAGGTTAGAATTAGAACAGAGGTTACAAAGGAGAGGAAATGGTAGCAAGGAATTCTTGGGTAAATTTTTTAAATGTGGAGAAGTTGGGAATTGATCTTTTGAGTGTCTTGAGGGATCAAGTAAAGGGACTGGTCAAAAGAATTGTATGGCACAAGAAGAGTAGGTAATTGATAATGGGGTAAAACCAGAGTAGGGAGAATATCTTATGCTTAGGAGAGTCTTGATGAGGCAGAGCAAGGAAGAGGTTGACACTTCACAGAGGAAGAATCTTTTCTAGACTGTGTGCAAATCATGAGGTAAGTGTTGTAAGGTTATTGTGGATACTAGAAGTACTGACAACTTGGTATTTGAGGAGATGGTGGAGAAACTTGTTTTGAAGAGGATTCCACATCCTTGTCCTTATAGGAGAAGTTGGTTACAAGATGATCATGTAAAGGAGGTGAAAGAACAATGTTGGGTGAACTTTAATATTAGACCCTTCAGAGATGAAGTTTTGTGTGATGTTTTATCTATGAGTGCTTGTCATGTTCTATTGGGTAGACCTTTCCAGTTTGATAGAGAAGCTATATATGATTGCAGAAGGAATCTAATTACTGTAGATAAGAATGGAAAAAAGTTTAATTTGGCTTCCTTGAAGAATAAGTAGGAGGAAGTGAGGAACTTGAGTCTTGTGAAGAGTTACAGAGTTGAGAAGTGAGATGCAGAGGTTGTATTGGAGGATGGCATGGGTTTGAAGAAGAACCATCTGGTTAAATCTAAAAAAGAGATGGAACCAAAAGAATGTAAAGGAAAAGTTGTGCAGCCAAAGACATGGTTTGCAAACAGAAGGGAAGATAAGATGAAGTCTTGTAGAAAGGTAGATCAGATGGGTGGAAGAAGGCAAGTGGTGGTAAATGTTCCTTACTACCTTGTGCAGGTATGAGATAGGGAAAGGAAGGTAAAGGGAAGGAGAAGTTGCAGGATCTGATAGAGGAAAGAAGAGAGGTAAGGATGAAGAGAAGTACAGACAAAGAATACATTTGGATCAACAATGAGCATATGATCTACATCCCAAACCCAATTCGATGTTCATGAGTTTCTCTCATGGAGCATCTTTTCTCACCAGGGGTGTCTGATGCAGGAGCATCCTTGGGTTGTGGCAATCTGGCATCACCCAAAAATATTTTCATTCTAGTTTGACTTTGTTTCAGTCTTTGTTTTGTTCAAGTTGGTAGATCAAATAGATCTTCATGTTTTCTAGAAAAACCTTATGGATCTGTGTTTACTTCCTCGTTGTGTTCATTTACCTTATTCCTAGATTTGAGCGTGATTGGTTCATTTTCTAGCAAGTTATCGCTTCTAGATTATGTGGCAGTTTCTTGAACCAACATCGGAATAATTTTCTTATCTAACAGCTAGTTCGATCGTGGTGGATTGTCCCCATGACTTGTAGATTTGAATGGTGTGATTTTAATTGTCACATGGGGTGTTCCCAACCTTCTGTATAGGTCCACACTTCATCTTATGCACCTGTTAGAGAGTAATTCAAATTTGAGGCCAACCTATTTTTGTGTATGTTATATTTTCTTTCATCAGAGAATGTAATGATCTTTGGGCTGACACAGATGTTTCTGGATTTGTGGATGTGTATAAAGCATTTTAATTGATCATTAGAAAGTGGTAGTGAAGATGAGAGTTGGAGCTTAGAAAAAGAAAGAGTTTCTCTGTAGGATTTTCGCTCACATTGGGGAGCATGTAAGAAGAGGGTAATTTGAGCATGTTGTAATCAGGCCTATGAGCTGAATTTGTAAGCCCAGATGTTGCCAGAAGTTTGTAATAGAATTTTTTGCTAATAAAAATGTTTTTGTCCATATTTGCTTCCATTTTCGGTGTTGCTTCCATTGTGTGAATCTTGTTGCATGGTTTGGACCGTTCTCTTTGAGGACCCTCTAACCGTGGCTGCATCAAAAATGAAAGTAAGGATTACAAATAAATTCTTTTAGTTACATATATGGAAGCTCAAGATGAGATTCAAAAGTTCCTTTCTTAATTCAAATGATATCACAATGGAACTTATAGGCCATGCCAAAAGAAACAACTTATGCATGAATGCATATATAAATATATACACATACATATATACATGTATGTAAATAAAAAAATGAATACATACATACATACATACATACATACATACATACATATATATATATATATTTATGTAAATAGATACATTATTTAAATACATGGAAAATATGAATGAAATCATTTTAAATACACACACACACATATATATATGTATATGTATATGTATATATATTTCATATATATATACATACATATACATATATATATACATATTCAAATTTGAATCAAATTCAATTTTGATAACTACTAATGTTCTAATATTGGACTATTGAAAAATCAAATAAGATCATGAAGGATGTGGTCTACCATGATAATAATGGCAATATTCAATTGTGTAATGGCCAACGATAAGGAAATATTTCCTTTTCCGGTGGCATGCAGAAAGAGCAGTGTGTTGTTATTGTTTCCATTCTAGTATACTTAATGCAATGGTGAAGAAAGCTAGGGGTACGAAGGAAAAAGAAAAAAGAGAGCTCATGCTGAGGAAAAATAAAAAAGGTTGATTCTCACAAAGTTTTATTTATCAGGTAAATCGATTGCTTAGAAAGAAAACCTAATTTTATTTTATAATTTCTACTTATTATATGAATGGTATTTTTCTATTTTATCAATTGCATCATTTTATTGTATGAATGTATTCCTATTGAAACCATGGCCTTGAGCCGAGTAGTGTGGCATTGACCATCATTTTTGAACCACCTAGCTTGCGGCCAGTATTATGTGAGTATCATTTAGAAGCCTTCCAACTACCTTTTACAACTAGGATGAGCCTTAGAATTTCTTAAGTGTGACTGTTCTTAATGTTCACACCTTTGTGCTAGCCATTTGATGGTTGTTCAGAATCTCTAATTTGTATCACTGTATTTTCATGATGATTTAAATCATGGAGGATCAACCATCAATCCCTTGAAAAGGGTATTAACCCTGTGATTTTTTTATATGTATCACATTCTTCATATCGGTTGGGCCAATATATGGTAGCTAAATCAAATGCTTAAATTCCATTATCTCTATTATAAAGCTACCTCATTCTAGAGGGAAAGTTGGTGAAATCTTTTCTTAAATTCTATAAACCAAAGTAGGGTTCAATCTATGAGATGGAGAGGAAGATTGCTTGTCACCAAGATTCTTGCATGTCAAATTTTAGTCGTGAAACTAGCATGTCTTTAAGGATGAACCTATGCATGTTATTGTTACTAGAAGACGATGCACCCATATCAATATAAATTTCCGATTAGAGTGATATGTGAATGTTTGTGTAAACTTGAAAACGCATGAGTTCTGCTAGAACTTGAAACTTCCATGTCTTGTTATTGACTAAAATACTTGTTTAAGTTTTGCCTCAACAAGAATGAACAACTTAGATTCTTTATATTATTAAGTTGCACATTGAATTTTAGAGATGAAAGTTGTTCAAGATCTAACTATTAGACATTTTGTTTTATGTATATTTAGGGCTATTTTATTTTTAGATAAATCTCTTGGGTTGCTTAAAAGTTGACAAAAGAGAAGCTGTAGATAGTATTGTTACTGGAAAATCAACATTATTTATTTTTAGTTCATTGTGGAACAACCCATTCTGTATTAAAAATAGTGAACAATTAAACATCATGTTGCCACTTAGCATCAAAACAACTTGAAGCAACAATAAGAAATTGCAAACAATGTATGTTATATTGGAAAAGTGATATTTTCTATCATTAAATGTATCTGTTTAGTAGGAAACAGTAATTGTTCTATTTAAACAATGAATGTTCATAAGTAAACAACCTGTCTTATAATTGTTTAGTAGGAAACAATACTTGTTTTGTTTAA
This sequence comes from Sequoia sempervirens, assembly GCA_007258455.2. Lineage (NCBI taxonomy): Eukaryota > Viridiplantae > Streptophyta > Pinopsida > Cupressales > Cupressaceae > Sequoia > Sequoia sempervirens. The sequence goes on from VDFB02270651.1 coordinate 328,888,118, forward strand.
ACAATGAATGTTCTTATGTAAACACTAAGTTTAGAGTATCATGAATGTGAGAATGTGATAATAGTATGTGTGAAACTATTAGCATAGACTTGTTTTGATTCTTTATTTTTGACAAAGAAATGTCAAATGGAATACTATTTTAAGATTGCAATATGAATTAATGATTATTTCAGAGTGTATGCAAATTTTTTAACATAAGTAGGCACATATATATGTGTATGTACATAGACTTCATCTATGTACATACACATACTTGTGACATACCTTCTTTTGTTTTAGTACATTTATTTTAGAATGGAAAATGCTTGTGATGAAAAGTAGGAAATAGTCATAAGAGTGATATGAATGATTGTTGAACTACTATGTGTTGGTGTAATTAAATGTCTTGTACCTTGTCCTAGGTCATGATTACACCTTAGTTAAGTTTACTTAGGGACCACATAGGAGGTTGTTGGAGAATCTCAAATTTTGGTGGACTTGACATGTCATTACCTCATCACTTCCACCTTTTGTGGACACATCATGTGATTATCTCTCCACATTAACTGGAGTGATAGGTTTTCCTAGTTGTCTCATGTCATAAGATTACGACACTTGTCATAATCTTATGCCCTTCTATGTTCTCAGCTTGGCTATATAACCAAGGGGTCTCTCTCATTGTAATCAATCATAATCATATCATATCAATGACATTGAATATAGTTTATTCTTTTCATATTCTTCTCTCTTTTCTTGTGCTTTCCATTTGGTCCAAATATCTTGGCATCCATAGCCAATTCTAACACTATGTGAATCATAAATTAGATTTTTGTTAGAGAGTAAATTAGTATTTTGATTCTACTTTTGAAGAAATTTTTGAAAGAGTATTTTGATACTTGAACAAAACGGTGATACATTACTTGACTAGAGCACCTCAAGGTAGATGCTGCTAGAGGGTAAATAGTTGTTATGATATATTGTATAGTAGAAAGTTACCTTATGGGATAGGTGTGAAAATGGAGTTCAAAGAGTATAGGTTTGCTTTACCAAAACCTATTGTTTGTTATTGGCCAAGCAATATAGTTGATTATGTATGTATGAACTTTGTGGTTTCACTCTCTGCCATTCCTAGCATGGATATTGCATTTATTTTCTAACTTGTAAATAGAAATTACTTGTTGATGTATGGGAACACACCAGATTCCACCTTGAAGATTATTCTCTTGCTAAAATTTCCGTGCAAGGTTGGGCATTCTTCAAGTCAAAATAATACTAGGGAAGTGTAAGCTTTGTGGTTGGGCAGTAAAGTGATTCAACCATGTTATCATCCACCAGTGGAAGCGAGTGTCAAATAAGAACCTTAGTTGTTCACAAGACTATTATATTCTATGATGTAACTTGATGTAATACATTCATGTTTATGATGAAAAGTGTACAATGTAATGACTTGTGGCCTTAGGAGCCAAGTCAAACATGGTATTATAATTTAAATTTTGAAGTTAATATATATGAATCTTTGAATCATTTGAAATGGACATGTGTTGCTATGATTGACTTTAGCCACTAGTTATGTATTTTTAATTTGGAGTATATTCATGTGTCATTTACAATAATATTAATTAAGTAATAATTTTGAATGGGTTATTACATCAATGCTAGCAATATATCAAAATGAAAGTATTGAATGTAAATGAATACTTTTTTGTTGTTAATGTGTATGAATCGACATAGAAAAATAAGGAGGTATGGATTTAAATAAAATCCTTGTTGTAGGAGGAAAATTTGAGAAGAATTGTGGTGGCTGGTGATTTCAATGATACAAAGTGTAATGAGGACAAGAAGGGGGTAGAGCTTTGACATCTCAAACACAAAGGGATTTTAGGGACTTTATTGATGAATTTTTGCTTATCAATGAAAGGAAGATAACCTTTGCATGGACATATGTAGAAATTGCAGGGATAGATCCAACATTGGTAATACACCACCTAGCCATATTTCCAGGAGCTAAACCCATCAAGAAGAAACTAAGAAAGATGCATCCCCTGATAGTACTTTTGGTAAAAGTAGAATTGAAGAAACTACTAGATGTAGGCTTCATCAAACCAATTGATTATCCAAAATGGATATCAAACCTAGTACTAGTATCAAACCCCACTGAGGGAATAAGAATCTACACTAACTTTCAAGATCTAAACAAATATTTCCCAAAAGATGACTTCCCTCTTCCGAGCATTGATATGATTGTATATATAACCACATGACATGAAATGCTATCCTTAATGGACATCTTCACAGGATATAATCAGATTAAGATATCCCCTCATGATCAACATAAAAAATCATTCACTTGTGCATGGGATATCTTCTACTAGAATGCCATGTCGTTTAGTCTAAAGAATTCCCTAAGCAATGATTGAAATATTTCATGATATGTTGCATACAATTATGGAAGACTATGTGGATGAAATCCTAGTAAAGTCCATCAAAATAAAAAATCATTTGACCAGCCTTACAAAAGTGTTTGACAGGCTCGAATAGTATAACTTGAGGTTCAATAAAAAAATGTGTGTATTCAGAGTAACATCTAGAAAGCTACTAGGTTACATAGTATCAAGGAGAGGCGTCAAAGTAGATCCTGCAAAGGTAAATGCCATATTAGAAATACCTCCTTCGAAGACATTGAAGCAACTCAGAAGTCTATAGGGGAAACTATAGTCCATCAGGTGATTCATCATGCAATTGGTAGAAAAGTGTCATTTGTTCACTCATCTCCTACACAAAGACATCACATTCAAGTGGGATGGAAGATGTGATCAATAATTTGAAAAAAGTAAAATTGTATCTACTTACACCTCTGGTACTAATGCCACCTATTCCAGATAAAGTAATGAAACTCTATCTATCTACAACACAAGCAACATTAGGAGCTCTCTTAGCATAGCTAGATGATAATAACAAAGAAAGAGTCGTCTACTATATCAGTCAAATACTACTGGGCTACAAATTAAACTATTCACCCATAAAAAGAGTGTGCCTCTTTATCGTCGTTATAGCACAAAATTTGAGACACTATATATTGAATAGACAAGTAAAGCTGATCTCAAAAGTAGATCCACTAAAGTACCTATTAGTGAAAGTAGTTCTAACAGATAGGATTGCTAAATGGGTGATGATATTGAGTGAGTTTGACATAGAGTATGTAGACAGGAAAGCCATCAAAGGATAGATCATAGTAGATCAACTAGCAGAAGCACTAATTGAATATCACCAACCTCTCACAACAGGCTTCCCAAATGAAAGCATATTGCTAATAGAACAAACAAGCCATTGGACCTTGTACTTTGACAGGTCCCACAGTCAACACAGATTAGGAGTAGGTATCTTATTTCTCACACAACAAGGAGATAGTACCTAAGGTTTACAAAATTTATTTCCCATGCACAAATAACATCTCTGAGTATGAAGCATTAATCATAAGACTCAAAATGGTCATAGAATGGAGGATAAAAGAATTGTAGGTTTATGGAGAATCTTAATTGATAATTAGGAAAGTAAATGATGATTATCAAACAAAGGACAACAAGTTGATGCCATATAAAAGGATGGTAGATAGTTTCAAACAATATTTTTTCACCATCAACTTTGAATAGATTCCCCGAATCAACAACAAAGTAGTCAATGCTATGGCAATGATAGGTTCACTCCTCGACATCCCATAAACATTTCTAAGTATGAATTCCTAGTGGATCAACTCTTAATACCAACATTCGATATCCTAGAATGAGAACTAGTGTGTGTTGTTGTTGGTCCTAACTCATCATGGTACCATGATACATTTGACTATATTCAACATGGTATCATACCCCCTCACTTGACAACCACCCAAAGGAAAACCTTTCTTCATAGGACTTCCCAATTCACTATCCTAGGAGACACCTTATATTGTTGATGGTTAGAGGGAACTTTAGTCTAATGTCTTGATGTAGAAGAAGCACAAACTGCCCTACAAGAGGTATACGAAGGCATTTGTGGGTCCCATTCTAGTGGACCTAACCTAGCACAAAAGTTATTAAGAACAATACTATTGGCCCTCTATGGAGGAAGAAGCTATTGCTTACACAAGAAATTTCCACCAATGTTAGGAACACAGTGACCTCATTCATTTACCATCATAGGAGATAAGACCTATCACAACACCATAGTCTTTTTACCTTAGCGGGGATTAGAATTGGTAGGTAAGATCTCTCCCGCTTCATAAAATGGGTATAAGTTCATTATTACTACAACTAAATACTTCACAAAATGGATAGAATCAATTCCATTAACCTACATTAATAGTAAATAAATATCCAAGTTCATCTTGAATTATCTAATATGGTGATATGGAATTCCCTAAACCATCATAATAGACAATGGAACCCTGCTCAAGTACCAAGATGTCAAAGATTTTTGTTCCACGTTCTCTATCCAACACAAATTCTCCACGCCCTACTGTCCCCAAAGAAATGGTTAGGCTAAAGCATCTAATAAAACCATCCTGAAGATATGAAAGGGATTGTTAATGACATTGATCGTGATTGGAATTTGTAGCTAAATCCAACCCTATGGGCTTACCGAACTAGTATTTGTACACCTATAGGTACCCCACCATTTTCCTTGGTCTACGAATTTGAAGTTGTCTTACCTATAGAAGTCAAAATCCCCTCATTGTGAATATCACTAAAAGGAATTGTCAATAATGAAGAGTATCGGGTGTCTAGATTGAATGAGTTGGAACTCCTAGATGAAAGGAATTTAAGCATGTTAAACCATCTTCAGGTTTATCAAAATTAGCTCAAGCAAAGCTACAATCAAAATATCAAGAACATAAACTTTCAGATTGGTGACTTGGTACTCAAATATAATCAAAAGGTACATTTAAATCAATATGGCAAAGGTAAGTTTGAACCCAATTGGTTAGGTTTGTTCATCATCACAACAAGCTATGGATCTAGGGCCTATCAATTGCCTACTCTTGAAGAGGAACCTTTAGCCGAATCGTTCAAAAAAAAACCACCTTAATAATTTCTATACTTGAAACACATCATAATACCCCAAGGAAAAGGGTAAAAATTAAAAAAATCAAAAAGTTAAAAAAACAAAAAATAAAAAAGCAAGAAAAAATTAAAGAGAAATAAAATTTTCTTTGAGTGAAAACCACTTTGTAGTGCTTCTAGAATAGGTATCATAGTTAAAACCTAGAAAATAGGTGCTACAACTAAATAAAACATGTACTGTTATCTGTCAGTGCTATCTAAAGCATCCATCCACTCATCCCATAGTAAAACATGCACACCAACCATGGCTTGATGACTGATTAAGTATTGAACCTTGTTGCACCATGAACATCCATCTCCCCTAGAGAAGGTAGTCTTGTCCTAAATTGGGGGAAACTTCCCAAAAATAGTAGCAGATTGGAACCTTGTACATCCCATCATGGTCAAAAACTATCAAAATTCAAAAACATCCAGAAAAAAAACAAAATAAAAAAGAAATTCAAAACATAAAAGTCCCAAAAACATGTTATGCTTTGTCACAACAATCAAACTATGTGGTATCTACATGTACAACGTAGGCAAGGCTTATTAGTCCCCAAGGCATTAGTTCAGTCCACTTAGGGGTCTATCATGCTTTCTTTTAACTTAGTCAAAAAATCAAAATTAAAAAACATTTGAAAAACAAAAAACAATAAAAAAAATGTTCTTATCAAACCAAACGAACTACGAGCCTTTGTGTGTATAACGTAGGCAAGGATTATATTTCATGAGCCCCTGAGGCCCTAGGTTAGTCCCCTAAAAACAACAAAAAAAACATCATATAAAGTCAGAAAACCAAAAAGATCCTACTTCAATCATCACCAAAGACAATAAAATTTTCATCCATAATAAACAAACCATCACACTCATCCTTTGACAATGCAAAAAACGAACAAAAAAAACATCAAAAATCAAAAATTCCAAAGTGAAGATCGAAATGATTAGAAAAATATCAAGTGAAAACAATACCAAAGTGTTAACTAATTATCTATTTCCAATTCACCAACAACATCCTGAGATATGTCTTAACGGCCATCAACACCGGATAATAACTTGAAACCTCAAAATAGATATGGCAAGTGATACTGCAACATTGTTTATCTTTTTATAGTCTTATCTTTTTTTATTTATCGTAAGACCATATTCCCAAGGTGTCTCGAGGAGGTCCATAAGGATTTAGAGAAGAAGGAATGGTGGTATTAACTATCAATTTTTGTTATTTCTATTTATAAGATGTTTTTTTATACTACCATGGAAAATACTTGCTTTGTTTTGTGTATGGAAGTTGTTTTAAGATAATTTGTGTAGCAGTTGGATGTTAGCTATTTCATACCTCTCTATGTAACTGGTCCAAAATTTTTTAACACAACTCAACCATATATTCTAACAGGGTTTTCATATGTCTAGTATGAGCAAGAATATTCTTTGTATGTCGAATGAAAGCCTATATAATGGATACAAAGCCACCTTGGTTATTAATACCCTGGTGCATCGTGTGTGTTTTACTACATCAAAAAGGATTGTTAAAGATATGAAGCCTCAATGCAAAGAAAAAGAAACTCATCAATAGCCAACAACATCAAACATTTCTTCTAACTAACAACATCTATCCTACATCAAAATATCATTAGTACCACATCCATCCTACATCCACAATTTCGTCAATACATATCATGATGATAATAAAGGAATAAAAACATCATGTATCATGTATAGTCAACATCCATCATATACATAATAAAACATCATATATCATATTGATATATGGATCATCATTCCATCCACATCATATGCATACATCAAAAAAGTACAAAAACATGTATAAATCATACACCATCCATAATCATCACATAACACATAATGAAGCTGAATCAAAATATGTACATATCTCATATATATCATCATCAAAAATAAGAATGTCAGGTACATCATCAAACAACATGTGTGATATCATAATACAAAAAAATACATATATATGAGGCCTTATTTGGGCCGATGAACGTATATACAAAATCATTTCTACATCTCTAAAAAAACAAACATCATAATGATTAAGTACAAATAACTACTACTACTCGGCTAGAGGTGGGGATCGTTGATGGTCATGACTCTGGTGCGAAGAAGGTTGTGGCATAACTAGTGGCTAATCTGGATACCTCATTGACTGATCATCAAAAAAAACTACACCAATGGTTTTGCTAGGCTCACCAAACCTGGGATGTCTAGTGCTCTAGGGATGACAACCACATACAATGTTTGATAATATGTAGCCTCTCTCATATATTGGTCTCGCTTTGGTTGAAGAGTATCTTGCTCTGTCTTGAGGGTACCCCTCTCAACTGTAATGACCTATACATATAGCTCAACAATGAGATGATTCCAAGTCTTAGTGTCTTGTTGTTTCCTAAAGCCATCCCTCTCTTGTCTTGTAGTGTCTCTCTCTGAAGTCAAGGTAGCAACCTATGCCTCTATGGCCTGTCACTGCACAATCTTTGTGTCTCTAGCAGCTATCATCTATGCTAAAAAAACTACTCCATCCCTAGGTGGTGGAGAAGGACATGGAACCTATGCCTAAACCTACTACATGGGATCATAATTTCCATATTGTTGATCATCTTGTATAGCTCTATCCAACTACTCAATAGCGATCCAGATTCACTATCTCTCCACTCAATGGTCAGCAATACCCACTCTACCCATGACTGAAATAACACCAACATGACCTGTGAATCTCAAAGTAATCCATTGAGCGCACCACCAATCATAATTTGGGGTAGTCCTGGGATCGACATGTCTAATAGGCCATCCCCATCCGAATGGGGAAAGTGCTCTAAACTCATCTACAATGGCATCACAATCGGCATGCAATCCCCATACCTAGACCTCTCGAGTGGTCCTACCAAAATGAGCCTCATAACCAATAGAAAAATGACTCTTTCTCTTGTCGAACTAGTGAAGAACCCTATCAGGTAGATATCTCTCAAGCAAAGCAGGTACATGACCGATCAACCAACAAGTTTGTTTATAAAAAGGGAGTTTCTCTTGATCATCATTCCATGCATCACAATCCAAACATGGCCTCTAGACGAAACTAGGCATATCATCAATCACATGACGCCAGTAAGAAAGTTAGCCAGGCCAAGTATAATGAAGAAAGTCACTATATCGGAAAGAATTAGGATCCTCTAGAGCTCAATCCAAGATACCATTAGGCCTGGTAACTAGGATATACTCCCAGGCCCACACATATAATAATGTCATACCTGTAAAAGTGGAACTGCCCCCTTGATAAGCGACCTTGTGCATGTCTCTATAAACATGAGCAAGGAGACATGAGCCCCATGCATATTTGATAGCATGCTCGAACATCTACTTGATGCATACACCTAACCAACGGGAAATTTCCTGCCTTGATGATCAGGAATGATGAGCCCTAAGACCAAACCACATAGAACCAGTGAAATAGGATTTACACTATCAACAAAGGGAGATAAGTCCATCTCTAATTCCTGAACCTAAAGATTCCTAATATTGAGGACTCGTTGCAAATCACATCTACCCTGTTGTACATAATATGTCACTAGCTCTCCATGAATCGGTACATGGAGGATCCTGCATATGTCCTTTAGGGTAATGGTGGCCTTGCTAGTAGGTAAGTGAAAGGATGATGACTCAGAGTGCCATATCTCAACAAGAGCAGTCATCATCGCTCTATGGCATCTAATAATTGGTATGTAACATATGTGTCTCAAACCCATAACATCTAGTACATCTCGCTTCAACTCTTGGAAACTAATGATCAAATCAAACAATACACGTGGTTGTCTTGGTTCATGGTTGTAAGGTTTATACCCTAGAGCCTTCAAGGCTTTGTGGGTTTTTCCTTTGCATGAGGGTAGTTGTGATGTCTTTTGTTGCAAAGGAGTCATTTTCTTTGGCTCTTATTTGGATTGTTTTCCATGGAGTATTTTTCTCAATGCATCCTTGTTCATGTTGATAGGATCTTCGGAGATTTTTTTTCTAGTTCTTGTGTTGGACCTATTATAAGTTGGTATCTTTGGCCTAGTTCGTGGTTGTCTGCAGGTGTAGTGGCTTTGGGTCTCATGGTTTGTGAGGCAATATTTTTATTTCCTCAAGGGAGGTGGTGTTTTTCCATTTATATGGAGCAACCTAGCATTTTCTTATGGCATTGTTCTATTGTTTTCATATTGCAAAAGTGTTTGATAGGGGTTGTCTTAGAATCTCTATTGAAAATCTTTTTTTTTTACCACCCAGGGGATTTTAAGGATAAAAAGTACCAATGCTACTCTTTCTTTTGTTCTTCATACTCTCTTCTTGGTTCCTCAAAATGTGACTGCTATTGAGGCAAAGTTATCTCCTATAGAGGTGGAGGTTGTGGATGTGGTTGAGGGTATTGATCTTTTTCAATTGGCCCCCTTTCTGGCTTCTCCTTTGGAAGTGGAGCTTTCTTTTATTGAGGTGGAGATTAGTTTGGTTAGAGGAGCTTGATGTTGTTACAAAGAGGTTTTCACTACCCTGTATTCTACTTTCCCTTCTTACTCATCTATTGAGGTGGGGAGTTTTGGTAAGCATGAGTTATTGTATGAGATCTTTTACTACCTTTATTTCAATTTTCATTATCTCGTCTCCTATTGAGGTAGAGTTTGAGAATAATGATGGGATCTTGGATTTGCATCAAGTGATTATGAATGTAAGTTTTATTAGGGTAAAGGCCATCATTGTATCTATGTCTTAGACTCAAGACTGTTATTTTTCTGAGTAGATCTATTCTGGGGTTGTTTCCTTGTTTAAAGATGCAGTTAGTTTTTCATGGTCATATCATTTGTGACTGCTATGTTTTGGTTGTTGGTTGGTTATGGTTTATCTATTGACAACATTATCTACTTTGTTAGGGTTTCAAATATCTTCAAAACCTATTTTTCCCTCTAATCAAAACATTTATTAACTAGCACTTACACCTAAAGTAGGTTCAAGGATTACACCGATAGAAAACTATATGTATGTTAATATGTTAAGAGTACATGTTTGTGCATGCAAATTCTAGTTGAATGTGTTTGGATTAAACAATTAATAATAACTGCTAAATAATGGAATAAAATAAACTTAGATAAATCTAGATTTTTTCCTTAAGAAGTTAAGTATTATCTGATTATGAAATGCTTGCATACAAATTTAAAACATAAAGCAATGCAAATGAAAAAAAAAATCCATCAAATTGATAATATTTATTTGGCTTTTATGTGATAAGTGAGATTTTGGAGGCTTTTATCTAATATTTTGAAGGCTTTTACCATTAAACGATAGCTAGTTTACCATTAAATGGTAGCTAAAACTTGTTTTAGGCTCAAATTTTCACATTATATGTAGCCTATCGACTAAATACATAATTTATTTAAAAATTAGTGATTAAATTAATATTTTAATATGAAACACAAAATCAATGTAATTATAATATTAAAAAATAATAATATTTTAATAATTATAATATTAATATTATATTTAAATATTAATAATATAAATATATTAATTAAAATATATTAAGAATTTTTCATATATAAAATAATACTAATATTAATAACAATATAATATAATATAATATTAAATAAAATTTAATATATTAGATTTAATGTTTATTAATTGCTTATATTAAATTATAATAATTAGCTAAAGGCATTCTCTATATAAAGTGGACAACCTGCATTTGAAAATATCAATAGTTGAAAATTTTAGAGAAGGATGCAAGACTATTGAAATTCAGTCTCAACCGTTAGATTTTATGAAATATTAAAAGATGTAATATATAATCAAAAAAATTAGCTACATTCTTAAGGCTTAGTTTTAAACTAAAAAAACATAAGATAAGAATGTAGTTATTTCTCCCTTTTAAACTTTTTAAACTTATATTTATAGATTTATTTTAATTATAACATATAAATAATAAATATAATATATAAATAAATAGTCAATTATATATTTAAAACTTTTTAATTTTTAATTTTGATTTATTTTAATAATTATTATATAATTATATATAATATAAATAATTGATTTTAATATATATAAATAATATTAATAAATATTATATTTAGAGTTAACTTTTTATTTTTTAAATTGGTTTCATTTTATTTTTAACTTTTAATGTTTTGCGTTACTTTTAATTTGTAATAGAAAAGTTAAAATTTTAGCTTTGACAATTTTAATTAGTTTATTTTTTATTTTTAATAATTTATTTGAAATAGAGTGTTAATTTTAAAACTTAATTTATTTAATAATTAACTATATTTATGCTCAATTTTATAATACTTTTTACTTTTTAATATTGAGTTTACCTTTAAAATGATTGTTAATATTATTTGTAATAGATTAATTATATTTTAAGGTACATAATTTTATTAATATTTTCATTTTAATAAATTGAAAAATAGTTTTTTTTATTTAATTATTTTTTTTATTTTTTTTAGAAAGAGGGGTAAAAAATTTATTGAAATCAAGAAACATGCATTACATAGGGATCAAGGAGCCAAAAGGCTCCCAAGAAAGGATAAAGCAAGAAGACCAAACCAAAACAAACACCATCACCCACACAACCAAAAACACCTCAGCCTTCCAAATCATCAGCCAAGACCTCTAATTCATGATAGTAATCAAGGGGTAATTGTCCTGAACCTTCAATTCTCCAACCATCAGTTTTCTTTGAGGCGCACTTGGCTAGACAATCCACAACCCTATTTCATTCATGACAAAATCTAACAAACAACCAAAGCTAGTTGCTAGTCAAGATCAGTCACCTTTTGCTCATTCAACAAATTAACAATTATCTGTGGGTTAGATTCGCAAATATTCTTACGCTAACCCAAAGCACAAGCACACTCAATAGCCTAGAGAAATACCAACCCCTGCATAAAGTTGTTAGAATTTTACTCTTTATGGAAAGAAAAGAAGAAAATAACCACACCTAAACAATCTCTACCAATACCACCAATCCTAGCAAGCCCAGGATTACCCCTAGAGGAACCATTAGTATTGATCTTCAAGGTATCCACTGGAGGGGGCAGCCATCTACCAATCCTTTGAACCTTCTTTTTCGCTCCCCTACCTCTTCTAACACAAGCAGAGGCCAACGAAAATCCCTGTAAACCCAATCTAACCACAATCTCATCATCCTCCCTATCCAAAGGAAACAACACTTCACATTTAGCTTCCATCCTCTCCTGGATCATACCCACAACTCTAATCCAAACTTGTATCACCATCAACCTATCCCCATGAAAAATCCTATGATTCCTTTCCAGCCAAATCTGCCAAAGAATAAAAGAAGGACCAATACACCACACAATTTGAAGAAAAGAAGTCAACATCGATGGTCTATCTAGATTGATCTAGAACTCCACAAGGGAAGAAGAATGAACACAAGGGTGCTTCCAAACACCCTGCCAATAATTCCAGAGCTATATAGAAAAGGGACATTGAAAGAACAAGTGGGAATTATCCTCCTCACAGTAGCCGCACAAAACACACATAGAGGGGCCCTAGAATTCTTGCTTACGAAGATTATCCCAAGTTAAACACCTATTCCAGACTAGGGTCCAAAAAAAGCAATTACATTTAGGCCAAGAAAACTTATTCCACATCTGTTTCCACCAAGGGACCTGCACCCCACCAAACTTTCAGGCTAACAACTCCTCATACCCACTAACCATAGTGAAAACTCCCTTACGATTCAAGATCCAAGCAATACTATCCATATCATTAAGTGAACTACATTGCTTACCAACTAAAATGTTATGCAACTCAACACAATCCTCCTCCAAACCAACAACAAGTCAATCACCAAGATCCTTCCACCCAACCACCTCTAACTGCTCACAAGGGTAGGAAGACTTAAAATAAATCACCCTGGACCAGCTAGACTCAAGGAAGCACTAGAAAAGATTCATTAAATTAAGATAATGGCAAAGGATGGGGAATAACCATCCCAAGAATCAGACCAAAGGAGAGCCTCACCCCTATTACAGATCCAGATCAATAGACCTTCCTTGATCAACGTCACCCCTTTCTTGAGCATTCCCCAAATCACAAAACCTTTCCCCACTAGAGGATACTTGGTAATCTCCTCCATCAGAGCCTCCTGAAGGTACTTATGCAACAAAACCATGGCCTATATATGATCCTATTCCAAGCACTGTTACCCATTTTTCACTTACAACTCAAATCATGTTGAGCTTGTTGTTTTTAAACTAAGAAAATGTGGTACATTTTATTATATTTCCTTCACTACATTCAAATGTATAATTGAAAAATCCAAAAATATTACAACTACAAATCATTGCATTCATACACATGCATATAATAGAAGAAAGATTCTGATCTTTTCATAACAAAGTAATCTTTACTGAATGTATAAGTGTACATTGTCTCATACAAGCCATGAGACTAACCTTTGCTTATTCAATACAAATTATGAAAAAACTCATACATGAATAGGTAAAGAAAAAAAATGAATGTGCATAGAAGGAAGTAACTAGCCATTTCTTGTGAATGATTGGTCTTGATTGGTGTTGTATCGTCCTGCTATTGTCATGAGCTTCATCTGCCTTTTCTAGCTCCTTTCCACTTCTATTCCTTCATATGATAGTAAGAAATGGTGTTAGAGTATACTCTAAGCAATGACCGATTAAAAACATTGCATACACATTCACCCTATACATGTATAAACCGATCAAAATGTGTATTTAATAAGCTATATGTACATTTTAGGCATCCCAGAAAACCAATGAAGTGATCAAGTACACCTAAAACATACATTTTTTTCTAACTTGTTTGCTTCATGTGCAGATATAGGAAATGTGTGTTGCTCTTTTGTCAAAATTAAAGCACGTGGGGTAAATGTGGTTCCCACAAGGGTTGAGCCCAGTGTACTTTGTTGTGTTTTGAAAGGTAATTCATTTCTTTATGATTGCCTCAAACAAACATACATCATCTATGATAGTGAATTTATGTCACTATCATAGGTGACATATACCTGTTCAAGTTAATCATGAAGAATGCAAACAATGTCATCAAAGCTAAACAATGGTGCTACCTAATACAATCACATGGAATGATTTTATTAAGATAAAGAGATCTGACTATTTCAAGAGTCATTCACTTTTCAGTGAAGTTAAGCTAAAGACTTGGAAAGAGTTTCATCAAAATACATCATAATGATCCAAGGAATGCAAGGACAATCCATAAATGGATTTATGGCAACAATATGTCATTTGTAGCATGATAATCATAAACCTATAATGGATCAGCAAGGTCCAAATCATGGAGTAATGAGCAGGAGCAGAGTTTTATGAGTGTGCAATGATCATGATAGCCCTACAGTCATCAAAACCAAGTAAAGGATACTTTGGTCTCCTATTAAAGATAAATTTATGAAGAGTAAAAGAAACAGTGAAACATTTTCTTAGGAGTGACAATCATAAAGAGAACAAACCTAAGGGAAATATGAAAGTTCCATTTTAAGAGAGTCAGAAACACAGTTTGACAACCATGCTAATGACTATCACCAGGTAGAGTATGATGATGTTTACAATGAACTAGGTAGTGACAGTCATAATTCAGGCGTATTGTGATTGGTTTGTTCTTTCAAGAAGCTACATGCTGAAAATCACCATTTGTTCATTTTGTACAGATGATGAGAATGCTTGGTGTCCTTAAGGACTACAAGAATTATAGAAAATGAAAATATCTTGTGCTAGATGGTCTTCAACAATGATAACTGTCATGAAATGGTTAGTGAATTCCAAACTGTCATGAGAGTGATCAGGATCAAACATAAGTTAAGCAGGCTATGGATAGGTCACACAGACTTGGATACACTAAAGAGGTCACTATGTATAGGTTGTTTTGTGGGGGATCTATTGAAATCATTAAGAATACTTTAGAAAGATATTCATCAAATGCATATGGTTCTATGTCATCTCATAAATAAGAGGTCAAAGGTTGATGCATCATGATAGACCTATCAGTAAGTAAATTACTAAGGGCAGAGAGAGGATAGTGATAGTCTTCATATCAAGGGGGGGCATTCTTCCTATTCTAAAGCACAATAGCAAGGAAACCCTCATTTCCATATAAAAAATTCTTCAAGCTCCCAATTAGAGAGTCAACAGAAAATACATATGTATTGTGGCCATTAAACCCATCTGGGTTTTACATTCATAACTTAAGTTCTTTTTCAATATGGAATGAAGCAAAGAAAAGACTAGAGTATGAAATAGAGCCTCAAGCTATAGTGTAACTGAAGAACTCAAGAGAACTTGTGGCCAAGTCTCAGTGAATTTTAAGTTACAGGAAAAGATGCGTAGGGTTTTAAAATTATACCCCTACTATGCAATGGCATTGAATCATATAGGAATCTTTTTTTCTTCACAGAGCAATTTTTTCTTCTAGAAAAATTGACTGAGGCAGCTCATGTTTCAATTACCTGCCCTTCATGAAATCCCATTCATATTATAATCTTGCACAATGAAGACTCGATAAGGGTGATTATGACAAATGTTGGCCGCAGATACATATCATCACTGAAAATAACAAAAAAACAGATATATCCATAGAGCCATGTATCATCTTCTAAGACAGATGGAAATATGGTGCAGATATGAGAGCCCTAGCATGCAATATAACATTCAAGTTCAAATGAATAAATCCATGTTTCTTTTTCCAATACAAGATACTCTCAAATGGAAATCAAGTTAAGAAAAAAAATAAAGCGCATAAGAAACATTAAAGAGAATGCATTGGCTTCGACAATGAACACAACCATTGAGAGATTAAATGGAATGCGGGTTTTCTAAACCTAGAATATGAGTAAGGGAAAGCAATGAAAACACAAATAGAACACACTTTTGAATACATAGAATCTTCAAAATATACATGAGTACGAGTTCATAAGGAGATTTTATTCATTTTTATACTAAAAATGGCTCAATTTTGAGCATTTTAACCTATAGGATTTGAGTAAAAAAGACAAAAAAAAATGTCTTCAAAATGCTTACCCTAATCTTTTCCTTCTATTATTTTCATAAAATTCTATTGAAAATGCCTCAACATTCTTCAGAAATCTACCATGAATGAGTTCAAAATTCCTTGGAAGCTTTAAGAAACTCTCATAATGGTAGCACCTTTCAACAACAAGAATGCAAAGTAAGAAATGAAAGGGGAAAAGCGTTTGGCTGAGTTTTGAGTTAGGGTTCCAAAACCCTAAAGAGGTTGATTCTTACTTAAGTATTTTTACCTTAAGATAAAGTTTTAAAAAAAAACTTTATCCACTAATATAAGTTGTGGCTTATATTTTTGCCATTATATTTTATGGTTTATGCCTTTTTTATATTATATGCATTGATAAACATTGATGCTTTTTGACAAAATCAATTTTCCTTTTGACAAATTCTATATGCCTTGTAAATCTCTTGCATCAGCTTATTTGTAAAACAAGTGACTTTGGTGGTATTGTTATAAATTGAATACCTATACCTCATATCATGCTTAGTCAAATTGAGTTGGGGAAACATAAGGAGGGCATATAGGAGTGTTTTATTGCTTTTGAAGCAAAATTAGAGCTTTTTTTGGATAGTTTGATGTGTCACCATGTTGGACTTGGTCAAAATTGATCATTTCAACCTTTTGGAGCTTCTTTGTTGAAAGATCAAATGCTATATTTTTGGATTTTTGAAGCCATTTGATCCCAACTATTTCTAGAACCTATTTTGGTGGAGCTACTTGGAGATGGTGGATATATTCTCATTTGTAACTCATTATTGATCAGTTATGACTTACAGTTTTTTGTGGAGTGACTCATTTTGGAGTCCTTGGAGGAAATACAGAGTTTTGTAACTCATTTATAGGCATGTGCTACAATATTTTACCTTTGAATTTCAATAAGATGCAGTGATTTTGACCTTCTCAACATTGTTTCCTGTGTGTAGTTGGATGATTGATGTATTTTTTTTGTGATTTATACTCTAATCCTTGAATGTATGTCTCATTTTTAAACACCTCTAAATAGATAATGCATAGTTTGTGTAGGTCATAAGTTGTGTCATGATGTTTATCAATGATTAGTTGTGAATGTTATTTTTTAGTTTTCCTTCTGATTCTATGAACACCAAAATCTTCTTATGAAATATTTATACATGAACATGTAAAAAGGTTTTATTTGTGTCTCTCAGTAAGTTGCTTTATTGAGCTCATTGTGTATGTTATGTGGTAGTGTTTGTCACAAAATATTTGGTGTTTCACCTTTTAAAGCATTAGGGGTTAATATTTTTCTATTTATGATATCTTTCTCCCCTTTTCCTCAATAAGTTCAATAGAATCAATAGTTTTAGGTGATAACCAATTGGAAGTTGGCCTTCTCTGGATGTTTACCTCTGCCTACAAGCAACCCACAACTTTAGAGGTCTTCCCATGTTTTCTATGGAAAGCTAAGTCATGCAGCTTATCCTGCTAAATCTTGCAGCTTAGCTAGGGTGCAATTTCAATAGATAGCAAGCACCACCTCAAATACAACTTTGTAGTCGATGCCAATCTAAATAAATTCAAATTCCATAGACCAATGCCCCCAAACTACTTTAGCCTACAAACAATATCCCACTTGACGAGGAAGACAAGCTACCCACCCATAAGAACTATCTAGCCAGAGAGTCCAAATCCTTAAGAAACCCAATCAGGGCCACTTGGAGCATACATCTATAAATGGGAAGAGCCTACACCACAAATTTAAGTAACTAAACATTTCCAACAAAGGATAACCATCTATGTGTCCAATGATTAAACTTCACTCAGAACTTGTCAAGGATACATTGCCAAGACTCCCTAGGAAAACTACTAGAAGAGATAGGGATGCCAAGATAAGTCAACAAGAGAGACCCAATCATAAACCTCAATATATAAGCAATCCTCTATTGAATAGGGTGTAGAGTGTTAAAGAAGAAAATGGAGGATTTATCTTCATTAATCAACTAGCCAGAAGCAACAAGATATATATCCAAAGCCTTGCAAAAATTTGTAGCTTCTCTAAACTTATCCATACCCATCAAAGCCATGTCATCCAAAAATTGTAGGTGAGACTATAGAGGAAAGCCATCACCCCATGCCCAACTCTGTATTATGCTTCACAACTCTCCCCAAGCCCTCTACAAGAATAATAAATAAATAAGGAGAGAGACGAGCCCCCTGATGAAGACCTCTAGAAGCACCAAAAATCATAGAAGGCTCACCATTAATCAAGACTGAGAAGGAGGTGGAAGTGACACAGCTCATAACCCACTTGACCCACTCCTTAACAAAACCAAAGGCAATAATAATCTTATGCAAGAAGGACCACTTAACTCTATAATAGGCCTTAGCCATATCCAGCTTGATGAACATTGATTTTTCTTTAGAGGAAGCCATCAAATGATTATTTTTAGTAGCAATGACCACCCCATCCAAGAATTTGTCTTTCAGGAAAAAAAAGCACTTTGTTCCTCAGAGATAAGCCTATTAAGCTATCTTTTCAACCTTTCAGTAATCAACTTTGAAATAATTTTATACACCACATTACAAAGGGAAATAGGATGAAATTGACTTAGTCAATCTACCCCTTCACATTTGGGAATGAGAGAAAGAAAGGTAGAGTTCAAAGCACACAACATCTATTTATTCCTCTAGGATTTCTTGAACCACCTCCAATAAGTCTAGCTTAATAATATCCAAAAACTCTTAAGAGAATCCAATTGAAAATCCATCAAGACCCGAGGCTTTCCCTTTATTCATCTACAAAATAGTAGCCTCCAACTCCTCAAGATAAATATGGCCTAAAAGATGCTCATTCATCTCCCTAGTCACCAAGGAGGGCATACAAGACAGAAAAAAGTTGGAGATACAAGACAAAACAAATTTTTCTTCTGCCAAACCATCTTGAGAATCTTCTCTAAATAAGGAAGCAAAAAACCTCACCCCTTCTCTAGATATTTCATGCAAAGATGATAATTGCTCACCCATATCATTCACAAGGAAATAGAATTACCATGCCTTCGAGCTTTCACTAAATTGAAGAAGAAAGTAGTGTTACTATCCCCCTCTTGAAGCCACTTACCATGAGCCTTTGGTTTCCAAAAACTATCCTCACATAGCTCACACTCTTCCAAGGATTTCAGAGCCCTGGCTTCCTTCCTAAGTAAATCCTCTGAAATACCAAACTCCCTTATTTCATAGGTAATGCCATCCAAATCAGCTCGTGCAACAAGATTAGCATGAAGAATATTTCCAAAACACTACATGTTCCACCTTTTAAGCTGATACTTTAAATATTGCAGTAGTTTGGAAAAAGTATACATAGCAGTGCCATAAGCCAGTCTACCAATCTGCCACCATTCAGCCACAAACTCCTAAAAAGAAGGGTCTCTCAACCACATAAGCTAAAAATTGAAGGAAGGGGAACGAGAAGCACAAGCTAAGGCAACAGTCAATTTAACAAGTGAATAATTTGAGCCCCTCCAATCTAAAATCTTTGAATAGGTAGACTACAAAACCCCAACCCGAAAACAAGAAAGCAAGAAATGATCAAGTCTCTTAGCAATATAGTTCTTCTCCATCCTCTTGTTATTCCAGGTAAACTGGCCATTACAAGGATTAATGTCCACTAGATTCAAAGCTGAAATGTTATCACAAAGAAAGAAAGAAGAAGGTTCCAATCTCGCAATACCACCGTTCTTCTCATCCAACTCAGTAATGGCATTAAAATCACCAGCCATAATCCAAGGAAAAAAAGGAGCAAGGATACAAATAAAATTGATATAAGACCACAAGATTTGCTTACTTGAAAGATCAGTAGGCACATAGATATTTCATAGAAGGATAGATTCTCCCATCTCAAGACTTGACACAACCATAGAGATGGAAGACTTAGAGGACATCCACCAAAGAGGATAGACCTTCAAGGGGTTCCACAAAAAATCCACAATCCTAGAATTCCCCTTATCCCCAATACATTGGAAATCACCCCTCCTCCACAACTACAAGTACAACAAACCAACCATAACTTCAACAGAAAAATTAGTCTTCTATAAGAAAAGAACATCAGGAGAATGAATTCTCAAACAAATTTTTGTCTAGGGCCATTATTCAAGCCCCTAACATTCCATGAGAGCACGATCATTTCAAAGGGTTTGAAAATGAGGATCCAGAGTCTTAACAAAACTTGATTCCACCAAATTCTCTCCCATCATCTTAATTTTTTCCAAGTCTTTCTTTCATCTATCCTTGGAGGGCTTCTCCACCAAACCCTTTTTTGAGTCTTTGTGAAGAAGACCCAACTGAAGAGAAGCCTTGCCACCTTTAGTCGCTTTAGGCCCTACTTTCATCACAGAAGTAGAGGTCTCTTCCACCCCCAACTTCCCCTCTGCAAGGGGCTTCGTCCTCTTATGAACTACCAAACTAATATTTGTTTCCATTTGTAGAGTGCCATCTTCCTACATAGACTGAGGCCCACTTTGAGTAATTCCCTCCTGAACTACATCCAAAGCACCCTAATCCATAACCAACGAGCCCAAATTCACCTCCTACTAACTAAGATCATCCAATATTTCAAATTTATTAAAGGAATCATCCTCCTTCCTCTCCTTGAAAGTCCTCTTTTGACCATGATTCCTATTACAAGAAATAACTGGAATAAAATCCTTTGTGCCTACATCCTCACCAAGAATGGGAACCTTTCCTTTTTCAACCCTTGGGGGGTTGCAAGAAGGCTGAGTAGACTAAGGTTCTATAGGTTTAGACCTAGTGCATCTCATCTTAAAATGGCCATATTAATGACAAAGATGACACTCAAAGGGAAATGTCCCATAATCTAACTATTGTACCCATGCATATGAACCTACACAAATTTCCATAGAATCTGACAAAGGGTTACTTAAATCAATTTCAACACAAATACAAGAAAATATAATTACCTTCCTATCTTGAGTTTTCTAATAAGGACCCACTCATTTTCCTAGCAAAGAAGCAACCATGTGCAAGATATCATTGTGCCAACATTCAACTGGGAATCTAGGTAGCCGAACCCACACCAAAACCCGGTTCGGGAGTTCCTCAGAAGGATTATTACCTACATGCCATGATTTGATAAATAAACCAATTTGGTTGTGAAAATAGGGCCCAAATTCAAAGACACGATTGTAATCAACCATGCAATTAAAAGTCACCATGAAGTAACTACTCGCCAATAGAATCATTTCCATCTCACCCTCCAGTGACCAAGTTTGATGAGCCAATGATTTCAAAAATTGGTGAGAAACCCTCATTTTCATAAATTTTCAAAGCAAAGCATGCTTTGAATAATAATCAATATCCCCAGCAATCATTTCTAGATGAATAACCAACTTCGGATTATGCTTGGATTACTCAAGGCAACCATTAAATTTTAGAATACACAAACCACCAGATGGAACAAATCCACCATTTCTGAAGTCATTAGAGAACAAATTATTATCAAACACCCATGTAGCATGATATGGATATTTTGCACCGACAATAGATCAAAAATCCAAAGCTAGGTTGGCCCCGAAGCTTCCCCCAAAGCCATTGTCAAGGAGACCACCAGGAAAAATCCCCCACTCACCACCACACAACACCACCAAACAGCTACCCCCAACCGACTTCACACTCCCCACCACCAAATGGCTATACATCATTGACCACCACATGTTTATACCCACCAAACATCATAGTGCATACATGCACCATCGTCGCCCCACAAAGGAACCTCACCACCCAAATTCACAAGAATATAGGGAAAAACTATAGATGGATAACCATCAATGAACACCAGAAACCCACCACCCAACTCTGGTATTGAACAACAAGCATACGTGAAATAAAATAAAGAAAACAAATAGAAAAAGACCCTCCACAAGCTCAAAACACCCCCCAACGCTAGAATACACCTCCAAAAGCTTGATCTAGCACATGCAACGACATGTAAGGGAGCCAAGAAGGCATGTAGACCACAACCTAATATAGGTTGTAGGCCTGTAAGAACCCCTGCATGCAATCTTCAAACGCCATCATTCCCCCAAGAAAATAATTCTAATTATTTATTAACTTAATAAGTTTATTATTTATTATTAATATTTGGATTTTGATATATTTTGGTCTTGCATTTACTTTATTTTATTTTAATTTCTAATTTAGATTTAAGTTTAAAATTTATTTTTATTATTTATGTCTTTTTTGTTCAATTATAAATAATAATTAAAGATTATTAGAATTAATTTAGTTTATAGTTATTTATCTTATTAAAAGTTTAATTATTTTATAATAATTCTAATTTAAATTTAAATTTTTATTTATATAATAAAATAAATTTCAAGCATAAATTTTGAATTAAAATTTATAGAGTGAGTGAGAGAGAAGCTAACCTTTGATTAGTCATTCGTGTAAACAATCCAAGGATAACACATGTCCCTAGGGAGTTATGCTCAAGGAAGCATGTCATTTGATTAAAGATATGATATTTTAGCTTTAAAATTTCTTCAGTGTACCTATTGCACACTTATGGAGGAAAATAGATAGAGAGACAAAGAGAAAATATAGAGATAAAGAGGGAGATATAGAGATATAGAGAGATAAAAAAGAGATATAAATACAAATATAGAGACAAAGATATAGAGGAATATATAGAGAGAGAGAGAGAAAGAGATAAAGGGAGGAAAATAGAGAAGATGGGAGGCATAGATAGATATAGTCACATAAGAGGGAGATAGAGAGATAGAGAGATAAAGAAAAATAAGAGAAAAACATATATATAGAGCTAAGGAGATCAAGAGATAAAGAGGGAAAGGGAGAGAATGAGGGGGGAGATAATTAGGAATAGAAAAAAAGAGTAAGGGGGAGAGAGAAAGATATAGAGAGAGGAAAATAGAGAAAAATAGATAGAGGAAGAGAGAAGGGAAGAAATGTAGAGAGAAATAAGGGAGAGAGAAAGAGATAGATTGAGATATAATAAAAATATAGAGATAGAGAGGGAAATAGAGATATAAAGATATCTCTCTCTTTCTCTTCCCATCTCTCTATGTATATCTCCCCATATGTACCTCTTCCTACATCTCTCTTTATATATAACTTATTATCTCTATCTTTCTATCCCTTCATCTCCCCCTCTCTCATTCTCCCCCTCTCCTTTTCTCTCCCTCTTTCTATCTCTATTTATCTCTCTCCCTCTATCTCTTTCTCTTAATAGCCATCCCCATATCCATCCCCATCTCTATCTTTCTCTCTATCTCCTCCCTTATCTCTATCTCCTTACCTATCCCTACATCTCTCTCTCTTTCCTCTCTATATTTCCCACTATATATACCCCCCTCTCTCCCTCTCTCCCTATCACTCTCTCTATATATCTCTACTTCTCTATCCTCTTGTAATGGAGAGAATTTGCACCCCTAGGAAAATTCCCCATTTACATCACCCCTACCTTAGAAAACAAAAATTTGATGATGTAATCCCACATCTGCCACCTTTCTACATCCATTTGGTAGCTCATTTTGGTGTTGGTGGAGGAATCCTATTGGGGATGTGCATGTGCCACATAGAAATCCATGTACCATGTTGTTTTCCTAACATGATTCTTGCCTCTAAAATTTGTAGAGGTATTATGTTTCTCCATTGGCAAAGAAGTGTGATGTCTTTGCCTCCCTTGACCACCTAGAAATGGGTCTCTTTCCTCTTGCAAGTTTAAATGATCTATCTCTAATTCTTTCACCTCTCTCTCATGCTTCTTGATTCTCTATACACTCTTTTCTTCACTCTCACAATCTCAAGCTTCTATATCACCCATTTTATAGCTGCAAGTTGTTGATTCTTGGATCCTACACTCTTTTTGTTGCAACAACATTGTTGTTGGAGGACTTGCAAGCTCTCTCCTCCCACTACTTTCCTTGAGCACTCATAGTTGGGGAGGTGGTATTATATTTTACTATCACTCTTTGCATCACTTTGTGTATTTACATAGCATACTTGTTGTTGGTGATTTCTCTTAGCACTAATTCCTTTATGTTTCTACATCATTTTCTATACATTGTTGCTATTTGGTTGTCCGTGGAGGTGGAAACACCAAAGCAGGGGACTGACTAAGGAAATCCTCTAAAAACAACCCCAACATTTTCCTTGGTCTTGTGTGTGTAGGTTTTTTTGCATGGAGCTCTTTGAAGATTCGATTCATGGATAGAAAGGTTTTCTTTTCTCACTTTCTCTTTTTCAATTCTAGCTTAGCATATACATGGTATTCTTTTTTTTGTACTTCAATTATGCACTTTTCCAATATTCTATCGCAGCATAAAACCTTGGCAGTCAGGAAGATAGTTGGTTTTCTATTGTTTTTGTTTGTTTCTTAGACCCTCTATTTGTATGGATGCCAATGCACATTTGAGACACTAGTGTATATCTGAGACTCCAATGCACCACGATGGAGTCTGTAATCTACATTGTCATCCTCAAATGATGAGTTGTTTGGGTAGTGTCTTGAACCCTCAAAACTAGCTTGTCTAGCCCTGTGAAACATTTGGTTTAGTAGAAGGATAGAAAAACCCATACAACTCTTCCTTTTCAGCATTAACATCCTAACCTTCCAATTCACTTAGAAAACTTGAGGTAGTTTTGGGCAGCCAGTTGCTTAGTACTCTCCTATGACCTAGAGTCCTGGACTAGTTGGTTCCCCTTCTCTACATTTTGGTGAACCCGACATGAACCTCTTGAATCTGATTCTTTGTTTTGAGACTTCTTCTCCCACTTCTAAGGTGTTTTACAGACTCATGCATTATAAAGCTTTATGATATTTACAACTCATTCTACAACCTTTGGACACATCGTTAGAAGAAGTGTGTGATATTTAGAAATGGGTTTTATGAAGGTCACCATAGCTCCCAATTTTGATGAGATGGTTTTTGAACTGTTGGGAAAATGAAACGAGGAAAAGGGATTCACAATACAAGTAAGGAATCCCTAATCTAAGATTTTCCCAATAGGGGGAAGGTTCATTCAAGGAAACCTAGGATCCTAAAGTGGATTGACTATCAATGCAAAGGTGAGTCAATTCTTAATAAGGGAGACCTAGGAATATTCCTTAGGCTTTGAAGGGTTCACCACCAAGCAAAATCTTGGAAAAGATAACTTAACATTCAACTCACAAAACCTAGTAATGCAAGCCAAATAATGAGTCCAAATGATAAAATTAAGTAATAGAAAGTTAGGATATGTGTACCTAGAAAGTCTGGAAATGTAATAAGGATTCTAGAAATGCAAAAATGTTGTCAAAATATGCTAGGGAGGACTAATATGCCCTTACTATATTCTTAGTCCTATTGCTATTTTTTGAGGAAAACGTGGAACCTTTAGATGTAAAAATAGAATATGTGTTTACTTCATCGTTGTGTTCATTTACCTTATTCCTAGATTTGAGCGTGATTGGCTCATTTTCTAGCAAGTTATCGCTTCTAGATTATGTGGCAGTTTCTTGAACCAACACCGGAATAATTTTCTTATCTAACGGCTAGGTCGATCGTGGTGGATTTTCCCCATGACTTGTAGATTTGAATGGTGTGATTTTAATTGTCACATGGGGTGCTCCCAACCTTCTATATAGGTCCACACTTCATCTTATGCACCTATTAGAGAGTAATTCAAATTTGAGGCCAACCTATTTTTGTGTATGTTATATTTTCTTTCATTGGAGAATGTAATGATCTTTGGGCCAACATAGATGTTTCTGGATTTGTGGATGTGTATAAAGCATTGTAATTGATCATTAGAAAGTGGTAGTGAAGATGAGAGTTGGAGATTAGAAAAAGAAAGAGTTTCTCTGTAGGATTTTCGCTCACATTGGGGAGCATGTAAGAAGAGGGTAATTTGAGCATGTTGTAATCAGGCCTATGAGCTGAATTTGCAAGCCCAGATGTTGCCAGAAGTTTGTAATAGAATTTTTTGCTAATAAAAATGTTTGTGTTCATATTTTCTTCCATTTTCGGTGTTTCTTCCATTGTGTGACTCTTGTTGCATGGTTTGGACCGTTCTCTTTGAGGACCCTCTAACCATGGCTGCATCAAAAATGAAAGTAAGGATTGAAAATAAATTCTTTTAGTTACATATATGGAAGCTCAAGATGAGATTCAAAAGTTCCTTTCTTAATTCAAATGATATCACAATGGAACTTATAGGCCATTCCAAAAGAAACAAC
This sequence comes from Sequoia sempervirens, assembly GCA_007258455.2. Lineage (NCBI taxonomy): Eukaryota > Viridiplantae > Streptophyta > Pinopsida > Cupressales > Cupressaceae > Sequoia > Sequoia sempervirens. The sequence continues at coordinate 328,914,452 of VDFB02270651.1, forward strand.
TTATGCATGAATGCATATATAAATATATACACATACATATATACATGTATGTAAATAAAAAAATGAATACATACATACATACATACATACATACATACATACATACATACATATATATATATTTATGTAAATAGATACATTATTTAAATACATGGAAAATATGAATGAAATCATTTTAAATACACACACACACACATATATATATGTATATGTATATGTATATATATTTCATATATATATACATACACATATTCAAATTTGAATCAAATTCAATTTCGATAACTACTAATGTTCTAATATTGGACTATTGAAAAATCAAATAAGATCATGAAGGATGTGGTCTACCATGATAATAATGGCAATATTCAATTGTGTAATGGCCAACGATAAGGCAATATTTCCTTTTCCGGTGGCATGCAGAAAGAGCAGTGTGTTGTTATTGTTTCCATTCTAGTATACTTAATGCAATGGTGAAGAAAGCTAGGGGTTCGAAGGAAAAATAAAAAAGAGAGCTCATGCTGAGGAAAAATAAAAAAGGTTGATTCTCACAAAGATTTATTTATCAGGTAAATCGATTGCTTAGAAAGAAAACCTAATTTTATTTTATCATTTCTACTTATTGTATGAATGGTATTTTTCTATTTTATCAATTGCATCATTTTATTGTATGAATGTATTCCTATTGAAACCATGGCCTTGAGCCGAGTAGTGTGGCATTGACCATCATTTTTGAACCACCTAGCTTGCGGCTAGTATTATGTGAGTATCATTTAGAAGCCTTGCAGCTACCTTTTACAACTAGGACGAGCCTTAGAATTTCTTAAGTGTGACTATTCTTAATGTTCACACCTTTGTGCTAGCCATTTGATGGTTGTTCAGAATCTCTAATTTGTATCACTGTATTTTCATGATGATTTAAATCATGGAGGATCAACCATCAATCCCTTGAAAAGGGTATTAACCCTGTGATTTTTTTATATGTATCACATTCTTCATATCGGTTGGGCCAATATATGGTAGCTAAATCAAATGCTTAAATTTCGTTGTCTCTATTATAAAGCTACCTCATTCCAGAGGGAAAGTTGGTGAAATATTTTCTTAAATTCTATAAACCAAAGTAGGGTTCAATCTATGATATGGAGAGGAAGATTGCTTGTCACCAAGATTCTTGCATGTCAAATTTTAGTCGTGAAACTAGCATGTCTTTAAGGATGAACCTATGCATGTTATTGTTACTAGAAGACAATGCACCCATATCAATATAAATGTCCGATTAGAGTGATATGTGAATGTTTGTGTAAACTCGAAAAGGCATGAGTTTTGTTAGAACTTGAAACTTCCATGTCTTGTTATTGACTAAAGTACTTGTTTAAGTTTTACCTCGACAAGAATGAACAACTCAGATTCTTTATATTATTAAGTTGCACATTGAATTTTAGAGATGAAAGTTGTTCAAGATCTAACTATTAGACATTTTGTTTTATGTATATTTAGGGCTATTTTATTTTTAGAGAAATCTCTTGGGTTGCTTAAAAGTTGACAAAAGAGAAGCTGTAGATAGTATTGTTACTGGAAAAACAACATTATTTATTTTTAGTTCATTGTGGAACAACCCATTCTGTATTAAAAATAGTGAACAATTAAACGTCATGTTGCCACTTAGCATCAAAACAACTTGAAACAACAATAAGAAATTGCAAACAATGTATGTTATATTGGAAAAGTGATATTTTCTATCATTAAATGTATTTGTTTAGTAGGAAACAGTAATTGTTCTATTTAAACAATGAATGTTCATAAGTAAACAACCTGTCTTATAATTGTTTAGTAGGAAACAATACTTGTTTTGTTTAAACAATGAATGTTCTTATGTAAACACTAAGTTTAGAGTATCATGAATGTGAGAATGCGATAATAGTATGTGTGAAACTATTAGCATAGACTTGTTTTGATTCTTTATTTTTGACAAAGAAATGTCAAATGGAATACTATTTTAAGATTGCAATATGAATTAATGATTATTTCAGAATGTATGCAAATTTTTTAACATAAGTAGGCACATATATATGTGTATGTACATAGACTTCATCTATATACATACACATACTTGTGACATACCTTCTTTTGTTTTAGTACATTTATTTTAGAATGGAAAATGCTTGTGATGAAAAGTATGAAATAGTCATAAGAGTGATATGAATGATTGTTGAACTACTATGTGTTGGTGTAATTAAATGTCTTGTACCTTGTCCTAGGTCATGATTACACCTTAGTTAAGTTTACTTAGGGACCACATAGGAGGTTGTTGGAGAATCTCCACTTTTGGTGGACTTGACATGTCATTACCTCATCACTTCCACCTTTTGTGGACACATCATGTGATTATCTCTCCACATTAAGTGGAGTGATAGGTTTTCCTAGTTGTCTCATGTCATAAGATTACGACACTTGTCATAATCTTATGCCCTTCTATGTTCTCAGCTTGGCTATATAACCAAGGGGTCTCTCTCATTGTAATCAATCATAATCATATCATATCAATGACATTGAATACAGTTTATTCTTTTCATATTCTTCTCTCTTTTCTTGTGCTTTCCATTTGGTCCATAGAACTTGGCATCCATAGCCAATTCTAACACTATGTGAATCATAAATTAGATTTTTGTTAGAGAGTAAATTAGTATTCTGATTCTTCTTTTGAAGAAATTTTTGAAAGAGTATTTTGATACTTGAAAAAAATGGTGATACATTAGTTCACTAGAGCACCTCAAGGTAGATGCTACTAGATGGTAAATAGTTGTTATGATATATTGTATAGTAGAAAGTTACCTTATGGGATAGGTGTGAAAATGGAGTTCAAAGAGTATAGGTTTGCTTTACCAAAACCTATTGTTTGTTATTGGCCAAGCAATATAGTTCATTATGTATGTATGAACTTTGTGCTTTCACTCTCTACCATTCCTAGCATGGATATTGTATTAATTTTCTAACTTGTAGATCGAAATTACTTGTTGATGTATGGGAACACACCAGATTCCACCTTGCAGATTGTTCTCTTACTAAAATTTCCGTGCAAGGTTGGGCATTCTTCAAGTCAAAATAATACTAGGGAAGTGTAAGCTTTGTGGTTGGGCAGTAAAGTGATTCAACCATGTTATCATCCACCAGTGGAAGTGAGTGTCAAATAAGAACCTTAGTTGTTCACAAGACTATTATATTCTATGATGTAACTTGGTGTAATAAATTCATGTTTATAATGAAAAGTGTACAATGTAATGACTTGTGGCCTTAGGAGCCAAGTCAAACATGGTATTATAATTTAAATTTTGAAGTTAATATATATGAATCTTTGAATCATTTGAAATGGACATGTGTTGCTATGATTGACTTTAGCCACTAGTTATGTATTTTTAATTTGGAGTATATTCATGTGTCATTTACAATAATATTAATTAGGTAATAATTTTGAATGGGTTATTACATCAATGCTAGCAATATATCAAAATGAAAGTATTGAATGTAAATGAATAATTTTATGTTGTTAATGTGTATGAATCAACATAGAAAAATAAGGAGGTATGGATTTAAATAAAATCCTTGTTGTAGGAGGAAAATGTGAGAAGAACTGTGGTGGTTGGTGATTTCAATGCTACAAAGTGTAATGAGGACAAGAAGGGGGTAGAGCTTTGACATCTCAAACACAAAGGGATTTCAGGGACTTTATTGATGAATTTTTGCTTATCAAGAGAAATTGACATTCCTAGTTGAAGAAGTTGAACCTATCAATGTCAGCACAACAAAAGCACCCAGGATGACATATCATGCAACGTCACTTGATCCTGAAGAGAAAGTGAACTTCTCAGCGTTTATCAATGAAAGGAAGATAACCTTTGCATGGACATATGTAGAAATTACAAGGATGGATCCAACATTGGTAATACACCACCTAGCCATATTTCCATGAGCTAAACCCATCAAGCAGAAACTAAGAAAGATGCATCCCCTGATAGTACTTTTGGTAAAAGTAGAATTGATGAAACTGCTAGATGTAGGCTTCATCAAACCAATTGATTATCCAAAATGGATATCAAACCTAGTACCAGTATCAAAACCCACTGAGGGAATAATAATCTACACTAATTTTCAAGATCTAAACAAATATTTCCTAAAAGATGACTTCCCTCTTCCGAGCATTGATATGATTATATATATAACCACACGACATGAAATGCTATCCTTAATGGACATCTTCACAGGATATAATCAGATTAAGATATCCCCTCATGATCAACATAAAAAAGCATTCACTTGTGCATGGGATATCTTCTGCTAGAATGCCATGTCATTTAGTCTAAAGAATTCCCTAAGCAATGATTGAAATCTTTCATGATATGTTGCAAACAATAATGGAAGACTATGTGGATGAAATCCTAGTAAAGTCCATCAAAGTAAAACATCATTTGACCAGCCTTACAAAAGTGTTTGACAGGCTCGAATAGTATAACTTGAGGTTCAATAAAAAAATGTGTGTATTCAGAGTAACATCTAGAAAGCTACTAGGGTACATAGTATCAAGGAGAGGCATCAAATCAGATCCTGCAAAGGTAAATGCCATATTAGAAATACCTCCTTCGAAGACATTGAAGCAACTTAGAAGTCTATAGGGGAAACTATAGTCCATCAGGTGATTCACCATGAAATTGGTAGAAAAGTGTCATTTGTTCACTCATCTCCTACACAAAGACATCACATTCAAGTGGGATGGAAGATGTGATCAATAATTTGAACAAAGTAAAATTGTATCTACTACACCTCTGGTACTAATGCCACCTATTCCAGATAAAGTAATGAAACTCTATGTATCTACAACACAAGCAACATTAGGAGCTCTCTTAGCATAGCTAGATGATAATAACAAAGAAAGAGTCGTCTACTATATCAGTCAAATACTAGTGGGCTACAAATTAAACTATTCACCCATAAAAAGAGTGTGCCTCTTTATCGTCTTTATAGCACAAAATTTGAGACACTATATATTGAATAGACAAGTAAAGCTGATCTCAAAAGTAGATCCACTAAAGTACCTATTAGTGAAAGTAGTTCTAACATATAGGATTGCTAAATGGGCGATGATATTGAGTGAGTTTGACATAGAGTATGTAGATAGGAAAGCCATCAAAGGATAGATCATAGTAGATCAACTAGCAGAAGCACTAATTGAATATCACCAACCTCTCACAACAGGCTTCCCAAATGAAAGCATATTGCTAATAGAACAAACAAGCCATTGGACCTTGTACTTTGACAGGTCCCACAGTCAACACAGATTAGGAGTAGGTATCTTATTTCTCACACAACAAGGAGATAGTACCTAAGGTTTACAAAATTTATTTCCCATGCACAAAGAACATCTCTGAGTATGAAGCACTAATCATAAGACTCAAAATGGTCATAGAATGGAGGATAAAAGAATTGTAGGTTTACGGAGAATCTTAATTGATAATTAGGAAAGTAAATGATGATTATCAAACAAAGGAAAACAAGTTGATGCCATATAAAAGGATGGTAGATGGTTGAAGCAAGCCCTTCCATCACCACTCTTGAAGCTCCCCCTATCATCAAAGTGAACAAGATCCCTTTGGGATTCAGCTCTGGTACTCCTAATTCTCCCAATGATAATCTTGAGGCCATTTTTAGCTTGGGTGATGGGGCTCCTATAGGAAAGGGGGCTTGTGGGTCTAGTAGTCATAGTGGTTTTCGTGGTGTTTCCACTGGTCTTAGCTCATCGTCTGATCCTGTTTTGAACACCTTGTTATAAAACATGGGATAGATGCAGAACCAGCTAGTGAACTTATCCCGTGCCACCTCTCAACCCATCTTTCAATCCTTATTCCATCACCGTCCTTTGTTGACAACAATTATAAATACTCCTATCCCTCAAGGGATGGAGATCATGAAGTTTGAGAAATATGGTGGTAAGGGAGATCCAAAAATGCATGTGTTGGCATTCAATGCCATGTGTACAAATTTCTTCCACCATGATGCATTAATGGATAAGTTGTTTCTTAGGTCACTTAAGGAGACAATCCTTGAATGGTATTGTTCCTTACCTAACAATTCCATATTCTTGTTTGGTCAACTTGTGAATTAGTTTCTAAGACAATTATAGGAAAAAATCAGGCTGAAGATAGCCTTCTCAGATCTCATCTAGTGTAAGCAGGGAGAATGTGAAAAGATAACTCATTTCATAGCATGTTATCAAGCATTATTCTCACAAATTTCTTATCCTTTGCACAACTTGGATATCTAGAAGGTTTTCATTGGGAACCTCCAAATATCTTGGCAGGAGAAATTTTCCTTGATGAAATATTCTTCTTTTTCACATCTATATGTTGCATTATGAGACTATCAACAAATTTTTTCTTAGTTTAGGGGATCCTCCTCGCACTCCTATTCTAAGGGTAGGTCTATAGTGTTGATCACTGGAAAAATCAAGACCATTGTTAATGTGGTATCTATAACTGATGACAAGGGCTTCAAATGCAATATGCACTTTACAAAACTATATGAATCATATTATTCTATCTTAAAGAAATTATCAAAAGATAAAGTCTTGATTCTTATAGATCTTCAACCTCTCACTAAGCCCTATCTCGATTGGTATGATGAGAAAAAATTTCTCCAATACCATCGAGTCCATGGGAATGATATTGAAAGACCCATGCGCCTGCATCATGAGATTTAGGATTGCATCAAAGATGGTACCATCATCCTCAATGGGAAGAAGTAAAATGACAACAAGTTTGTAGCAAAGGCCAATAGTAAATTATAGATTTACACTGATCTATTTCCATATCCTCAGGGAAATTAGTTGTCAAACCTTCAAGTTCCACTGAGTTTGTTCCATCGAAGTACGTAAATATGGTTTCATTTATGTGCATTCCTCCTATTGAGATTGTGAATGGGTCACCAGATATAGCTTTCACATCATAGGATCTACCTATGAACAAAGAACCTATCCCTTTGTACATTCCCAATTGCATTAACGATAACATCGTAATTGACGCCTTGGGTGACCCCATGAGTCGTGTGAATGTTATAACAGAGGAGAATTTGCTAATAAGCTTTCTACATAAGGAGGAATATGAGGAATCAAATACCACGATACGTATGCATGATAGGCTTTCATTCCCTCCTCTTAGTTCTATCACCCTCTCGGTCTTGGTAGGGCCCAGGGACATGGATATATCTTTTGATATCATTTGAGAGTTAGATTTTTTTAGGGTAAAAGTAATCATTTTGTGGCTAGTTTCCATGAATGGAATCACTTTAGTTATTCATAAGTGTCTTAATTTTTTTCATGAGGTCTATGTGCACATCGTGCATGACACCGAATACAAACCTCTAGTGTCGTGTGGGGGCTACTCGCTAGATCACTTTTGGCTCACCCTAGTTAGTCTACTTCCTCCAAGGACAAACTTGTTGTATCATGCCTATGTCAAGTATAAGACTAGGGGCATGACACAAAAGGTGACATACCCTACGTCCCCCTACACCATCTCTGTCAAAGGTTGCATGATTGTGCAACAACAAGTTGCCTCCTCCTCTCAGCAAAATGGGAAGGGAAATATTGCTTGTGCCCAAGATCCTTCCTCTTCTTTTGCTACTCCATCCACTTCCACTTCTCACCCTACCACAACACCTTGGCTCCTACTCCCATGCCTTGCATTGGGAGCCTAATGGTGCCTACTTGGAAAAAATTCATGTGTCAAGTGTTTGAACTTCCTATCTTGCCCACGGTGCCTAGGCCTATTGTTTATGGTAAGGTGAAGGGCCCTCATGGAGTTTCCCTTATGTCTTGGCCTCTACAGCCTCCTAATACTCTTTCCCCTTAACCAGTGAATGGGAAGAGGCCCGTTGTCGAGGCACCTATGTCTGCTTCTCTACCTACTATCATTTTTTCTCTTGCACTTCTTGCTCATGCGCCTATCTAGGGAGCTACCCTTCCATTGGAAATGGTTGTGGAGGAAACTCCTATGGTAGAACAAAAGCCACTTCTCCCTTATCAAGCAATGACTTATAGTTCTCAGAGTTGAAAGAACCATCTTGCGCATGAGCATAAGTGTCAGAGAAAGGCTTTGGCTATTGAAAAAGATGCTTTGTAGAAGGCAGAAGGGGAGCTAGGAGATCTTGTTTGAACATCTCCTATTGTGCCTCCCTCATCTTCTCCTTCTATTTCAGTTCCATTCACCTTGGTTCTACTTTTGGCTCCCCAGTGAATGTTGATGATCCTCACCCTAAAAGGGTGCATGTGTTCATCACTTCTTCGATGGATCCCCCTCTTCTGATGTCCCTTCTAGAAATCCTTCCATTTTCCTAGCTTGTGGACATTCCAAACACCATGGTGGTGTCTGCTGCAATCTTGTTCTCTTCCTCCTCGCCTTTCACTTCTTTTGTGGGGATTCTACATCCCCCACTAGAGCGTAATTTGGAGGATGACCTCACCTCCAATGGAGGTTAGAAGAAGGGATCACCTTCTTCAAAATGGACTTCTACTTTGTCTTGTGTCATCCTTGTGATGGAGGTGGCCTCGACATCCCCTAATTTTTTCACCATCCTCTTGATGAGGTTGATGGTGGATCTCAGGTGCCTCCTTCTCTCACTCGTTAACACATGGTAGTCATGTTAAGTGCATTTCTAACTCAATGGATGATGTCCTAGTTTTTTCAGCAATCTTTGCTAGTTCAAAGACCTTCACCTCACAAGAGCTCGATGAAGAAGACCTTGAGGTCCCTTCTTCCTTAGCCCTAGTTGTAGGGGAGTCAGAACATGCTCCCCTCAATATCCCACCCTTGTAATGATCTAGGTTGGGAGAATGATGACCTCTAGGTTGTGAGATTATCCACCCTCACTATATAATGATCTTGGTTGATGAGGACTAGGGGAGTACCTCTTCCTTATCTATATATGATATTGTGTGTGTGTTGTGTTTTCCTTGTGCTTGTTTTTATGTGTTCTTGGAGGACCCTTGCTACCCTTGTAGGTGCTTGGATATAGGAGTGAAATTTTGTCTTGAACTTCCTCCATATGTTTCATCATTATTTTATATGCTGTAAACTTGATTTTCAACAATTGGTGATGATGCAAAGCATTGGGGGAATTTAGGCCTTCCTTCCATGTTGTCCCAATTTTTTAAATTTTTTTTGTCTTCATGTGCTCTTCTTCAAATTTGGGAATTTTGGGGACTAATGATCTTTTATTCACATACATCACAAGTTACCTATAAGAATTGATCTGACCCCAAACTACCATATCCCCTTGTCTCTTGATTTCTTCTTCTTTGCTTGTTCCTTTTTTTCTTTGTCTTTTCTTTCCTTTCTTTTTGCTTTCTTTGAGATGTTGTGGTGCTTATGTCTTGTCCCTCATGTGTGTGAAAACACTTCCACATTTATATCTTTCCATGTCTCGTGGACCACAACATCATTACCTTTTCTTTCTTTCCTTAGGATTCCATGTGCCCCTTGGATCCACACACACTATCCTAAGGGGGGGTTGTTGCTTCTCTAATTTTTATTAAGGTGAATTTAGTGGCCAACAATTCCCTTACTGAAAAATCTAAAAAAATTGCATTTTTTAAAAATCACATCCTTCAACAAGGATCCCCTTAGTGAAATTTTTCTTTTGAAAATGAATTAATAGCAAAAAGAATTGGAAAATTTTCCTTTAAGAAAGGCCATTCTTTAATCTATTAGATTCCTTGATGATAGAATCATTTTCAAAAAATGTCATGATTTTCAAATGGTATGTCCCTTTTCATGGACCCCTTGCTATCTTGAAGGGTTCCCAAGAGACTGCTTTGAAAAATTCTCCTTCAATTGCTTTCTTTATGATATGTTTGTTTGTCTAAGCTTATCTACCTAACATGGTTTTTCTATAGCTTAACATGTTGCTTTGGAGGACCAAGCACCTATAAAGCCACTTTTGCAATCAATCTTGGAGGACCAAGCACCTCATAAAGTTTTCCTTGCAAGACCGAGCACCTGTAAGGGCCTTTGCATCAACCTCTTCAAGACCAGAAACTTGGGGGAGTCCTTTCACATTAGGCCTTGTAGGACCAATAACCTATAGTGCCCCACTTTGCAGGATTGAGAACTTGTGAAGTGCTTTCCATCTATAGGACCAAGCACCTATAGAACCTTTTTTCATCTTCTGTGGGACCAAACACCCATGGAGCCAATTCTATAGGATTGAGCACCTATAGAGCCTTTGTTTACCTTTTTCAGGATCGAGTACCTGCATGGAGCAATCTCTCTCTCTTGCATCAAGGTTTCCCTATGGGACTGAGAACCTATGAGGCTGCCTTCTGTATGTGTAGGTATGCTATATCAAAGATCTACTTCCTCAACGGTTCAAATATATTCTCTTCAATCTCTTTCTACTTTACCCCACATTCACACCAACAAACATGCTCACTAAAGTGGAGGAAAAATGTAATGGAGAAAATTTGCATCCCTAGGAAAATTCCTCATTTACATCACCCTACCTTAGAAAACAAAAAATTGATGATGCAATTCCACATTTTCCACATTTCTCTATCCATTTGGCAACACATTTTGGTGTCGATGGAGGAATATTGTTGGGGATGCACATGTTGTGCAGACATCTATATGTCGCACTATTGTCCTAATAGCATTCTTACCTCTACAATCTGTAGAGGCATTATGTTTCTCCATTGGTGATGAAGTGTAGCATCTTTTCCTCCCTTGACCACTGATAAATAGGTATTTTTCCTCCTTTTGTAAGTTCAAACTATCTATCTCTCATTTTTTCACCTCTCTCATCCTTCTTGATTTTCTACATACTCTTGGCTTCACTCTCACACTCTCAAGCTTCTATATCACCCATTTTGTAGCTACAAGCTATCGGTTCTTAGCTCCTACACTTTATTTGTTGTGAAAACATTGTTGTTGGAGGACTTGTAAGATCTCTCCTCCCACTACTTGGCTTGAGTGCTTGTAGTTGGGGAGGTGGTATTGTCTTTTACTATGGCTCTTTGAATCACTTTATTTATCTACATAGCATACTTGTTGGTAATTCCTCTTAGCATTGTTTCCATTTTGTTTCATCATTTTATATATGCTATTGCTATCTAGTTGTCTATGGAGTTGGAAGCACCAAAGCGGGGGACTGACTGAGGTAGTACTCTAAAAAGAGCCCCAACATTTTCCTTGGTCTTATGTGTGTAGGTTTTTCCATGTGGAGTTTTTGAAGATTTGATTCATGGATAGAAAGGTACACTTTTTTTGCTTTCTCTTTGTTAATTCTAGCTTAGCATAGATGTAGTATTCTTCTTGTTGTACTTTAATTCTGCACTTTTCCAATATTGTGTCATAGGATAAAACCTTAGTAGTCAGGAAGATAGTTATTTTTCTAATGTTTCAGTCTATTCTAAGACCCTATATTTGTACGAACGTTAGCACACATCTAAGATGTCAGTTGGTCGCATTGGAGTTAGTAATATGCATTGTCGTCCTTAAACACTAAGTTTTCTAAGTAGTTAATCGAACCCTCGAACCTAGCTCATCTGGCCTCATGAAAAAATTCATTTAGTAGAAGGATAACAACACCTAGATTGCTCTTCCTTTTTATCCTTAACTTCTTTACCTTCCAATTCTCTTAAAAAAATTGAGGTACTTTAGGGCAGCCCATTGCTTAGGACTCTCCTATGACTTGGAGTCCCGAAGCAACTGGTCCACCTTCTCTACACCTCTCTCTATTTCTCTCCCTCTCTCTACCTCCCTCTTTATATCTATTTCAATATTTTTTTCTCACTCACACATGCACACTCCATATTTCTCCCCCTATCTCTATCTCTATAAATTTCTCACTGTATCATAAAATATCTCTTGTTTCTCCCTCTCCTTATCTATCTCTATCTCTCCCACTCTCTCTATCTCTTCCTTTCTTTATTACTTTCCTTTATCACCTCATTTGTCTCTCTCTTTCCCCCTCTATTTATATCTTCCCATCTCTCCCTCTCCCTATCTATTTAAATCAAATTTTATCTATCTCTCTTATTTACTCCATCTCTCCCTCCATGTCTCTCTCTCTCTCTCTATATATATATATATATTGGTGGGATGGAGCATAGACATTGGTGGGAGAAGAGAGTTTGTTTTGTTTTCAAACAAACCAACTATATGAAGCTTGGGGGGGCCCCTCTCCGGGCTCAGTGGAGGTTCTTTAGAAATGAAATATTTCTTGGAATAGATTCTCTATGTCACATGAGTGACCTGCCTCTTTCCTAATAGATGGCCCTCCCCCAACCTCCAACTATTAGGATAGGTTGAGGTGAGGAGGGATGTTAGGAAAGGGGGTGAGGAGGGTGCCCCTCTCCCTCTCATTTAATAACTCTAGTGGCTCTTGGGGGGTATTGGTTGTATCATGTATAGAATAGAATAGAACAGATAAGAAGGATAGGCCCCCCTATAGAGAGTAGGGTCTTATCCGATTCCCCTAGGAAATCACTCTCTTTCTAGTACGTTTCTTCCCCCCACCCCTCTCCCTGACACTATATATATATCACTTCCTATATCTTCATATTTCTTTCTTCATCTCCCCCTCTTTCATTGTCTCCCTCTTTCAATATATATTTCTCTCTCTCCATCTTCCTCTCTCCTTTCATCTCTCCCTCTTTCTATCCCTATCTCTCGCTCTCTTCCTCTCTCTCTCTCCCTCCTAAATCTCAATATCTCTACTTATCCTCTCTCCCTCAATCTCCCTCCCTCCATCTCCTTCTCTATCTATTTATACATATCTATCTACCTCTCTATCTCTCTCTTCATATATCTCTTACTCATAGACACAAAAACTCCTTGTTTCTCCTATCCTATCTCTATATCTATCTTTTCCTCTCTATCTATATCTCATTATCTCTCCATCTCTCTCTACCCCTATACTTTTCCCTCTCTCTATGTCTCTATATATATCACTTCCCATCTCTTTCTTTATCTCTCCCTCTCCTCTCCAAATCCCTCTCTTCCAACTCCATTTCCATCTCCATCTATATGTATATATGTTTATATATATATATATATATATATATATATATATATATATATATATATATATATATATATATATATATATTTCTCTCTATCTCTATCTCTATCTCTTTCTCCTTACCCCCCCTCTTTCTCATTCTTTTCCCCTTATATCTCTTACTCTTTCTATCCCTATAAGTGGATGAATAGTTGATTTGAAGCTATCACTTCTCCATTGAGACATTTGTTACAACAATAACATCATTTTCTAAATGGCCTACTAATTAGCCTCATGTTTACTGCACAAATATATGCAAAATAAGACCAAAATTTTCCCTAATTGACCTTCGACACATATTCAACATACCCATTACCCATGAAGGTGCAATTACTAGTATATTGTATTATTATATTTTTTTTATTTCTTATTTACAAATTAAAAATTTAGAAACTAAAATTTATTTTTTATCAAAATCTGTAACACTTAATTTTATTAAATATATGAACATTTCAATATTAAACTAAATTAATAGAAACAATTTTTAGAATATTTTAATATTCCTAGATTAGATATTTAAATATTTTTATTTTATATTATGATTTGAGTTATGGTTAAGATTATCATTTAGAGTTTATTTTTTGTGTTAGGGTTAGGATTAGGTTTAGAGTTAGGATAGGGTTAGAGTTATGAGAAAAATGGTTAGGTTTAGAGTTACAATTATGGTTCAGATTAGAGATGGGATTAGGGTGAGGGTTTTCAATTATAATTAGAGATGCGGTTAGGGTTAGGGTTAAGATTATAGTTAAAAATTTAGGGTTTAAAGTTAGGTTTATCTTTTTGGTTAGTTCTATGACAAGGGTTAGGGTTGAAAATAAGTTTAGGGTTAGGGTTTATGATTTATTTTTAGGGTTAGGCTGTGAGTTAGGTTTAGGGTTAGGTCATGCAAAGAATTAATTCACAAAACTAAAATACTATAATGAACAATGCTTACATTTATTTTTATTCACATTAATAAATCTTACATTTAATTTTTTAAACCTATAAAACTATAATTACAATGATATAAAGGAAAGTACTAGACACTACATGAAACTTATTTAATTTTATGAAACAACAAGTCAATTATTCTTCATGAATGATCCATGTCAATAACCATTTTAGAGTAAAACTACAATAACAATAAAAAAATATTTGAAAAAATTTACATTTTATTTTTACTTTCCTTTTCCTACTCCTATTATTATTCCTATCCATCAATGACCTTGAAACATGTTACTTAATTACATAATAATTGTGAAATGGAAAATGGAACTGATATCAAAACAAGGGTTAGAAATCAAGAAGATCCAAAAAAATGGAGGATCAAGTCCCACTCACAAAATGAAAGAGAATGCATACAAGGGTTAGAAATCAAGGTAAATAATGAAAAAAAATCAAACTATGAAACCAACCAATTTGCAAACCTTTCCATCTATTTTTATGGTGAAGGAATGTTGGATTACTTATTATGAAGCTCCCATGGTTGCAAAAGCATGGAGATTGATGATCTAGATGAAGATAATTGCTCAAATTCTCACGAATATAATGTTCTCAAGTGCTCAAATGCTCTCAAATGCTCTAGGTATTGTAATAATGGAGGAATGATTGTTTTATAGATTTTCATGATTGAATCAATGGAGTAGATTAAACCTCGAGGCCCAAAAAGAATGGTTGAGATTGCACCTTAAGACCAAAAAATTTGAGTGAATCAAGGAAGATGAAGGAACAAGATTAGTTTAAAGTCAAATATCTCCACAATTTTAAGAAAATTGGTTGAGGATATTTGAAATGAAGGGTGAAGATTAAATCAAGAAATGGAGGGATAAGAATGAATGAGAGAAATGAGATATTTTGAAAAAGAATATTCCTTGGGAATATGCCTTTGTGAGGCAAATCATAACAATTAAATAGCTCAAGATTATTTAATTATGGAGGATTAGCATATTCTTTATTAAAAAGGAATATTCCAATTGAATGGGATGGGAATTAGATAATTAAATCATAAATATTATTTAATCATAGAACTTTAAAAGAAAATTAGATTTAGGGGCTAATTAAATAATTAAAATTATCCAATTAGGGAAGATTAGAAGAAAATTAATGAAAGAGGATGAATTAATTAATTAATTCAAAATTAGTTAATTAATAGAGGAAATGAGGTGGAATGATGGAAAATGATGTTAAAAGGGGATTAGTGATGCCAATGATGAAAATGATACAAATGCAATGATCAAAGATGAATATGATGAAAATGCAAGATTAATGATGTGTGATAAGAGTCAAGAAATTTTGCATGTCTACATTTTGTCCCTCTTTGACACAATGTACTATTACATTGTTCCTGATGTAGGAGCATCCAGGGTGTAAGAGCAATCTTGCATCACCCAAAAAAATGTTGTTTCTTTTCAATAAGGGCTAAATTTGGTAGGGTTACTATTTTGGTAAGTTTGCATTTATGGAAAGTTGGACACAAAATCTTACACAGACCTCCATAATGGTAAATTGAAGCCAATGGAAAAGAAATCATTTCAATACCATTTGCCATTTGAGAGATTAAAATTTTAATTTTCAAAAATCCTAGTAAAATCTTCGGGGTCAATTTTGAGGCACTTAGAGGCTCCGGATGGGCACTTAGAGGCTTTGGATGACCTGCAAAGTTGTAATACCAAAATTAATAAAATTTCAAAATATATTCCTAAGGAAGTTACACTTTCCAAGAGATTCTAGGGTGGTTACACTTTCTAGAAGATTCTAGGGAAATTAAACCTTCCAAATAAAGGGTGTAAAGGGGGACTACAAAGAGAAGGGTAGAGTAGAGTAGATAGTGGCTCCGATTTGTAGACTTGCATATTTATGTAATCAGAAATCCCATGCGATGGAAAATATAATGTTGTAATTTCATTTTCATTTTAGTGATAATAGAAAATATTTTCTTTCCTTCTTGCATTTTTTTGTGCCATTATCTATTGTTTTTGTGAGTTTTAGATTGTGAGGGGAGTACCCTTCATCAATTTCAAAGACTTGTGCTACTCAAAATCAGTTTTTTTTTTTAATTTATGATACCCCATTGTGCCCTAGTGAGTGTCCAAATTATGATAGGATGCTAGGCTACCCCCTCAGGAGATTGGCCAGAAATAAAGAAAATTGGGTCGAGCTCATGAAAATAATTTAGGACTAGTTCAAATGAGAAGAGGATGACAAATAAGGCTCTAGGGATCATGAATAATGATTAGGACCAATCTAGATAGTCAAAAGATACCTCAGAAGGGTGATCGCAGGTGAAACCCTAGGTTTTGGAGGGATTATATATGCAATTAGGGTTCAAAACCTCCTCATTTGCACAATTAGCTTTAAGGATTTCTAGCACTCAAAGAGTTTTTTGTATCCTCATCCTTCAGATGCACATTCATGATAGCCTGAGTACTAGAAGCACCACACCACATAGAGCTCGTTCATCAATATTGGAGACCACCTAGCATAGGTGTTGTGGTATGCACACCTCAGACTTTTACTTGCACTTTAATTTCACTTTTCAAATTGTTAGCCAAAGGGAGGACAAACAAACATGACAATCCTTAAGGATTGTCTTGGTTGTCATGGTATAGCTGTGTTTGCAATTTTAGGATGCTCATGTATGCTTTAAAGCAACATGTTTGAAAAAATCTAGCATGTTTTACTTAGGTCACATTTACAAAATCTTGACATGTTCAACCTTTTTTAAGGATTTATTGCATTTTCTGCAATATGACGTTTTCAACAAAAATAGACTCACATTTGTGAAAACTGACATGTTTGCTCAATTTACTAGCAGACTTAAAAAATTTAGCTCATTTTTGCAATTTTTGACATTGTGGGATTTATGCTTACAGGTCACTCTTCATCCTTTATATGTGAGGGAGAGGAGACCATGGTTATTGGATCAATTAGCTCACATTGGTAACTTTGAGGTTTAATTCCTTGCAGCAATTGGATTAGACCATATAGCCTACATGCCAAAGATTTGTGTGCACAGGGCTATGATGGCAATGACCTTCCACTTACCCATAGGAGAGTGCATAGTTACATTGGAGGATGTTTGGTGCACCCTCAATATTACCATCCATGGTAAGCATGTAGAGTACGACATAGATCAAGGTACACTGGTGATGGCTAGGATGCTCAGAGAAGAGTGACTGACAGTTATGTATGTATAGATTGATTTGAATCCCTACATTAGGGAGGTGAATGAGATGACCATTATATTAGCAAGACTGATCATTGGGAAACTAATGTCTGATATGTGCTCTTGATGGTTTGTCATTAGATGGGGGATTTGCATAAAGAGAATGATGATCGAGGGGACTAGGTATTCCTTGGGCCATGCATGCTCATGTATTTATACCATGATATGCACTAGGTGTGAGGCACCAACATTTTTGTGAGCATTAGCATATTACGTGTTTGGGCATGGGAGAGGATCGCAATTACACAACCTCTCAATATTGATGATAGGGATCTTGATGACCCTTACTCTTACTGATATCATGATTACCTTCACTACAAGTAGCCCGAAAGACTTCAGTTTTGGAGGGAAGTTTTTGATGATATGACATAGTTTGTTTTGAGACTTTGGTTGGGATGTTAGGCATGGTACAATGACCATGCTCACTTGATATACTACCGAAATACCTGATGGTTGATCAGTAATTTTGATCATATACTTCAAGGGAGATATCTACTAGAGAGGGTTTGCCACTAGTTCAATGATAGACAGGTCATTCCAAATCAGGGGTAACATGCATGATATGTATGGACTACTAGAGAGGTAGCTACATGGTGGCCCACAACATCTTCTAAGGCAACTGCCATAGGGTTTTGATAAGTAGCACCACTAGGATGGGGATGGGAGGTAGGTCTAGATGATCTAAGCACTACATAGGACTATGATGCATGGTGGGCCCATAGGATGCCATTGAGATTCACCCTTCCTAAGGCAGCTGCCATAGGGTTTTGATAACTAGCACCACTAGGATGGGGATGGGAGGTAGGTCTGGATGATCTAAGCACTACATAGGACTATGATGCATGGTGGGCCCATAGGAGGCCATTGAGATTCACCCTTCCTCTAGGAGGTATTCTAGGACCTATTGGTGGGAGGAGGAGGCAATGAGGTACAATTGGTGGTCGTGAGGCTAGATAGAGATTTAGTGGCTGTAGAGTAGAAGCATGTAGCATAAGTACCTTTGGTGCAACAACATGATGGTCACCAAGATAGAAAATAGGATGGATAAGGGGTGTCCCTCAGGACCACCGGATCAGATAGGTACCACCCCCACCACTAGATGGATAGGGAGTCATGGCAGTCAGGCTAGCATAGATGATGGTTGAGAAAGATTAGGCCATAATAGACAAGGATGTCACAGAAGTTGAGAGATGCAAATATGACATGTAGGCATGCTACATATGCACATATTTCATCCTTATAGTTTAACAATATTAGGTCCACAAAGAGAGGGATGTTGGTATAGTCAAGAGACGCACTGAGTAGAGCCAACAAGTGTAGCTGAAGATATCACAAGCTTCCACCATTCCCATGTATAGGTTTATGAGGACGATGGATGCCTTGATGGAGGATAGGACCTATTATAGGACTCTTTATTAGGTTGTATCTCCTAGCTCATAGAGATGACCTAGATTTAGTGCGAGGAGTAGTGCCACAACTATAGAGTCGAGCAGGTCAAGTTTCTGGAATTTGTAATGTATTGGCAATTTTGTTGGTTGTCTAGACTAATCTCGAAAATTCTTTGCATTTATTTTTCCACTCCTATGGATTGGTGGATATGCTCTTAGTGCTTTTTGAGCATCTAAATTCAATTTTCATGTAATGAAGTGTTCCACAAGTTGATCTATTAATGTTCTCTCTCATGGTTGCGTATTTTGTGATTCTAGGATAAAGTGTTCAATTTTTGTTTATTTGTGGTGGTTTTTGTGGCATGAGAGTGTGAAATAAGTTTCTAGAATTTTTTTTGGATGTTCATGGAACATCTCTTTTTGATTCGCACACCAATGGTTGATCTCTTTGGTGTTGCATATTTTGTTGAATTGGTTTTCTAGGAAATTTGTGGGTATTTGGACAACAAGGATTGTTATCTTTCTTGAACTCTATGTTTGAGGGTTTGCACCAACATATGAAGTTGAGTCAAGTTGTATTTGGGTCCCGACCCATATTGTTGAGAATTGCATTGAGTAAATTCTATTGATGTTGTGTTTTTGGGCCAATTGGTATTGTGTTATACCTCTCCTTGTTGGTAACATAGGTTGTTGTGTGCCAATGTGTGTTGTTTGGGATCACATTGGAAGATGTAATAAGATTCTTTTGAGTTCTCTCTATCTATTGGATAGGACTAAATTATGTTTTTTGTGGCTAACTTGTTGAGGTTATTATTTATCTTCTATTTTGGCTGACCTAATTGAAGTTTTGAAACCTTGCAAAGGATATAAATGAAAGAAAATTTTAGTTGTAAGTTGAGCACGTAAGAGAGTGATGGTGTGTGAGTATGGATTGGTAAAATGAGTTGTAGAAAAGAAAGATCAGATGAGCTTTAACACCTTGTGCAATAGTGTGTATTGTTGACATATGTTGTAATTCAAAATCTTCATGTATCTTTCTATGAAACAGTGAGTCTCTTCAACAAGTTCTTGTAATTTGTATCTTGCCTCAAGGTTGTGCACCTCAATACTGCAATTCCTTTGTATCTTTCCCTAAGGTTATGTTCCTTAGCCTGCAAGTCCTTCTAGGAGCAATTTTCTTCCTTAGGTGGTGATCCTAAAAACAAATTGTAATTATGTAAACAATGAGCTTCCTATATTGAGATTTTTCTCTCTGTGGTTTTTCCCTTATTCGGTTTTCCACATAAATCTAGTGTTATCTTGTGCATGTGTTTTCATTTGCTTATCTTTCATTTTTGTTGATTTGATTAAGTGTTGATGATTTATTTATAATTTGTTGGTCTTGATAAAAGTTTGAATTTGCATATTGTTGAAGGGTTTAAGTTTTGATAGATACTAATTCACCCCCCTCTTAGTATGAGGGTGTGTTCAACATAAAATACAAGTCAGTAAAGATAGGTTTGAAAGTCTAATAAATATAAAGAAAGATCAAGTGAAGGATGTAAATAACAATAAGATGGAGAGTGTTTAAATTCTAATGGGGACCAAGGAAAGGTTAGACTTAGACAATAAACCATGCTTTGATAAGGAACCCTAAAACTTTGATGATTGACAAAACTTAGACGAATAAGAATTCCTTAGAATGTAAAGATTTTGGGTATACTCTACAAACATTGGGGAAAAGAATAACACATACATAAAAAGGGAACTAGGGGAGATGAAAAAAATAAGAAATGGGGAATTTTGTTGATAAAATATATCATTACAAAAGGGGGACATAACAAGTTCACCTTGCTCAAAACTATTGCCCTCAAACGATGAAAATTTAGATGTTCTAAAACTCCCAAATTTTCTTAAAAACACCCTTTGTCTAGGTAGTTTCATCAAATGAACTATTTTTTTTGTGATGGTTCCACATCAAAAAAAATTGATGATGATGATGGAATCCATTGCCCTTGTAAGAAACACTCAAAACCTATGAACACTAAGTCAAATCAATATGGTACATTATAAACATGCATTTTCATGTACGAAAATATTTAAAGGTATAGATGTTGGGCCTATTACAGAAATACTCTCCTAAGTGTAGCCATTTAACCTATGTTGTTTTATTTTTTGAGGCACATTCCCCCAAGTATCCTCTAGAACCCTCTTGTTTTTTTTGGCCCAAAAATTTGTAAGTTGATAACCTATTCTAGGAATGAGATCTACACCTATTAAATGAAATAATGTCAAATAAAAACTACTAGAAAATTTACTACCTCCATTGTCAATAGTATTTTTTGGCAACTCATGTATTTTATTCATCTCATTTGCAACAAAATAAATGTGATCTTTACCATACACCTTGGGGAGACTCCAAATGGAATATGTGTATACCCTTTCCCAAACTTCATGGGAGATAAAAAAATGTGATAGAAAGTTTGGATGAAGGACATGTTCTCCTTGATTTTGATGAATGTATTGTAATTTCTAATCCACATGACAAGTCCCTCCTTGAATCACTTTCGCACAAATATATCACCCTTTTTCCCATGATTTATGCAATATATGGAGTTTCCTTCTATGGTTGTATCATGTGGTACCTTCAAAAAAAAATTCATCTCATATTAAAATATAGTAAAATAAAAATCCTCATACCCTATGGGAGAATTTTCTCTCACCCAATGATCATCCTTCTCATTTCTATCTAAGATTTTAGTAGAAAATGTATCCCATGTATATTCCACCTTGATCAAAATCCATATCATTTTGGTAATTTACATTTTCCCATCCTTAGATCTTCTTGTGAAGTAGTTGGTTTCTACTAAACTATTTTAGTATTATCACAAATTGAGAAACTTGAACCAGACAATATCCTTGCATTCACCTCAACTAGGGGGTTATCAAAAATCCAAAGAAAACTAGAAAAATATTGAAAATTATTATTTTTCTCCTACTTAAACTCTTCTTAATTATAACCTAGATCTAGGTAGTTGTCTACAATTTATGTTTGTTTCCCTTTAATTCTATTCTCAATTATCTAAGATAAGTCAAAATCTAAACGTTTATCTTCTAATATTTCTATAATTTGTTTTAAATCAATTTCCCCTCAAATCCTATCAAGTTCTTCAACTAATTATCCAATTTAATGTTGCAAGGTGTGCACCCTTGGTCTCCTTGTGTTGTGCAGTGTAGCACTCATTTTTGTGACATCACTTAACTACCTCTCATGGATTCATTAACTTTGGTATTTGTATCAAGCATTAATAGGTTGATCTTTTGGTGCAACAACAACTGTTTTTGCAACAATTGGTATTAGAGCCTAGGTCATGAGTTCAAACCCCTTGCACTAGGGATGATTGTTACAAGGTGTGCACCCTTGGTATCCTTGTGTTGTGCAACATAGCACTCAGGTTTTTGGCATGGATTAACCACCTCTCATGGATTCATTAACTCTGGCAGTTGTATCAGGCATTGACAAGTTGATCTTTTGGTGCAACAACAAATTTTTGTGCGACATTTCATTATCCCTTCACTTTATTGCTTCCTACCACTTGTTTCCACCTTAAACTATCCTTCTATCTCTAGAAGTGTTTGTTGGATCCTTTTGGAAGTATCCTTGGTTTCTTTAATCTCAAAGGTGAGTTTATTAGGCCTTTCCTCTTTTCTCTTAGATATAGTTTGGGTTCTCTTTATAATTTTGGTGACAATATCTTGGTCTTTTTATAAGCTATAGATATTTTGATTTTATCTTTTCTAACCTATGCTTCACTACTTATAAATTTCTAAGAGTGACTGTATATTTTTTTTGGACATCATCTACTTCATTTTTCATCTAGGTCTTCCTACAACATAGAATTATATGTTATGTTCCCTCAGACATTGGAGAATAAAATGAATATGTTGGTAGTGTTCTTCCTCATTCTTAGAGTATATGAGAATGCCATCTAAAAATACTAGAACAAATCTATCCAAGAAATCTCTAAAAACACTATTAATCAAGTTCATGAATGTTGTTGGGGCATTCATAAGTCCAAAAGACAAGACTATGAATTCATAGTGTCCATACCTTGTTCTAAAAGTTGTTTTATTAATGTCTTCATCTTTTAGTCTTAATTTGTGATAGCCAGATCATAGACCAATCTTTGGAAATACTATTGCTCCATGCATTTGATAAAAAAGGCCATCAATATGTGGTAAAGCATACTTATTCTTTATCATTTACTTGTTAAGAATATGATAATCTATGCATAGATGTAAGTTACCATCTTCCTTTTTGACAAAGATTATTGGTGCTCCCTAGGGTGAAACACTGGGTCTAATTAATCCTTTTGTCAATATTTCTTGCAATTGATCCTTAAGTTTCATTAATTTCATAGTGGTTATATGGTATGGTGGCTTTGATATTAGTTTAAAACCAATAATTATTCCAATGGATAAATCAAAAACGCTTTTTGGGGGTAGCCTAGAAGGAGTTCAACTAGAAAAACATCCTAAAAATATTAAAGGAAGAGAAGGTTTTCCACAATGAGCTCACTTTGATCCTTTAGATCCTCCTCTACAATCCCTTGGAGCTTTTGAGATTCACAATACATTATATCATCTAAAAATATAAGCTATTTAAGTTCTTCTATTTTCTCCATCTTGACCGCAAAAACTTGACACCCTTTCCATTTGGCCCTTTTGAGTTGCATGACAGAAATCTATCTAATCTTGATTTCTCTTTGATTACCTTTAAGGAAGATCTTGTTTCCTAAGTTGTCTAAACACTCTATTATTTTTACAAAACACTCCACCTTGTATCTATGCTTCCATAACCAATTTATCCCTAGGACAACATCATAGGAACCTAAAGGTGCTACATAGATGTTCACTTCAGTTGAGAAACTCAAAAGATCAAATCTAGATTCAAAAAAAATTTCTCTAGCCAAGATTTTGTTTGGTTAGCATATTCAACTAACCATGGTTTAGCCATAAATATAGCTCTTCTAGGAAATTTACTTAATACCCTCAGTGTAATGAAACTTTATGTTACACTAGTATTAATCAAAACAAAAATAAGACCTCAAAATAAAGTAAATCTTGTCTCTATGGGAGTAATTTGGTACTCTACTTGATGGTTGTCCAAGGTTGCATGAATCCTTTGCTAGAAGGCTACTTGTTGGGTAGGTAAAGGATTTCCTCATTGTTGAGATTCTTGATTCTTGTTCAGGTACTAGTTTTCATAGTGATCATCTCCACAAGACATCCTCTAGGAGGTCCTCACTTTTCAAAAGGTTTACCAAAATTGTAACACCCCGCCACAAAAACCCTAAAGGACACTAAAACATCTAACATTTATGACCCAATTTATTTTTAGAAGAACTAACATCAAATGTACATTAACATATATCACTAGTATGAAACCATACATACATATCACTTATCTAATCCTTTGGGATAACATGACTACATGATATTTTGAACCTCTCTAACATAGTCCCAATTCATACTGAGGATAACTACACACATGATTCGATTTCAAATTCATTATAAAGAATGAAACAATGACATCTATTACATTACATAAACAACCTTCACACTTATGAACATAATTATAAATATTTCCACAGATACAACATCATTAAATAATCATATATTATGAAGCAATAACCACATAACAACACGAAGAATCTATAACCATAACATGAATGATAAACATCCATTATTGACCATAAGATAATGCCAAAGATTACAATCATTATATTTATGATATGAAGATACATCATTCAAGGATTACATCAATACAATGGTACTTCCCAAAATGAATGGGAATAGTATAATAACATGGAATAATACAGCTAAAAAGAATGAGTACAAAGCATCAAGATTGGTTCCAATCTCTAGTACAACTCTGGAGTCACTGCAACAGAACAACTCTGCACATCTTGATCTTCAGCAGGGGACCTTATGGGTTGCATAGCATGATCCACCCAACCATATGGGCCTG
Organism: Sequoia sempervirens; assembly: GCA_007258455.2. Lineage (NCBI taxonomy): Eukaryota > Viridiplantae > Streptophyta > Pinopsida > Cupressales > Cupressaceae > Sequoia > Sequoia sempervirens. Next base: position 328,939,155 of record VDFB02270651.1, read on the forward strand.
AAGACCCACCCCTCATGCTAGGATATGACAAGAAAGACCCACAACAAAGAAAAATAAAGCGAAAAGGCTACGTGACCCAACAAACAAGAGCAATAACAAACACAAGAAACATATGCTTCCAGAGGAAAAAAACAAGGGGGGAATAACAAACATACACGGTTGCTAAAGGGAAGAGTGTCATCACATGGCTCGACATGGGTTACCCAATGTGGATCTTCATAGGTTACTGGCCCCCATCCTAGGTTACCCTAGCAACCTCAACTGATCCTCGGCCCCCATTCTTACACATACAAAATCAACTCACCTTTCTTGAAGAAAAGGTAGTTGATTTTCCATTCCAGGCCTTCTCATCTCATCTCAAACCTATACGTGTGCTTGAGCCATGAGAGAGGAATCCATTATCTTGTATTAGTGTGATTACTACCCAATCCCCCTAATTATTTATTAGGTTTTCACTTGATTAACTCAACCTCCACACAAGTTACCTAGGATACCACTTAGGGTTCCGACCCCCATGGGAAGCCTCTCTCCCTACTAGCAACAAAATCCCATAAACACAAATGGGGTAAGCCATCTTGCACAAAATAAGAAAGCCGAGTAAATAAAAACCACAAGTGAGGCATGCACCATCTCACACTAGGACTTCATAATAACAATCCACAGTGCAAGGCTAAACCCACAAAATCAAAACGAGCATAAGAATGATAGTCCTCAAGAACCAAAATGAAAACCAATTATGAAGCACCGCTTCTCCCCACCTTTGGAAGCCAAAAATGACCTACTATCCAAGAACTACCAATCGAGAGTAAATCAAAATAATACGGGTTTCCAATTAAATTTAAACATGAATTCAATGCATAAAATCTCCTTAAAACCAAATTAATACAAGAATATAGTACAATCATCATGGATCCATTAAAATCTATCTTTAATTTCACTATACATTCAAGGTGCTAATATCAAAGAACATTCTACATTATTCGGTTACATTTTAATTAAAAGCCATTGAGAAATCATTTAAATAACTAAGGAAACTATATAAACATATTCTACAAATATTTAAATACGCATGTACCTAAATATAACACAACCAATTCTCAATTACTAAGTTTCCATCACAATAAACATATTTAATTATATCAACACATAGATCCTCAAATCTTTAGAATTTAATAAATAAAAATTACACATACACAAAACCAAATACATAAAACCAAATTTTGATTAATATACATAACCTTATATGCATATGAATATATAAAAAAAATCACTTTTAACAAAAATCATATATATACATATTCTATAATAATAAAAGACTCAATTTAACATGAACAAATTGCTTTTTAATTAGAATTACATATATATAGATTTACAAAAATACACACTCACACACACAGAGATATATATATATAGATCATCATAGTTGAATTTCTATATATGTATGTATATATATATAGATAATCATAGTTGACTTTCTATATATATAAATATATAATATTTATAAACAAATTTAAATTTAAGTTATTGTTGTAACAACACAGATTTATAAAAGTTTCCTTAGCATTTATTGGCTATTTCAAAACAGCGCATGAATCCCATACTCAAACACAACATATAAACTTACACAAATAAATATATTTGATTATAGGGTATGTGCAGGATCATGATGGGCCAAAATGTGGTGATATGAAAAAAGTAGTGTTTTGCATTCACCAAAAAACGTGAAAATCCTGAGTTGAATTTTTTCTGGGGTTGGGTGTCAGTACATTGCTCCATAGCAATGCCCAAGCCAAAGTACTACAAATCGGATATCTGATAAAAATCATATATCCGATTTGTATCAGATATCCGATTTGAAAAACATTTCAAAATGTAATATTTTGGTGTTATAAATCAGATATCCAATTTTTGCACACATAGACCCAAGAGTAATTTGGAGGTGGAAGGTGGGAAAGAGAGAGAGAGAGAGGGAGAGAGAGGGAAAGGGAGAGAGAGAGATGGAGAGGGGGAGAGTGAGATACAAAGAGAGAGAGGGAAAGAGAGAGGGAAAGGGGGGGAGAGAGAGAGAGAGAGATGGAAAGGGAGAGGGAAAGGGGGAGAGAGGGGGGGAAAGGGAGATAGAGAATTAGAATGGGGAAGTTAAAGGGGAAGAGGGGAAGAAGGGGAGAGGTAGAGAGAGAGAGGGAAAGGGAAGAGATAGAGACAAAGAGAGAGAGAGAGAGTTAGGAGGGGGAAGGGAGAGGGGAAGAGGGTTGAGGGTATAGGGTAGAAGGTTTAAGGGTTTAGGGATGAGGGGGTAGGAGGGAGAGACTTGAGAGAGAGAGGGAGGGAGTGGGAGAGAGATAAAGGAAGGGAGGTTTAAGGGTAGAGA